>JAIEZT010000107.1:15509264-16074112 GCA_019594935.1 Periophthalmus modestus
GTAGGAAAATTTTGCTATCCTAAGCCATAAAGTTATATGGCTAAAGTGTTCAGCATTTACCTCTTTAACCATAGAACTCCCACCTTAGTACAATGGTAAAAACTGTTCTTATAGTTGAGCCTGTGTTTTAAGTGTTTCGTGTTCCCCATCTCTTCCACACAACCTTATGCTAATGCCTTCTAACTTATATGCTAATTTTTAGATTTATTATCCATATTGCATATTCTTATTATTGTGTTTTTTTGTTTTGTACAAAGTAGAATATACCCAAAAGGACACAGTTCTTGCTTGCATAATGGGCCAGTTAATAGACAATATGGCTCTAACAGCATGCGCACAAAGTAACATTATACAAGAAGATTTGAATTACTATAATTGATTGTTACTTCAGATGGGAGATGCAAATAAACAAATTCACTCATATTTTAGAGTAGAGTGAAAATAATATCCTTAAGAGGGGTTTATTACGAGAATATTTGTTATCTTTTGGTGCTGCTGTAAAGACAAATGGCTGTTTTATGACTATCTGGCTCACAATCAATATGTCTGGAGCAAAAACATTAGTTCCACCTAACTTCAGAGCCAGTGACATCTCATCAGTCTAAGCTCAGAGCACACACATCTTTCTTTCCCCCAAACTACTTTTTCTGCAATTTATTTTTCCAGCCAACTTTTATCTAATAATCTGTCGTGTTTGCATTGTTTTATAGCCAATCACCGGCACTTATCACCTCCTACGACATAACTTTCTAGTTCAAATAGTGGAATAGTCACTTTTATGTGCATTCCAAAAAATCCCCCAAATCACCCCAAGAGGTCATGTTTAGCAATTATCACTGTGCATAACTATTTGGAGGTGGAATGTTGACTACAAGATAGAAATACCAAAGCCATTTGCCACTTTGGAACATTCTCCATAGAGTTACATATGTTAGAATGTATATGGAACAAGCAGGTGAAAGCCCTCCTCCAGGCTAAGTAAGAGTCAGGTTTGTGGAGATGCAAGCCTGCATCAGTCAGGCCACATGTTTTTCAGTGCAATAAAAACATATGCTTTTATTTTATTCTATTTGTTGGCTAAAAAGCTGTGTAGTGGGGGCTTTAAATTAATGGTAATAATAAACAAAAGGAAAATGTTTTAGGGTTATGATATGTGTTTTATTTTAGTAAATAAATAATAATAATTTTATTTTTTTACATTAGATTTGTTACCTTTGGGGATATAAGGCTTTGTGCCTTAATACAAAAATAGCGCAATAACCCTGAACCATTGAGTGTATAAAGAAGTAGACTAAGTGAACGTGACGTCACCCATAGTGTTCGGCTCCAGTCTAAATGAAGCTCATTGAGACGAGCTGTTATAGAGGGACGAATTTGGAGCTGAGTTCCATATTTGAAACTCCAACCACAAGTATCATAGCAACCAAAGAGCCAATCTGGAGCGAGGCTGTTCAAGGTAACGCCCCTTCCTGTCTGCACTGCTGATTTAGCAGGAGCGGGGCACTTAGCAACGCTGTCAATGAACTTGTTGCAAACGCTAGTGGGAACGACCTCAGGGAAAGAAGGCGCCTGATTTGTTTGTTATTATTGTTCATGTCTTGATTTACTGACACAGAATAACACCAGAGTGACAAGGCTCACTGCAGCAGTTACAGAGAGAGGGCTGGCAATCATTTTTTCAACGTAAAGTGAACTGGAGCCAGATTCGATGGAGCCGGAAGCAACGCCCACGAGCTCCTCCTATTTGGAACACACACGGCCAGTGCGCTAGCTCTGTCCATTTATATATACAGTATATGCTCTGAACTAAAATCCCGATAAGGTAAATGATAAGAAAGAAGATAACAATCTTTTAACAAAAATATGTTTATCATCTAACTAAAAGATTCATAGTTAGTGCATATCTTTACTATTCTGGATTGGAGTTATATTTCATTGGATGCTTTCTAGTGCTTCTACTTTCTGATTTCCCAAATCAGACTTGCACTACACTGTTAACCAACGCCCCTGTCTGAAACATATGGCTTCTTCTCCGCCGCTAAAGCGCTTGTGCAGCAGTTTTGCCGTATGCCCACTTATGCATCCCCACGTCTCTATATGTACCATTATTCAGCCTAGACCCCTCCCTAGCTCCATCTCTCTACTCCTCCTCGCCTTAACTGTAAATCTCTCTATGGGCTGGCGTGCTTAAATAAACACATTACTAAGCTGAAATATCTGCAAGTGCTGCTTATTCCTATGCAGGCCATTGTTTCAGCCCATCAGTCAACTGGACTTGGTGAGCTGGCTTTGTCTGAAGCCAGACACGTATCGATGACCATTTGAATAAAGCAGGAGGTAGTGGTTTTCTATGCTACATCACCATATTTCCCCCTTGCACACACCCTTCTGTCATGGTTTATTTAAGTAGAATTATGATAAAGTTGCTATACTTGATAGGGCAGGACAATATATTGCAATCAAATAAAAATCACAATTTAACTGCGGTGTACCCTGATTTTTACGGCTTTAAAAATGTGAAAAAACAGAAATAGTTTTGTTCCGTGATCCAAAGTTATCCCTCACTTGCCTTGTGCATCGTGATCATCCTTATTCACAGCAATGACTTTATCACAACATCTGAGACCAGAGTGGAGTTTTGCCATCATGATAATTCTAACAACAACTAGCATGCTAACTGCACACTTCTACTTTTATAATTAGAGACAAATAGTATACAGCGGACTTACAATACTTTGACCTCAAGTATTGCACTTCATGCTTGTTTCATTAATCCATTAATCCATATCATCTCTGAACTCTAAAGAGGTCCGTTTGCATTTTTTCACGGAATGTTTGTGTCACAGGTAAAGAGCTGGACTTCTCCTCCGCAGTAAGTATATCAACCATCACTAGATTCGTTCTGCTGTCAAACTGTTTATAACGGATGCATGGCTCTATTAGCATAGCAATCACTTTGCCTTAGGACTTCATTTGTGTCCTCATTGTTCATTCCCATTGCTGACAGCAGAGGGAGTTCCAACCCCTGAATGCCTCATTGGAAACCAAGGTATTGTTTATCAAGTAGCTTTTACAAATGCAGACATTAATGTGAAATATTAATCCCTAGGTGACCAAAAATCATGTTTTAAAAAGAGAATTAAAGCCACACAGTGCATAATATGTGTCCTTTACTGCTCCTTATTAGAATTAGAAATTAAAATATAGGTTTTTTTTCACGCAATCGTGCTGCCTTAATACCTAATGCGTACATATTGGGTTGGCACTTTGCCTGCTTTGGATAGGATTAGCTCAGCCCAGCTCTTTCTCTTTGCACCAAAAAGCTTTGTCTGTAATGGCACACAGCAAAACACTACCCGGTTCTTAATCCACTCGATTGGAATTGCTAATTATCTTGAATGCAGATTTGCAGATAATTGTTCTCTCATTTATACTGTGAACTAATCTCATTTTGATGCCCATTTAGACACTAGTAATTGCCTGATGATAGTTTTTAGTGTTTTTTCTTAAAGTTTTTTGAATCCGAAACAGAGAGAGAGAGAGACATAGTTGAATACAAAAATAATGTGAGGATTTGACATGCTGCTCATTATTCCGATAATTGCGTTTACACATAAATATTCGGTCACAGTTTTCACAGTTGTGTGAAAAAGTGTGAAAAAAATCTGCTCATATTTACATTTATTTTTAGTGTTTGCCTTCTTCTTGTATGCCTTAGCCAGAAGATCAAATTAAAACAGGTTTGTGTTAAGGTGCTGTACCTGATTTGTACTTAGTTAAATGGTTTTGCAGTTTGCAAAGTTATTTCCTCACTTACATTATGCATTCCACACATTCTAATGCGCTTTTATACAACTATATTTAGTCATGTTCTAGTCCTGGTCTAGTTTAGTCCTAGTTTAGTTCCAATTTTGATGTGATGTTTGTGAACTCACCTTTACTTTGGCCATTATGAGATTATGTGGACTTTTTCACCATGATTTCAGCCACAGCCCTCCCCTTGCTGCACACACACCACACTCGGAGCAGGCCAGTGTGCCAGCTGGCAGTCATTTGGCAACCCACTGCAGGATTAACTGGTACCAGTATGCTGCCCTATAAATAGAAAGTACCAACTGCTCCAGGAAATGAACCATGATGGAGGCTCCCAAAGGCCCCCGAACAGGTTGTGCTTTTTATCCACCCCCCTCTCTCTCCCTCTCCTACTCTCTGTCTTTCTCTCTATCGTTCCATCTCTCACAGTGGCTAGCACAGCGTGGCTAGCAGTCTTGCCTCACAGCAACATGGTTCCAGGTTCAACTCCTGGTCTTTCTGTGCAGATGTTGTAATGTCTAGGGTGATCGGACCAAAACACACAACAGGGGCAGTTTAACAGTGTTTATTTACAAATATGAATGTACAGTTCAAGCAAAGAAGAATTAATCCGAGCAGGGCTAGGTGCGGGGCAGAAGCCAGAGTCCAGGAAACAGGGAGACAGAGACCAGAGGCGAGGCAAACGATACCAGGCAGGGTGCAGGGTGCAGGAACGAGCAGGATGCGGGAGTATATGACATGCGGACAATCTGACACCGAATGTCTGATTCCCGGCTCATTTATCCACGGCAGGTGGTGATGATTAGCTGCAGGTGCGCGCGGGAGGAGCCGGGAACTCCACCCAGTTCCGGAGTCAGACAGGTGAGGGAGGGGGAAAGAGAACACAGTGAAGACAGGAACAGGACACAGGAATGGGTGGATCATGACAGTAGAGTTTGCATGTTTCACAATAGGTCATAGTAGTCTTGACCAAGTCTGACAGGTTGGCTCAGCTGCTTTGAATGATGAGTCAAATGTGGCCACATTTTACTATGGGGACAATAAAATGCACCTTATCTTATCGTTCTATGCCTCTCTTCTATGCTTCTTCTCTTTATTACTACCTCACCACTAGAGATGCCACGATTATTTATTTAAACAGAAAACCTCTACCAATGTCATCAGCACCGAAATTCTCGTTCAAAATGAAGAGACAATTTTCTGATGGATTGAACAGTAATTTAACAAAATAAAAGTATTATTGTTTATTTGTAATGGTCTAATCATAACTATTGTGTAACTTAGACAGGTTATGACATTATCCATTTGTGTCTTATCTGCTGCCCTTGTCCAACCAGCAAGTAAAATGATAAACTTCACAAAAATGCTAAAATTAGGGAAGACAAGTAACATCTGAGTTTAAATTTGAAATGTAATCATTTTAACTAGATTTAGTGTTATCTAAGCGTTAAGTGTTTAAGTGTTATCTAATCTGTAATATGCACCATCTAAAATCATGGAATGCCCAGACCACCATCGGGCTTTACAACAAGGACGAGGGGAAAGGAGTCCTTTGGAGTCTATTAGAAACCCTTTTGTATGCATATATTTATTGAAATTCCTTCACACAAGATAACACGGTATCGAGTATCATATCAGTACTGAAAAAATCAAATCCAAATCCAGTCCACTTCATTTGTATACATTTATAAACAATAAATGCTCAAATACTTAATCTCACCAGTTCTAAAACAATAAAACCAGAAAAAATCAAATAAATCAACAAAATTATCAATACTAAAAATCATGGTATCCCCATGCTTAGTGAGAAGCTGCTGCATAAAAGATACAGTAAACACGGCACTACTTCCTGTGCAACTTATCAGTAGCTTTCTGCACATTCAACGCATTTATCTCACTGCACGTTTCATAAATGTTGACAACACAGTTTGCACTTACATTAAACAGGTGCAAATCTCTGACATTTTGAACACCTTAGGACTCTCAAAGTGATCAGCTTTATTCCGGACAGGAAACTGTGTGCTAACGTTTTCTGCTAGATTGTTTAGTCTTTGTGCTCAGAGGATCAAATCTAGCTTATTTTACTAAATTCTTGAGCTTTATTTTTCATTGCTTAATTTAATTATGACTTGGGGTAGAATAATTGCACCACTTTCAGAGGTTATTGTGAAAAAAATTATTCCAAATTTTGTTGACAGAGACAGAGAAGATGTTGAACTTTGTGCCAGTTTTTGTTTTATGTGGATAGACCCAGTAATTACCGAGGTAGTCCAACCAAATTTATGTCTATAGAGGCTTCCAGGAATGCCGTGTTTAGAATACGCACATAGCCTGATACTGATAATAACATTCTATTCCATTTATTTTAATAGCAAAAGCAGAATAAAAAAACTAACCCTAGAGGTACGTCCACACTGAACTTGAGTATTGCGCGAGTTACTTCCATGTTAACCATGTGTGGCACGTTGACACATGACTAAAGCACTGCGCAGCGGTCACGCGGACAGTGAAAAGCGTTTTCCCACATTTCTGGTGAATCAAGAGGCGTAAAGGAGGTAAAAAGGTGTTGAAGAACAACAGGGGTGAACAGTGAGTTGGCATTCAGCGCGATGGAAGCACAGAACGACTAGTGTGAACAGCAAAGGCAGTGTCCAACATCCAAGTTTAGATGCAGTATAATTATGGGCCCTAATTGGATCCATATCAATCATGCAGCTTAATGTTAAACGGATGATTATGCGCCAGCTGAGCTGGTTCATGTCAAATAAAAAATACCAAGTGAAAGTCTCCTTCCTCATATCCATATTTGTCAATGGAACTTTGAGCTGTAACATGTCAATGTGCAATGATTGAAAATGTCTCCATCTGAAAGTTAAATAACCTGTCTGTGTGCCCTTGGTCTAATCACAACAGTCCTTATTTGACTACATTTTTTTGTCAACTTTTTTTTCTTTTAGAAAGCCTAGGCCTACAATCTGTTTGCGTGTGTAGGTGTATTTTATAAGATCTTTTAAATATAGAGTAGGTTATATCTTATGTGCATCTTTCCCAGAGAAAACATTAACGAGCAGCGTATAGCCTATATCCCTACAGAATCATTTTAAGGCCTTCAAAACATCAAATATCTAGCAGCTACAAAGATGAAATGAGAGTTGAAATTTAGTGAAAAAAAAAAAAAAAAAAAACAATCAAATTGATAAATGTAACCCAGATATTTTTCTGACCTTGGTCTGTCTCTGCCTCACTTTTTCACCCATGGCTCTATTCTTAACTATTGCGAGATATTGCGGCTGTATCGCAACACTTAGTGCATCAAGCTCTTTTAAACATGGCGCTGATATTCAGTCATGTGTTGTGTCGGTCCCTGATGTTACTGAGCTGCTGCAGATGCCTCTTGCCTTTGTAACAAAGTGCTGTCACTAGTCTGTGTGACTTAACTAAGTGGAACTGGCCAGGTTCCAGACACTGGATGCACCAGAAACTAGATGACAAGTTAGCCTTGAGCCTTGAGCCTGTGCAAGCATCTGAACCCCCCACACACTCCTCCGCACAGAGTGCACAGCATCACACACACACACCACTCCCACCACACACACTCCTCCACACACACGCGCACGCACGCACACACACACACACACACACACACACACACACACACACACACACACACACACACAGACTTTGCACATACTGCCCTCTGTCTGGAACTCTCATGTTGACTCTTGTGTCTTTTGCGTGATTCCTATGGATTATCTGAACTGGTTGTGGCTTGTGCACTTGGAATAAGAATTCTCTACATGTATTGAACTCTCATTCATTTATGACTCTGAACTCAATACAATCAAAGGTAAGGAGAATTTGAATAGTGCTCTAAAGAGATCGCAAGATTACTCAAACATCCATGAATGACAACTAAATTCTCCTGCAGGTAGGGCTGTTGAGGGAACCTCAATATTACAATATCACAGTATGAGCCCTTGTGCTCAAGTGACCGCAGTAACCACGTTTTGCATTGTAATGATGCTCTATGCACATGCCCAGCATAATTTTCCTATTCAGCTATGACCCAATTCATTTTTATGTCGCTTTGAGCTGCTTAGATGCTGGGAATATGTATCAGAGGACAGTGGTAAGAGGAAAAGGTACCTCTGACCCTTTAAGAAAAGCAATATCGATGCTAAAGCTAAACGCTAGTGCGTCCCTTCAGTCAGGGGGCTCAAGTCTGGAGCAGACGGGGGTTTATCGTGGGTGTATGGGCTTTACGCATTACTTGCTGGAGGAGTGGCAGACTTGAATGCAAATCCACTCATCGGGCAGCACTAAAAGTTTGGCTCAGCCCTCGGTAACCTTCACTCTGCCCGCGGAGCTGACAAGTGTCCAGAAGCGCTCCCTCCCACATGAGTTTAGTGCAGGACAGCGTTATAATGTAACACAATAGTGTATCTTTGTAACTTATCTCTAAAACTACATTTAGTGAACAGAAATGGCTTTTTCTAGTGCATGCATATGCGTATGTCTGTCACTCATGTCTGGCTGTTGCTGTGTGCCAAAAACTAAATTTTACATAATACCCCTTCTTTAAGCTGTGATTTTTCCCAGTGACCTTAAAATTTGATAATGTAACATTCCTACTCGCTACAACTGCAATCATGGTTCCCACTTTCTGTACATGAGATATTGGTCCTTTCAGTACAACCGCACAAGTATTGTCTTGCTGCAGCACTTTCTCCAAACATTGATCCTCGGGCGTGAAACTATCGCTTTGCTTTGTATGTTTGCCTGCACTTCCTCTTGTGATGGACTCCGGGGATTGATCCAGGCGACGCAGTCATTATGTGAGCTCAGTGCTGTTGGTTTAGGTGGGAGCTAGTCGAGGAAGAAAAGACAAGGCAGAGAAGAATGGAGCAAGAGGAGATCTAAGCAGTGTTTGGTAAGAGCCAGCGCTTGCCTGTATTGTGCAGATGAGTGCATTGTGTTAAAGTGCACACAGGTCGTCATGTTATTCTAATTAATACTTGGTCTGATGCGATAGTGCTTGCGGTGAATATTCATCATAGTTTACATAAGACAAGTTACATTGAGTGTGTGTTCTTCAGTTGAGAAGAAAAATAAAGAATACATGGAGTGCGGTGAGTTCTGAAACGAAATACCTCTGTTTATGTCATCAACACAGAAAATTAAATCCAAAATCCCTCCATTTTTATCACAGATTAAACAAAATAAAGGTGTTGTAATTTATTTGTATTAGTCTAATCATAACTATTGAATTGTTCAATTGCAGTTTAGTTTTGTCCTTAACAGTTAAGGCATTACCTCTGCCCGTGTCCAACCAGGAAGTAAATAAACATTAAAAGACGTAACCTAAATAACTTAAATATAATTATTTGAATGTTTTAACAAAATGAGTAGTATGCATTTTTAATGGGAGAGCTTCAAAATGAGCTAACCACTACACATTTCCTAACATTAAAGTTCATCTGTCTCTACTTTGCAATGATTTACTTTGTAATTCTGAATAGGTTTTCCCCTGTGATCCTGTGTAGCTCAATAATGTTCTTGTTAACACTAGAAAAAGACCATTTTATATTAAACCTTTAGTCTCGAAATATCATATTGTGGGTAGTGTGTTTTGTTAAAATGGTATCATTGAGTTTTAATCAGTACAGTTTAACACAAAAATATTCTTTCTTCAAAATCTGGACCCTGCCTCAAACCACATGCTTTCACTGACAGAGGATTGGTTGTAGATTCGATTAGGAATGACTGAATTTTGATACTGACTAAGATTCAAGTAAGTAATCTTTTTCTTTTACAGCCTATCTGTTGAAGAAATCCAGTCCAAAGTGACATTCATTCAGGATGAGCAGAGAGTTCTCACAGAGGACGAAGCTGTGGTGAGTGTCTTTGAACAAGCTCCAAATAACCAAGCTATTCATAATTTTCCATTACAGTTTTTTCCTGGCTTTTCATATTGCCATGCTTTTATTGTAATTTTAGCTCTTAAAATGCATGCCAACAGTAAATGTATGCTATTACTCTGCCATTACATTAACATAATTGATAAAATAGACCAACTGTGATTAATGCAGTGGAATAAATGCATTCTTATTTCCATTCCAAATATTTATACAACACATTGGTAAACATTGTATTCTGACAGTGAACCGTTTCCCCATGCAGTTTGCCTTCCTCCCCAAACACTAAACCACTCTCAGATGTTACGCCGCTATTGTTTTTATGTGTTGCACATTTTCACCAACTGTTCAACAAGGTCCTTGCTACATTCATTTAAATTCTGCACAGGAAGAACACTTTTCCTCCCCTCCAGCTACAATGTGTGAAAGTGCTGCTGTCTTTTCGGCTCTAAACTCTGTGCGTACCAGGCTAGCACATATCAAAATCTGTGGCGGTAAACAAAATGGCTAATGCTCCATTTTCTCCTGGTTTTTGTCATGCTATAAATGGTCATTCGTATGCACATGCACTCTTCAAAACTGACTGCTGATTTCTCCCAGTTCAGCCTCTGCCTCTCACACTGTCACTGTTAGAGTAAAACCTGTTGGACTATATGTGGTTAGCTTATAGCACACTCCAGTTGGCTGTGATGGCACTGGTAAACCTACAGACGCCAACTGAAGAATATGTCTCTGAGGTGATAGTTCCTGAACCCAACCAAAAGTTCTACACCAGCTGCCCTCCCAAATGCGAACATGTTCAATTGACAAGGCTTCAGACTGGCACATAAATACGTTCTTGAGGTTAAGGTTAATTGAAAAGAGAAATAACAATAGATGGACTTTTTGTATGGTCCACCCATGCCGAGTAGCTAGCACTTATATTTCACAGCAAGAATGTTCAACTCTTCCCTGCTGAGATTTGGAATCTTATTTTCTGGGGACTCTATAGTACGTGCCAGCCTGGAGTCAAACCCAGGACCTTCTTGCTCTGTGGTGGAAACACTCACTGCTGCACCGCCATGCCACTCACACTGTGCAGAGTTTGCATGTTTCTCCCCATGTCTGAGTGGATTTCCTCTGTCACTCCAGTTTCTCCCATCAACCCAAAACGTGCACAATAGGTAAAATGCTCTAGCTAACATAGTCCTGACCTAACCTGGATTACGCCAGATGGATATGTGGCACTCTGAATTGAGTTCTACAAATTATCAATCTGGGACGGCTCTCACTGAAAGTGGTCAGAAAACGCGGAATGTCATAACGACATACTTGAATCTGATTGGTCGAAGCATCACTACAGTGGAGCAAGACGAAAAATCAAACTTTTGTTGCATCCAGTTGAGAGAAAAGCACAGTCATCTTCCCTGTACGCAAATGCACAAAGTACTTTCATTCTGCACCTTTTTCACAAATAAAATAGTCTGTATTGATGCTAAAATAGGCTGTATGTCTGTCGGTTTTGGTTCGCTTGGGCGCTTTGTCTTTGACTTCCACACAAACCTCAATGTTGCTCTGTGATTGGGCCGCCTACTCAATTAACCTTGTGGCGAGAGCACGCCAAGATGGATTCTGGTAAGTTTGCTGTGCAAGGTTAGTCCTGACCAAACCTAGTTCAAAACCTGGAGATGGGTCCTCGAGCGAGTCACTGAAGAATGGGTCAGATGCAAAGAAGTGATTTTCCTCACTCAAATGGCTACTAAAGGATAACTTATCTTTGGTTAAAAAAAAAAAAAAAAAGTTTCCAGTAGTTTTGTAACAGAAAATAGATTTCATTAAATTGTGTTAGTAGTTACTCCCCACCTGTTTTTCCTTGAGACAAACTCCACAGTAAATCAGCCAGGCTCAGTAATAGAGATGTGTGTTAGCTAACAGGGAGGTGCCGCTAATGAATTCTGCTGCATATGAGGAGGATGAATGGATATGAATATGCATGAATGTGTACTTTAACAACAGCCACAACAAACTGCGATCAAGCTGGGGAAATTAAACGCGCCACCATTGACAGCAGTTAACAGGCAATTTACATTAGAAGTGACAAGCGGGTCCCGTGTTAGTGCCTCAATCAGGGTCCAAGGGCAGAGGCAGTTGTAGTAAAGCAGCAGTTCAATTGAAGTGGTATAGGAGGGATTACTATGTAGGATTTAGTTCAGCCTGGCAACTCATTATTACTGCCTTTTTTCCCTGTTGATAAGTGTCATTAGCATTTTTCTCGCTGTAACCTCTCAAATATGTGTGGGTCCACGCAGATTGCCAAGAAAGTAATCAGTCGTAGGCAGCTAGTTAGCGTTCACATAAACTGGATAGGGTTTGTTGTGCGATGGCTGTTTGAATTAGTATTCAAGGCAGGCAGGCAGGAGAAATAGCACTGCCGCTAATGAAAGTAATAGACTTTACACCTTAGCTTTAAAAAATTGTTAATTACCTAAGTTAAGATACCTAAGCTTGGGTGAAGTTTGACATGTTTTTCAGAATGATGAGAAATTAGGACCATTGCCTTAGCCAAAAATAATTGCAAAACAAAATAGTACGTCTTTGGAATGTGAAAAAGCCCTCAAAAGGTTGCATGTAAACATGAATAGAATCACATCAGGCAATATCTTAAATTAAATTAGATTCATTAACCTTACTGAGCTACAAAAGTGTTCACAAATAGTTTTAATTGTGTGTTTTTGAAGTCTATAAAGTTCAAAGGAGTTTATAAGTCCCCAAAAGCAACCACTTTTATTTAATTACAAACAATTAATTAGTCTCCAGTCTCTTTTTTTTCAATCTACTCAAAGTAAAAGCTTACAACAGGGACTTGATTTTCGAACTTGTATTATCATGGATGGGTGAGGTGTAACAGATATTAGGATATTGCTTTCAAAGTTCATATGTATGCTTCCATGTAAGTTTTACGGAAATTGTATCCTGGTTTTAAAACTTAAATTGCAAATCTAACTGCAATATACAATCACACTTTGTTTCTCATTTCCAAAACCACACAACTCTAGTATACTGCAAGCAACATGTGAAAAGGTTTAATGCTGTTTCATAGTCACTGTATATATAATTGGACAAAGCTAACATGTTAACTGCCGCGTTCCAAATAGAAAGTGCTCATGGGCTCACTTCCGGCTCCATCGACTCCGGCTTCAATTCACTTTACATTGAAAAATGTCACGTTTCTCTCTGTAATCGCTGCAGTGACCCTCGTCATTTTGGTCTTAACCCACTCTGCATGATGTTGGTGTTTTTATTTTTGCTCTTGTGTCCATAAATCAAGATATAAACATTAATAACAGACAAATCAGGCGCCTTCTTTCCCTGAGGTCGCGTCCGCCAGCATTAGCAACAGGTTCGATTGACAGCATTGCTAAGCACCCACTCCCTGCCAAACCAGCAGTGCAGGCGGGAAGAGGCATTACCTTCAACAGCCATACTCCAGATTGGGTCTTTCGTTGCTACTTATGGTTGGAATTCCAAATATGGAACTCGGCTCCAAATTCATTCCTATAACTGCCTATAATAACCTCCATGAGCTTCACTTGACTGGAGGTGAACACTATGGGTGTTGTCTCACTCACTTAGTCCACTTCTTTATACAGTGTATGTGCTAATGACAGGTGGGAGATATATAAAAATGGAGAATGGAGAATGCCACAATTGTTGTTTTGGAGATATACAGATGTACATTAGAATATCAAGTATATCATTTATAATTAAAACAGTTAAAAATTACCTCAGAAAAGGACAAAAACATGTAGCGTAATCTCCCAAACACATTTATAAAGTCATGTTTCTGCCCTTTTGGGGTTTGTTTTTATGGTCCATTCACATTTTGTGCTAGAACTGAACCTCTACCAAGACATTTACACATTGAAATATTCACTTTTGTCAATATCGCCCACCCAAAATACTAGTTCTAACTGAACAGTGGATGATGATTTTCCGCACACGTTGCTTTATATTTAGCATGTGGTCATATAAAACACAGCTAGCGTCAGTGGTTATAATGCAATGGCTGATAGCTGATGCCGAGTTTTGCCTGAGAATCTAATAATAAAAAGCATAATTTCTTCTTGGGGGAATATTACTGCGCAGCTATGCCGGTTAGCTCCAATATCATTCGGCCCAGGGGACAGTGTTCTTCATGCTTTTCTGTTTTATGGGGTGTGGGGGTGAACCGAAAAGAAATTACGTCCTCATCAGCTCTGTGTTGTAACTTCTATAGACCTTGATTACTTCTGCACTGTCACCAAGCGAGATAGGATCATATATTACTTTATCGCTGCCTGATTCAATTTGTGTCATTTTCACTCCTTTTTATTAGTTGCCCATCGCTTTTTTCCCCTCTTCTTTTTTCTTTTAAGAAGCTTTGGCGTCCACCGAAAATTCAGTTTCCACTCCAGCGGCCCAGATAATTCGCGAACAGGAGGATTTTCAGGAGAACAATTTGATGATCAAAGAAAGCACTCTACTTCAGGGAAAAGGGATATTCTGAAGTGGCGCTGCCTCTCTGCGCTATTATTATGTTATAGTCCTCCATTGCTGCACAAAGTACTGTTAATGTCGTCTCAAGTTCAGGCTCATTTTTGCAGTAATCATAGGTGTTCAAGATGAATGCCTCAAAAAAAATAGCAGTATAAGTTTGTACTAAATAGTCTCATATAGCAACTAGTGTTGGCACAGTACAAAAATAATTAAACTTCAATTTTATTTTGATACTAAGCAGAAGTTTTAATATTCAAAAAGTTTGGTACCACAATGAAAAGTTAATGAAAATATGATTAATAAATACAAAATATGTATGTGTATGTGTAGGGCAACAGTTGGTAGAATGTTTGGTGTATGACGAGAGCAGGATTCGAACTGCCAACCTTCAGATCAGTGGACAGTGTCTGTGTACAAGCGTGTATGAATGTGTGTGTGAATGGGAGAGTGCTTCCTTGATGTAAAGAGCTTTGAGTGGCTTGAAGGTGGAAAAGTGCTATACAAAAATGGACCATTTACCATTTGCATACATATTTATATTATATTGATTTTAAATGTCATAAAAATGACCTAACTGTGTCCCCAGATACAACTGAAATCAATAACTAACTAAACTAAATCAATAACCATCGTAATGTTGATAAGAAACAAATTGTGAATGTTCTCAAGATGATTATCCAATCAGAAAGTAGAATGTTCGAAAAGTACTCGCTCTGATCTGAATCCTCACTGCCTATACCCCAAC
This sequence comes from Periophthalmus modestus, assembly GCA_019594935.1. Lineage (NCBI taxonomy): Eukaryota > Metazoa > Chordata > Actinopteri > Gobiiformes > Gobiidae > Periophthalmus > Periophthalmus modestus. The sequence goes on from JAIEZT010000107.1 coordinate 15,524,253, forward strand.
ACCTACAGCCACCTCCATATATACTGAAGGGAAAAAACATGTGTCCTATATTCAGGTTAAGACACTGGCTCCCTGGGTTCAGTTCAGTCACTACCCTAACTGTATTTTTAACACAAAAATAATCTAATTTCTTTCATTCTACTTTACCATGTGGTTTTATTCACATTCTGCTAAAGATCAAGACCATTCTAAAACCATTAACTACCAAAGTTTCCATTTTGTCCTATTTCTGTATTTTTTGAGTATTTTTTCCCTGTTCAAATGTGTATCTAGTTCCAAGGCATGCTTAAGTATCAATTAGTATTTCCAGATCAATTTTTCAGACAACACAAATAGCCACACACACACATTGGTATGCTACTTGCACCATGGAGGATGGTCTTTTGGATTTAACCATGGAACAATACAGAGGTAGCCATGTGTGACGAAATTGGACAGTATAGGGCTATGGCAAAAGAAACCTGAGCTGGGAAATTGGCCTCTCTTCTTGCAATAGGCATTTTTGGTGCAGAGGTGAATTTCACTATCCATCCACTCTCCACTCGCCTGCCTCTAAAGCCCCCTGACTCATCCCTGCAGAAAGGCAACACAACAGAATCTCTTCTCTTCTGTGAACCAAGGAGATAAAAAAGCTGTTTTTATATCAAATCATACAAAAGATATGGCAGTTCTCAAAAAACAAAAGATTTTGTCTGTGGCGTTGTGCAGTGAGGTATACTTGGGTGTGGTGTGTTAGAGCATTTCCAGTTTACCTAAAACTGTTCTTGTTCCTCGGTTAGGCATTATCTCTACTACGGCAACATGCTAATTGGGCTTTTGGTTGCCTGACAAAGCCAGAATGATATCTCTCTGTAGTTTTATACAGAGGATCAGTTTGGTCCCCGCGCCCTCCGCTGCGTCTTGAGCCATGAGCCATGATCGTGCAATCAGATATGTTTTTTTCAGGTACACACTGTTAGTGTTTTGCTCATTGATTCGGCCAAAATCCACAATGTTTTTCAGTCCCCGGTGAGTTATTTCTTTTTTCCTCCTAAGCATCCATATTTCTTTTCATACAGACAAACCATGTACAGGTATTTTCGTGATTGGCTAATCCACCTGTTAATCACATTCATCTGAAAATGGGGAGATTCAGTGGTGACCAGACTCACATCTTTGTAAAGTATTGAAGAAGCGTGTATTTTGGATCCCAGAGAAGGGATTTGACACAATTTCTATCGAAAGGGGTAACAAAAAATACTGCTTTACCCCTGAACATTGTGTGAAAGATGAAAGCGTATACAGATATTTGTTTTCTTTCAAAAAATATTTTGTAATTCTCTCAGTAGATTTGGGCTATCCCATGAGATGATTGCAAAATGCACAGTATTCTGTTGGCTGTCCTAAATCCACCTGTCTCTGTACTTACTTAACCATGTAACATTTCAGCTTGTCTCCATGGAGATTAAATTGCTTAGTGTAGAATGCTCCACAGTATCTATCTCCCCCCAAACTAAGTCAGATTTTTGGACAGGCATGCTTACCAAAGTAAAAAGGCATGTTTAGATCTTTTTGAGCAGTAAAATGCAAAAATAGATCAGTTTAAAGCCATATTGTGGAACATTCCAGGGAAGCAGGTGGCAAAATGTCCATTAGAAAGTTACATAGTACACTGTTATATTGTCTAAGGTCAACCTAATGTAGCATTTGGAAAACCTGTCTAAGCGTCTATCGGTTTTATCAGTGTAGTGTACTTACCAGGGAGCGCAAGGAAACACCAGTCTTGTTGTTAGCGAGTTTTCAATCAGGTGAAAAATGAGAAGTGAAAGGAAAACAAAAATAGCGTTGTTTTCTCAAAGCAAGCCTGCCTTGTTCTTGTCAAAAATATCCAGAGAAGACAGCATGTCTATTAGCAGTGTTAGCGTTATTAGCAGCTGGTGTTTCTGCTTTTAGAGCAACTTGTGCCTCTTGATTTGTCGAGTGAAAACATTACATTTGCTCTGTACTCTGCAGTAAACACAGTAGAGATAGTTGTGGAATCCTGACTAAAATACAGTGTGGAATTTGCATGTTCTTTCTGTGTCTGTGGAGGACAGTGGTTAGAAATTGTTTGTTAGCACTCATATAGAAAGGCTCATTTAAAATCAGTTACCCCTCAAAATTGTAATAGAGAGTATTGGAAGTATTTATGTAACTTGCTCTTAAGAACATGAATGTTACCAGTATATGGCCAATCCCTAGAAAGTGGTGGCATTGCATTCTGTTGGCTATTTTTTGACCTGTCAGTCCTGTCTTAGAATTTTCCACATTATGGGATTTAACCTATCTATGTCCAAGATGACAAGCAAATGACACCATCAGGCATCAGGTTACTGACCACAAAAAAATCCAGTGTGGAGTTTGCATGTTCTCCCTGTGTCTGTGTAGAATTGTGCTTTAGAGCTCGGTTTTCCAATGCCACTAAAACATGTGGTAGGCTAGCTCTGCACACAGTTAATACTCTCTATCTGATCTGTTATTTCATTGAATTCTTGAATGTTCATGTCATGGTATTTATTCCAGCTTTTTTGCTTTTTTCCCATGAGAAATTCAATAGATACCGTATGTAATGTAATGATTTAGATTACGTCTGTTGACTCTGAAGAAAAGGCAGTTTCCATCTGATGAAACTGCAATAAACATGAAATTGCGATTTGATCTCTATGATGATATACTATTTTGGTCATACTGTGATGTTACGAGGCAGAGGATTAGTGTAAATGAATCAGGATTAAATCATGATCTAGGCTATAAGGAATTTGTAATATAGATATGATTTTTTCTCGACCCATACCATATGTGCCATACCTGCCTGGTTATGAAGAGAAATTAGCCAGATGCTAAAAGCTATTGTTGGCTGAAAGATTGAGAAACCCCATATAAGCGATTGCCAGCATGAATGGGAGTCTATCTTATGTTTAATATAGTTAGCTGCCCCACAGGGATTACTCTACATCAGCAAGACAGGCAGACATTAGAAACAAGACATAAATGAAGTCAGCCAGTAGCTATCTCCTTTATTTGAATATAAATCATTGGAGCATGGTTCAAGACAGTGTAGCCCAGTCAGGGGTACAGGGGCACTTACCAGAGGGTACGTGAGCTGATTTCAGATTGTAAAGAGGTGACATTATCTAGTATTTGAATTTCAAATCTTCTTTGTAGTAACTTCTATATCCTGCACTACAGTGGTCCCTCGCTATATTGCTGTTTACCTTTTACAGTCTCACTGTTTCGCAGATTTTTTGGTGCAATTTTGTATGCTATTTTACAGCATATGAACGTGCATTGTGTTCTGCGTCCTGATTGGCTAAGAGACTGTAGACCATTGTCCATCAGTCTCCTCCGTGCCGTGTCTCATGTACAGTACAGAATGTGTTCAGACAAATTTACATAAATGTTTGATCACAGTGTGACTCTGAAGTGCTGTATGTTTGCAAGTTTTCTCCCCGACAAAATCAACAATGTCCATGAAACGTTCTGCACCGACCAATTTCAGAAATGCTTTGGACTTAAGTGGACACTGGAGCAGAGGCACGTGAACAACACATTTAAAGCGATCATTGAGGAAGGGGGTTATAATATGTGAAGGTTTGAACTTTGAGAGTGTTTAAACAAGAGAGAAATGTGAGAAAATGTTAATTCCTGTCAGAAAAGTGTATAAAGTGTGTGGTGAGGGGTTTTACAGGCGCAAAACATATATTATAATTGTAAAAAATAAAGCTAATACTTCGCGGATTTCGCCTATTGCGGGTTATTTTTAGAACATAACCCATGCGATAAACGAGAGACCACTGTCTAACTTTTTTGGTGAGGGTCCGCTACCTGTTTGTGTTCATGATGATATTGCTTTGTCTGGAATGTTCCATATGGCACTAAACATATAGAGCTTGCATTTATTCATTTATTAAATCAAATACCTTGATGCACATGCATTCTCACAGTAAGCTAGAAAAGTTAAATACCATACTGTGGAGCATTCCAGACAAAGCAGTAACGTCTCCATATTGATTGATGGCAGTATCATATCAGAGTATTGAAGATAACTGACAACAACAGATTCGTTTGCCTAACAAAAAATACTGTCCTGGAATTAAGGGGTATACTGGAGACAAAAATAAATAAATAAAATAAAATAAAATAAAGAATTGGGAACCACCAGTGCAAGAGACATATATTATTCTAACATCTCATTTTGGCTGTAGTCCTTTAGTGGTTTAGTCCTAATTGGTCAATGGTGTCTCAGTCAACCAAGATTTTTATTAGTTTGATTTATATGGGACATCAGCAGCAACAGCGAGGTATGTGAGTGAGCAAAAATTTGGAATTAAATCACGACTTGAATCTGCATTTTTTTAAATAATTATTTTTGCATGAACATCTGTCTAAATTTAGTCATATGAGTGCAGTTCTTGTCAGATATGGTCACATTATAGAAGAGAACAACACTTTGTGCAATGTATTTATACGGGACTGCTTCATAGACTGCCTGAATATCTCACCTGCTTGTTGAACATTGACACAGAAGATTTAATATAAGATCTCAAGATTGTATAAGTCTAAGGACTGGCCACACCAGAATTGAGATGGGGAAAAAAAGCTTTTGGCTATTTTGCTTGCTATTTCAGAAATGAAATATATTTCAAGGACAAGCAAAATCGGATACTTTGGTGCCACAAATGCACTTTAATAATCTGGTGACAAACATTTCTACTCACACCTGCACCTGTTTTGAATTGACTTATGGACTTATTTATTTATTTTTGTTATTTTTTTTTTGTTTTGTATTTTTATGTATCTGAACAAGGTGCCCATGAAAAACTGAGCCTCAATCTGATCTGTCTCATTGGGCTCTCCCTGTATGAATAAAAACGAAATGGAAAAAATGAAAAATAGAGATATGAAATAGTTTCACAAGTTTTTGCCACTCCCTCTTTTAGCCAACCAAGAGATTCTTCAGTTGGCTACAGCTCTGCGTCTCATTATAAAGACCTGTGAGACATTGCTCCCTAAAACGTAGCTTTGGTTTATCATTTGGAGTGGAGAAAAATCTTGCCTCTGCTCCGTGGCTTTCTCTTCAGACCAAATTACACGCTGCAAATCAATCTTTCACCGCGCTGCAGACAACTATGCACAACTAATTTTAGAATTTCAATGTATTATGCGGCGGAGGACAAAACAGTCAAACCTTTATTGGTCCATTAAGTGTCTCCTCTAGAGCCTTTTAGGTTGAGCTCACTGGCCACAGAATGAGATGTACTTGAGATAAATGGACACGCTTTTCTCTAGTGGGGGCTACAAACGCAAGAATTAAATGTGGTATTTGAGATGATGGAAGACTGTGACCTAAACCGCGCGATGAATGAAAAATAAAAGGTGCTATATTTGTCAGTGGAATACTTAAGATTTTAAAGAGCGTGTTATGTCAAATGTGTGTGTTAGTGATTCGAACTCCATTTTGAACTCCGAGGAATAGGCTTGATACTCAATACCTATTCCGATTCCACAATGCACTGAACCAATTTCCCCATGTACCCAGAACTTTTACATCTCTTTTTAACTTTCAGTCTTCGTGCTTCCCATATTTAGCCATAGCGACATTCAGTGATCCACAGACGCAGTTTTCCGCTCTCTCCCTGCTCCATCGTCACCCGCCGAGGTCACCCACTCAGCCCGGTTCTTCTCACCATCTGCTGGGGCTGGCTGACATTTGGCCTTCCAATCTCTCCTCACTGGGACCCACACATTTGCATTCTGTTTTTGCATTCCGAGTCAAGAGGCTAAACTCGCTCGAGACATTTTTTTCAGCCCCAATTCCGAGATAGAAGATTTCAAAAACTTCTCTCTATGATTAGGGTTTGCGATGATTAGACGTGCTTTACCTGATTTTCTTAAAAATGTGGAAAATAAAACTAGTTCATTTTAAATGCCTTGCGCTGGTCCAAAGATATTCCTCACTTACCTCATGCTTTCTGAACATCCCAATTAATCACCGTGATAAGTTTAGAAGCGCTTTTCACAACTCTCAGAGGCCAGAGAGAGACAAATTTTGACGTTGCAATAAACCTAACAATAAGTAGCATGCTAATCGCTCACTTCCTGATTCTGAGACACGAAAACGCTTTATAATTAGATGCACACACTACACAGCGGACTTATTTTATCCTCAAGAGCGGCTTATACGATGCATCTGTCCAGGAGCAAGAATTCTGCTCAAATACGTGGAAAAAAATCAGGCCATGCTTTAATGTTAGTCACCTATAAACAAATAACTATAATTGTATTTTGGTAATTGTAATCTGGACTATACATACTTTACATACTTTACAAACACATACAAAAAGGTCTTTCCTTTTTATAAGCAATTTAAAAGGAAATATCCTCTATTTAGAAGCCTTCGGTCACCATACTTCAACTATTATTTGGTTGATAATGTATTTAAAAAAATCTCAATGTACAATCAAAATAATCACTTGACTATAGTGGAGTAAATAACAAAGTAATCGTTAGTTGCAGCCTATCCTATCTGTGATTTTTTTTAGGAAGGCCTGTCATAAAAATGTTTGAAGTACGATATATTGTTTCTTAAAAAATCACAATATTCCATGCCACTGATATTTTAACACTAAGTCATACTAATCCCTGTGAACTCTTTTCCAGTATACACCCATAAAACATTAACTGCAGTGAACACACTAAGAAACATACAAAGAAACACAATATCCAATGTACAAAAGTATGTTGATATTTAAAATGAGCGACCCTATCCATGGGTTTCAGAATGATGAAAAGTTTGGACTGTTGTCATAGCAATTAACAATTCAAATCTAACCATGTCTTTTGAACGATGAGCCATCTTTGAAGGTCTGATAATATTACACAAAATTGTCTCTTGTGAGCATTAAGCCATATTATAATGTTCTTATCTCCTCAAAAACCTACCTGCAGTTGTGTTTTGCTTCATTCACACATTTGGATAATCCTTTATTGTTAGTCTGTCTACGTCCCCAAAGCCCAAAATGCTCTGCTCCACCTTGTGATGTCATGAAGAGGTAGTTCTCAAATTAACAGCTACTTTTTACTTTTAGTTCAGTAAAGATTGTTTTCTGTTTGAAAGAAAAACTCGGCCTAAAAATGCAGGGTTTGTGTGTTAAACAGAACACAACTCCAGGTATGTTTATGATGGGGAAACAACATTATAAATAGATCAAAAAATAGCATAATATGGTGCTTTAAAATAGCAGGATGCTTAAACCTGATGAATACAGCTCAAATGTTAAAACAAAAGAACAAACACAAAATAGGGAAACTTTAACCACTAAAATATTGGTTCATTCTGTTATTTACTTAACAATATGTCTATTATTTTTATTGTGACAGGCCAATTTCTAGAAGCCTTCCACAGCACCAAGTGGACAACAAAACCTTGAGTATAGCCTTGTACTGGTCTATGATGTCCCGCTTTTCTCCAGTGGGGGGCAGCAGTCGTCTGGGTTGACTACAAGCTAATGGCAGAATTGGAAAGTCACATTCGCAGGTCATTTAATCTCTTTGTTTTGTCATGGGCTGGGCCTCGGGTGGTGTTTTCATGTTGTAGCTCGCACAGAAGAGAGAAGAGACAAGATACGTGCATTTTAAACCGGATGAATTCTTATTTGCCTGCCCGAGGTGCTTGAAAATCTGCCTTCTACCTACATTTAGATGGGAGAGAGCTAGCACTGATACGAGGATTAATGGGTAGAGAGATTTTTGGGGCCCAGATGGGGATGCATAAGCGGGTTTTTCCTCCCCCCTTTCGTCTTTTTTTGGTACAGTCTTGCGTCATTGACAGTAGAAGACTAATATGTGCAGACCTAAGCTTTACTAAGGATTGCATCTTATTTAAGTGGCTGTGAATGTAGGCCACAGTGTTGGTTTAGCTGCAGGATTATACATTAAAGCCTGTTCTTTGCTCCTATGGAATTGCATGACTTTATTCCAGGTCAAGATGAAATTTAGCTAGAAATATATATAGCAAATATAAATAGTGCAGCACCAGAGAAGCATATGTACTGTTCTCAGTATAATTTGCAGACGAACAGGAAGTATACAGCTATGATGCCAAATGTTAGGTTAAATATACTAGTTGGGTCAGATGCATTTTTATCATTCCATTTATTTGGGTTGTGATTTCTCTTGCTTGTACAGGCTGTAATTTTAGGACTTTTTTTTAGGATTTAGGATTCAGCATTTTAAAAACTATACAGTATATACGAATTTGTCAGCAGTCTCAGTGATATACAACATTTGATAGACCTATTATGACTTTTCCTACTCCTCCATCTCAGTTTAAAAGTATGGACATGTACAATGTTGTGAACCAAGCAGTAGGTATTGCTCATCAGGTTAAATCTGTGCCATGTTTTGTAAAACCATATCCAGACTTGTAAGGTGACCACCTCTCCCTCTTTTGGTTATCCCGCGCTGCCATTTTGGCCTTTGCCTGGTAAATCCTGAATCATATCTCTTTGTATTTTTTATGCACATGGATATCAGTCTGGTCACCACACCCATTATATCCATTACGTCTCAAAGGAGCTCATTGGTCTGAATAAAATCAAATTTCTCTCACCTCATATTAATGTTTTGCTTATTGATTCTGCTGAAATCAGTGCTGTTTTTCAGTCCACTGCGATATTCTTTTCCTTTCTTTTTTTCTCGTAAGCAGCCATGTTTGTTTTGATGCCTGTCCCTGATTGGCTAATGCATCTGTCAGTCACACCCATCTCATGTAGATTAGCAATCACCCACAGAGAGATTTATATAAAAAACACAATAGTATAAATATTTTCTTGCATAAAATCAACACTTTACTATGGCAGTTGGAAACAGAAAGTAACATTGCGTAATAGCAGTCTTCATCAATGACTCTCAACACTTGCTCACCTCATCACATCCCACCACACTGTACAATTTGTCCCATTTTTACTCCAATTTGTGGTCACCCGAAGACTAGTTGGCACAGTAACGCAGATAATTATAACAACCCATACTCAGTTCGAGATCTGTGTGCCCTATGAATAACAGAGAGCTCCATTGTCGTCTGCCACCTGTGATCTCTGGCTCGGCTTTGTTTCTTTGCGTTGAAATCCTGCACAGAACAGGTCGTGTGCGTTTGCCCTCACCGTGGCGACGCGCCTCACCTCTCTCACGAGGGTCATGTTTTCTCTTCGCAGCTGGAGTGCTTTGGTGTTATATAATGCAAAACGACAGGTAGAGAGCTGCTGTCTGTAGACCTGACTGAAACAATGTGTCAGATCCTCCCTGCTAACTTTAAAAAAAATAGAAACAAAAAACAAATCAAAACAAAAGTTAACAAAAAAAAAACAAAAACAAGAAAACAAGAAAACGTGCAGTTCAAGTTCGGCAGCTAGTAAAAAAAAAAAAAAAAAAAAAATCAACATTCTTTCAAATAACCTTTTAGCCAAATAAATAATACTATAATGTTCCAGTATGGCATAAAGCATCTATCTCGATCTTTCTATTGCCAAACATGCCGGTTGAGTGCCACCTCCAGAAAGTTACACAGCCCTGGAAATACCAAACTCTACTGAACTAAAGGTACTAGGAGCTGTTGACTTGAAAACTACCATTACGTGACATCACAAGATGGAACAGAGCATTTTGAACTTTGCAGTTGTTGACAGACTCATAATAAAGGATTATTCACAGGTGTGAATGAAACAAAATACAACTCCAAGTATGTTTTTGAGAAAACAACAGTATTATAACACGGCTAAAAACTCACAATAGTCAGTTTTATTTAATACAGAACCTTTAAATAACTTAGCAATTTTGAGATTTTAAATAATTGATGGTGAAAACAAGTTATTTCTTTCTATTTGTAGGTGTAAATCTTAAAATTCTCCATCACAATTACACAATCAATAATATTATCAGATATTTTTAAAAGAAGAAAGAAGCTTGAAATCTTCAAACATACCACACTATCAATACAGAACATGTTTATATTGACAAGTGTAATATAAATGTTTGATTATTAATTAATACAATTGTATTGTATTAGAAATGAACAATTCTTAAAAAAGTTTATATCTTTTGAATGATTTGAGTGGTCCTCAAATGGCACCATATAACAGGATGCTTAAGCCCATGAATACCCCAGCTAACTTTTATCTGTGTTCGCAGTCCTGTTGTTGACACTTGTCTGTACTTCCTGCTTTTTCTTCTTCTGGTGCTTTTGTTACGTAAGTGCTGAGATTGGAAGTGCCGGAGGTCGTGCAGGTGGCTCAGGTAATAGAAGCAGTGGGAGGTCAAAGGAGAGAGGGGAGGAAGACACCATGTTTGTGCCTGAACAAGTCCTATCAAGATGTATGTGTCCACTCATCTATCTCCTAAAACACTTTTACACTGAGTGCTGTGGCGCTGTGGGGACTACGGCGGGGTGAAACCGCAGTGTACGTCAAAGGTGACTTCACTTCAGAGGGAGGCTACAATGGTCTATACGCATCCGAGTGTATGGATAAATATAGATGTGTTCCCATTGGAGTTTAAGGAGCAGAAATGTACTGTCGTCATCTTTGAGTTATTGTTGTCTCACAAGGTTCTTAAAGTAGATCTGAATGTCATTGGATGGGTAAGCGTATCGATTCAAGGTGAAGTGCTTTAGTATATGAATAGATTATATTTAGGCTTTTACAGTTCTACTAATGCTGCTACTTACTATATTTGAAATGAACAGTTCATTTTCACTTGTGCTACTACTGCTATTTACTAAAGACATGACTATAAGAGACCCATCTTTTCATACCTTGAGCTGGATATATGGTCAGAAGTACCTTGGGCATGTTTTAGGTTGATAAGGGAGGCAACCCATCCAGACAGAGGGTAACTCTACTCTTAATACAAATTTGTGTCAAAATAGTACATTTTAAATTTGATTTCAATAGTAAGGAGCATAGTTGATACTCTATACAAATTCTGATACCATGATGAAAATAGAAAAAAAAAACACACTATTTATTTAGACAATATAGACATTAGACATTACCATATATCGAAGTATCGGTTGGCCAGTACATCAGGCTGATATTTGAACTTTTTAGTGTATCGGCTTTAAATCTCCAGCACAGGTCAATTTTTTGTTTTTGTCAATCTGCTGCTTAAAAAATACACACAAAGCTTTAGATCAGGAGTGTTCAAACTATGGCCCAGGGGCCAAATGTGGCCCTCAAACCAGTTTTTTTGAAACCTGCTGAACCGGCCCAATTGATCATAAGCAGTACTTTTAACAGCAAATTAAAGTATTTCTACCACTATATCCTCAAACATCACATTGCAGTGTGATACAGACCTAAAATGAATGTGTTTCAAGCCTTATTAATACACAGCAGCTCTGTCTAAGCTGTGTATAAAGCACCGCACTGTATTGATCACCGATCTGTGGCCCTCCGCTTCAAATATGTTTTGAGATGTGGCCCTCGATAAAAAAGAAGTTTGGGCACCTCTGCTTAAGATTAACACTTAAATACGAAGAGACAGCTGCACTAAATATGACTACACAGCTCTCTTATAGGTTTTGGGGAGTTTGTAGTGAATTTAAATCAGTTGCCTGTAAATCGGTATCACCCTTGGTCATGAAAAACCCTGTATCTCTAGTAAACAATCGGTTCCATAGGGTCATTGTACGGTATCTCTAGTATGTGTTGTCTAATATTATGTGGTCTAATACAGTGCATACAGTCATTGTAAAGCTATTCAGGGAAGGTTCATTTCTGTCCTGTGAATGTGACTTTTTTAGTATCAATACCTGCTCAAGCATCTGAGACAATAGTATCTGATTTTCAATGCATTTGACAACCCCAATACACATACACTGCTGTTCTTTTTACCTGTATGTGTTTTGTTAGGCTAAAATTCAAAATTCACTTTAAAATACGTTGTGCCACTTGAGAGCTTTCACACTTGGCATATTTCTATTTCCTCTCATAAACATCAAGTAAATAAAAGCAAGCATTTAAACAGATCCGACTAAGTTCAATCAGTGTGTTTGTACTGCTCTGACTACATCACCCTGAGTTGTGTCTTACAAGCTGTACTGACAAACCCGCCTTAAAGCAAGCTCAAGGCAATCATTTGTATTCTTATCAGCCTTAACCACTCCACAAATACTATTGATGTTGCGTCTGTGTAACCGCTGCTACGCCAGAAAAAAGAATAGAGCAAGGCATTGAGCACCATTCGGGGGAGAGCCTGCCGAATCTGCCTCCCTGTGGGACCAGTACACTCCCAGGTGGAGGCAACGATTAGTGATGTAAGAGTGGATCAACACGAGAGCCAGGCTGTGCTGTCTCACTCAATACAAATGCAAATGCTCTTGGTAAATGTTGTTAATTAATGCACAAGAAAAGTTTGCCAACAATTTTCCGACCTTTGCACACACGTGTTTTCGTTACTTTAAGTCTATATAGTACATGCACAATGCTTTCATTTGTATGCCGCTGAAACAAAGGAGGTATAGTGGTTAGGTTTTATTCTATCAAGGTAATTGTTAGTAAAAGAAAACGTGTAATGGCATGAGATCAACGTAATTATATAGTTGTAGTATCTTTAGAAAGGTCTTAGAGTGGAGCTGAGGGTATTAAAATTAAAAATGATTATGCTCACGATAATGCTATGGTGTTTCTAAAAGAAAAAAACCCAAAACACTTTTACACTCACTTTTACAAACAGGGGCGCTGGACTGGGGGGGTAAAGGGTACTGTTTACCCTGGGCCCAATGCAGGGAGGGGCCCCTCAAAAAAGTCTATAATGGGCACTTTTTATTAGATAACATGTAGTGTGGTCCCACCAAGATAATTTGTGTCCAGGGCCCAGAAATTGATACACTTGTCTACAAAAAAAAAAAAAATAAGTTGTATGTACTTAAAGATGCTTTTTGTAACTTTTTCTGCCTGCGACCTGCCTGTAGTCATGGAGATATTATAGGTCTTTTTCACGGAGCCACCCGCCTAGTTCCTGTTCTCTCAAAAAGTGTGGAGCCACTCTTCCACCACCATTCATTCTGTACGAGGATTTAGCTGTCTTGCTAAAATAAATCAGTATTTAAATATCATACAGCAAGATACAGATGGATGATCACAGATGGCATGTTGAGACGTTTACGACAAGCATTTAACCAGAGGAAACTTGTGTGTTTATAAAAATGGGTATTTGTGTCTCAAAGCTAATGCTAATGCTAACCCAACCATAACGAAGCACAACTTTATGAAAATACATCTGAAGACAAGTCATTGTTTTTTCTGTGCAAAATCATTCAGCTGGTAGCGCTGTTTTCACATCACTAATTCATTTTAATTTCAGTTAGCATTAGCTTCAACATCACTTGCGGTCCGTTGCCTGGTATTTAAATATTGATTTATTTTAGCACGACTCAGCTAATTTCCAACACACAATGAAAGGAGAGGGAATTTTGGCTCCACACTTTTTAAGAGAACCGGAACTAGCCAGACGCCTCCATAAAAAGGGCCTATTGCTTTGCCTGAAAAGTTCCAGGGTATGGCATTTAACTTATCCATTCTGCATTTATTCAGGTGTTCTTATTGCTGAAAAACAAATCTTAAAATCATGCAATTACTGTGAGTGGAATTGCCTCGCTGACTTGTAACTTGGCTTGCTGATGTCACCTGCTTGTCTCCATGGAGATAGATAAGTTTAGTGCCATACTGTGGAATATTCTAGGTAAAGTAATAACATATCTACAGAGGCAAGCATAGTGCATCTTTAGGGGAGATTTTTACATTTATTTTTATGGACATTAAAGAGAAATGTGTAGGTGCTTGTTCTTTCACTTCACAGCAAGAAGGCCCTACATTTCATTGCTTTGGCCAGTTTGTGGAGATTGTATGTTGCCTGTGTCTGGGTGGGTTTTCAATGGGTAGTCTACTCCAGTTCCCCCCAACAACCTAAAAAAAATGCACAATAGGCAAAATCCTCCAGCTAGCTATTCCAGACCAAACTTAGCTCAAGATAGGGATGGGAAACTAAGTTATGTACAGTATATCCGTAAACCGTGTTGCTTTGAATGAAATAAGATTGCTTTCATATAGCCTAAAATGCCATATTTTTCTTTGCTTCTTATAATAAAGATCAGTTGAAGCTATCCCTATTCACCCCTACAGTGAAGCAAGGCACACAATTACTCTTCCTCTATATCTCAATGCATCACCCTGTGCGTGGATAATATCAACCTCGAGTGCTTTGCTTTCCCTGAGAAAATCAAGTCACATCAAATATAATGTGACCCAGACGGACCGCAGACCTCCTCCAAGAACGTCTCGCGGATCAACCTCATATCGTTTGGCGGGGTTGTGTTTTACGTTTCCATGGCGACGCCCCTTTTCACCATCGCCACGGCGCAGTACAGCACAGATAAGACAATAATGAAAGCTCTCTAAGGCCGCGGGGGCACCAGAATAGCGTGCATCCTCAGCTCTTTTTTGCAGCCATTGTACCATTCGGAGCAGTTACACAACCTGGATAGCTCCAAATACCCCTGCTATAGCTTTAAGAGGTTGTACCTGATTTGCTCTGACTTACAAGTGTGAAAAACAGAACTACTTCATTTTAAAAGTCCAAAGTTATTTCTCAGTTACCTTACGGATTCCAAGCATCCTAATTATTCACTGCGATGAGTTTATGAATGTTTCTCTTCTTTCAGAGGCCAGAGTAGGGTTTTGCCGTCACAGTAAATCTAACAATGGCACGCATGCTAACCACTCTCAGACAATCAATGCTTTATAATTAGATGTGGCCATACACAGTGGACTTATTTTGACCTTAAGAGCTGCTTATCCAATATATCTACAACGGAGCAAGACAAATTATGCTCACACACACACACACATAAAACTGGTACAGGTCCTTGAACATAAATTAACAGTTATTAGCCCCAACAGCAAATGAAATATCGGGCATTGACAACAAAAGAAAAAAATCCATAGCAGACCATCCCTACTCTTTACCTCACTGTCATATTCTGGGCTCTTTGCAGACTGCAGACGATTGGATTTGCAAGCCAGAGGGATGACACACAAAATGACAAAACTCCTGTGTATGTCTGTCAGGCCTGGTCTTTATCCCACTGACATTTGCTGGCTCAGGCTCATCCAAGACTCGGGAGAAACCAGGGATAAGACTCATGCGCAGATGTGGTGTTTTTCCCTTTTTGCAGCGATGTCTATAGTGAAAAATCCTGAAGAGGAAATCTGCCCAAGGATTCCTTTCGTAATCCAATCCCAGTCCAACTTTACTTCAATTGCAGAACACAGTTGACCATAGTGCAGTACACAATGATAATTATTAAAACAAAACTCAGCAATGAAATAGAAACAGATCCCCCAGACTGTGAGAGTTTCAGAAATATATTTGCAATTGAAATGGGAGTATCCATTTCTTCCTTTGTATCTGAGCAATATTTGTATTGCCTCAGCACACATATATTGAATAAGCAGCTCTTGAGCAAAAGAAAAATTCAGTTCTGTCAACTGGACAAAAACTTTTAGAGCTGCTCATCCAAGCGGCTGCTTCAGTTCTGGTCAGATTACTCCTTTTGCTATGGCTCATACCTGAACGACTGAGGGATTACACAGACAAGCAGCTCTTGAGATCAAAATGAGACCGCTGTGTACTGTTTGCATCAAATTATAAAGTTTTTTATTGTCCAAGAGTCATGAAGTGCACTTTGCTAGTTCTCGTTAGCATTACCATGATGTTCTGGCCTCTGAATGTTGTGAAAATCGCTCATAAACCCATTGTGGTGATTAATTAGGATTCTCAGAATGCATAAGGTAATAAATGTTTCATGACATTTCGCGGCATTCTTATGTTTTGTTTGTAACATAATCCACTTTGCATACTTAGTTTAACAAGAGGGCCAGCTGGACATTGCCGGCTTTTCGAACGGCGTGAGATTATATGAAACTGTTGTTCCCGTAAGAACCGTGTTTATAAATGCACAAGACAAAGCACTCCAATAATAATATCCAATCTTTACATTATTGCTAAGTGCAACTGCTAATGGCAAAACAGACCAGCTTGCCAAGCAGCACTATTTGTCTTACTGTCCAGATGCATGAGGTCGTAAAAATTTGCCTTATCACTGCAAGTAGCCAGGCTTACCAGACATCTTTTCTCAATAGTAGTCGCATTTATTATCTTTCATTTATTTGATTGGTTGCACGTCTTTCTTAATAGCATTTCAAGACCATATTTATCATTATAAGCCTCTCAAACCAGATCAATTGTTTGTATAGAATGAGAAACATATTAGAAGGGCTAGGAAGGCTAAAACGCTCACTCAAGCTTGACAAAACCACTGAGTCATTTACTTCTCCTTAGCAGAAGAAAGCTCAGGGCTGCATTGTGTTTTGTAAATGAAGTATTTTTTTTCTCCCACAACATCTTTTTTGTCCGCTTTGACCTGCCGTATCAGTGATTAACGTCTGATAGGGCTGAGACATTTCAGAGTGAGGCAAAAGAACAATGAGAGAATGCCATTTCAAAGTGAGTCGAAGTCTGGGAGAGAGAGGGAGGAGAGGGAAGAGATGGGGGGTGTAGGTAGGTGTTCAATTGATTGGCGAGAGGAAAAAGGCATCTGCTTGGAGACGACTTAACAGTTGCCTCCAGAACGCACGCCTGCTATTGTTTCCAAACAAGAATAACCGCGTCTGTGCGAGCGCGCGAGGGGAAGTGTTGCATAAGAAACATTTAGAGCCGTCTTCTGTTCTCTCAGCTCCGCACGACTTGATGCTGTATCTTGTAATAGCTGTGTCTGTCTTCTCCAGGAAGTAAGACTACGTAAGATAAAGGTTCCTAGCTAAACTGTTCTGAAATCTAAAGTTCAATTCTGTAGTTTTTTTTTGTTTGTTTTTTGCATAGCCCAAAATCACAGAGCTTCATAAAACTGTTGGTTAGAAAGAATGAAATAGAACAAATAGATAGCTGTCTAAGAGCATCCTTAACCACAGCGTCATGTTGTTTTAACATGTAGTTTCAAAAGATCGTTCATGTAATAATGGGTAAATATTTCTGACAGTTAAAGGTTCACTATGTACCTTTTCAGATGGAGGGGTCTGCCATCTGCTTGTCTCTATGGATATGTTATTGTTGTCATTGCTTTGCTTGGAAAGTGTTTGACAAAAAACATTACAGAACATTCGATTTCAATTTATTCAATTCTGTTCTGTTCTGCATTCTTGTAAAGCCCGAAATCAGTAGTGAAACACACGTTGGTGAATAACAGACAGACCAACGGGAAACAAGCAAATGGAGAACTGTCTTAGAACATCCCCTGTCCTTAGACCCTCATTCTTGGCAAGGAAAAACTCAGATGTGTCCAGGAGTAACACACATCCATTTGCAGATAAAGTTTAAGTCTGTAGGGCCCATCGACCAGGGGTAGGTAAACTTTTTTGACACACGGGTCACAAAGGATTCTAAAATTTGGCAGAGGGGTTGGGCCATGACATATACATGTATATATTACATTAGAGATTTGGCCTGTAACATGCAGCAAAGCATGAATATGCAAGGCTCATTGTACAAATTATTTTCCAAATGCATTAATTAAATTAGTAATTAACATATTAAATTTCAATTAAATAAACACAGCAGAAAACCTCACATTCAGTTTTATTAAGTGCCAAAAGATCAACAACTTGTTGAAAAGGTAAAGTGAACAAGGTTTACCCTTACGTATTTTAATATAATTTGGTCTTGTTCGGCGGGCCGGATTAATAAGCCCAAAGGGCCGTGTGTGGCCCCCGGGCCATAGTTTGCCCATGTCTGCCATAGACTATATGTATAAATGGACATAGGTAACCTGCTAGCCACTCTGTTCCAAATAGGAAGTGAGTATGGGTGTGCTTCCGGCTCCACTGACTCTGGCTCCAATTCACTTTCTATTGAAAAGAAAAAACATGTGCTCTTGCCTCTCCACAGACCTCTCCTGTAAATTGGCATTGTGGCTTTCCTTTCTTGTCTCCATGGAGATAGATATGTTTAATGATTTTCCAAGCAGACCCTCCACAAGAAATCTGACCTAAGGCATCTTTTCACTAAAGGGGCTTCCCATTCAAATACTTATGCGCCATCTGTTGCCTCTTTATGTCTGTATTTGTGCATTTAAAATAACTCCCCTTGCGTTCTGCAGACAGTTCTGACTTAATACGTGGGCAGGGAACAAAAGACGAGGGAATATAGGTCCGCAGTCTGCAGCTGATCCAATGACAGAAATGGCACAGAGGCAAGAGGGTCCCAGGTGGAGCAATGACTCAAGTAGCACTCCCAGAATGGCAGGGGCGGGGGCAGTGACTGAGAGCACCCAGAGAGCGAACAGGAGAGACAAGGTGCATCATGGGAGTTTGTGTCCTACGTGACAGCCTCGTGTGCATACCCCGTGACAACTGAACAGCAAGAGACAAGACTCACGGACCCCTACGACCTTTCCCAAAATAAAGCAAGACTCAAACTTGTTTTTTTACGAAGTGGTTTTGGCGTGAGTATAGCCTCCTCTGTAAATAGTCCAGTCCTACCGATGCTAACAGATTTCTGCTGACTGAAAAGCCCAGAATGCTACAGGAAGACATTTTTCATTTTTCCGTTTGACCTTTCCGTCTCTGCAAAAAGCCGAGCGTATCAGCAGAATTCCGACTTCAGCTTGATGTAACAGACACCAATTTAGAAAGAAAAAAATCCGAGATTTATGTATTTGAAGCCATTTGCCCTCGTCATTTTTTTCAGCAGTAAGTGCAAAAAGGCGTGTCATGTTGTACAGTGTTTGTTGAGGTTAAAATACAGCATGTGCACTGCAAAAATGATAAGCAACGTCAAACCGGGAAGTAACGCTGATACACTGTTAGCATGCTAGTTTTTGTTAGCATTACCGTAGCTCTCTTATAAACTAATCGCAGTGAATTATTAGGAAGTAAGGAATAACTCTGGATAACTGCAGACCATTTAAAATGAACAAGTTGTGTTTTTTAGGTTCATTAGACAGTAAAAAATACGGTACAGTGTCCTTATCCCCATTGGGAATCTTTGGAATAGTGGGGATGGCTTTGTGTTTTGTGCTTCCTTCGTCAACAGTAGATCTTGGCAAAAGATTAACGAATGGGCGAACATGAATACATTTTGTGACAATACAGAATAGGGTTGTCAAAAGCAGAGAAAATCAGATGCTAATCAATATTAAAACTAGTATTGAAACTAAATACTCATTTCAACAAGTATCGATATTAAAAAGTCATGCTTACAGGACAGAAATGAATATTTTTAGAATGATCTTGAGCTGTATCAGAACAAGTATAAGACCACATAGACTAGTATACACCCATGGACCACTATGGAATCTACCTGGACGACTGATTACACAGAGAAAATAAAGAGTGTTTTCTTTTATCATGATTGTATCAGAATCGGCATCGAGTATCGAGTCTATTCTGTGGTATCGAAGTTGAGTTTAACATTTTAGCACCGTGACAACACTATCTCTATCGAGCACTGTACTGAGCTAATCTGGTCTTGTGTTTGTTATGGCTTTTACATCTGCTCGGCATGCACGCATTTGGATCAGCGTTGTTGTCACTCCGCCCCCTCTTCTTCTTTTTTTCTTTTTCTCACGCCCCCTCCGCTCCCCCTGACCCCCCCTCCATCCTTCCTCCGAATGACATTTATTAATTAAATATGGTGTACTGCCTCAGGATGTGCCTCCCTTCTCCACTATCTCCAGACACTAATAATTACATTGGCATTTAGCTTCGCGATAAGCCGACCCTATGGCCCTTATGAAATGTTCCCTGTGCTAAGATATACTGAGCAAAATATAGACTGGTGTGACGCTGTATATTGATCCACCTGTCTACCTTTGCTTTCATGTGAAGAACAGAGAGGTACAGCTCATTAGCATGGTTGAAGAACACAATGCTAAAGGCTAAGCTAAACTGAGAATAGCTGACTTGCATTAATGGAGAACTCTGTGACAAAAGTTGAAAAAATGTTTTGTTTTTCTGCACTGTATATGCAAATAAATCCCCCCAGGAACCTTCTGATATTTCGGCATTGTTTTTGCCGATAAAATGCCAAATTTCACAGTTGCACTTCTGGAAAAATTGATGCATGTTGTGATATTTTTGTTTATTTTTTTCTGTACGGTTCATTAAAATTTTAGGGAACCTTTCTCTGTTGGGAATACGCCACATTTTCAATGCTAGTGTAGTTTTACCAAAAGTTTTACCAAAATAGTGTTCTAATTGCCAACCTGGGTTATTTTGCGCAGCTAATCTTGCAAAAAAGACAACTAACATTTACGAAATGTCACTTGCTTTTTGGGATCATTTCAAGCAGAAAGGTGAAAAGGTGAAGATAAGTTGGTGACTAATCGTGTGGGTGACTGAATGATGAAGAATTTAACATTAAAAGTTGGGTAAAAGTTTTAGTGCATGCATTTCTGCTGGAGTGTCTAGTATGCATAGAAATTATCATATCTTTTCCCCAAACCAAACAATAGTAAAATATATTTTTAATCTCAAAAACAAAGAACTGATCAAGCTTTAGACTTTATAATGGGTCCTCCTAGTTCTGGAGAAAATGCCCCATTAATGCATTGTATATAGTTTAGTTTCTTCCCCCCTTTGTTGAACTTTCATGAAAATTCCATGAAAATATGCACCAGCCTGGTTTAAAATCTTCATTGCCTCCATTGCCCAAACGTTTTTTTTTTTATCAAGGGCCACATTTCAAAACATATTCGAAGCAGAGGGCCACAGACCTGTGCAGTGCGGTGCTTTAAACACATCTTTGACAGAGCCGCTGTGTATTAATAAGGCTTGAAACACATTCAGGTCATTTAGGTCTGTATCATGCTGCAATGTGATGTTTGAGGATATAGTGGAAGAAATAGTTTAATTTGCTGTTAAAAGTACTGCTTATGATCAATTGGGCCGGTTCAGCAGGAGGACTGAGGGCCAATAAAAACTGGTTTGAGGGCCGCATTTGGCCGCTGGGCCATAGTTTGGACACCCCTGACCTAGAATATAGTATCTGATTTATCACCATGCAGACAAGCAGGTGACTCGGCAGGCCAAATTACAGGTCAAGTCTATGAAGAGGTGAGCCGAATCCATGGATTTCTATAGCAATAAAACCTATGTTATTGAATAGATATGTTTAATGCCATACTGTGTAAATTCTCAGGCAAAGCAGTAACATCTGTAATTGAGACAAGCAGGCAGTGGACGCAGGCCTGTCACGATTATTAGTATATTGTCTGGATGTATATTTATATAATATATCGTGCTTCAAAATGGGTCATCATATCACAACCCTAAGCGGACACCTTTATCAGAAAAAGTTGCATAGTGCACCTATAAGACACCACTATTGACCAAACTTATAACATCAGTAGGCAATAAACTTCCTAATTGCAGATAATGTTAGGACAGCAAATGGTAAACAATGCAACATCAGGGATAAGCTCTAAGTGAAGTGCATTAGTGTTCCCTTTTGAGATTAGGCCTGGGCAGATAAGGTGAGCTAGCCAGAATATTAACTTAGCTTTGCCTTAATTGTTTCCCCTCGGGTGGCCTAATCAGACTGCTACATTGCACAACTATTATGTAGCTTATCGGCTTCAGGGGGGTATTAATTGATGCTTAAATCACAATTACAGTAAACATGCTTTTAGATTGTAAAACGCTTCCATACACCACTTCCATTTGAATAAGTTGTCACACAATACGTCCCCTCTGCTCGCTTCACTCCTGTTTGATTGACAAAAAAGCTCTGAGGACGATGTAGACAATTTGACAAAACTAAACTTCCGTAATTGTCTTAAGTTTATATTGAGTGACTTGAAGTGTCCCTCCTGGGAATAGTGTTATTAACTCTGACAACATAACATCCTTGACAAGATAATCATGTCACAGATGCTATTAATTAGATATTAACAATACAGCGGTAGTTCTAGTCCCTGGTTTTAATGTCGAAATTTGGGTTATTTTTCAACTGTGAAAGTAACAACTAAACATCTGTGTAATCCTTCAGTCATCCAGGTATGATCCGTGGTAAAAGAAAAATTCTCTTCTGTCAACTGGAAGCTTTTTGAGTGAAGATGTTTTGCCGCTCATACCAAGACGCTTCTTCAGTTCCGAACTGAAGAAGCGTCCAGTTTGACAGAATTGAAATTTTCTTTTACTAAGCAACCAACCATGTAAAGC
Source organism: Periophthalmus modestus (assembly GCA_019594935.1). NCBI lineage: Eukaryota > Metazoa > Chordata > Actinopteri > Gobiiformes > Gobiidae > Periophthalmus > Periophthalmus modestus. The sequence goes on from JAIEZT010000107.1 coordinate 15,546,545, forward strand.
TAACTCGCTCCTAGCTCTCACAAACCCTTTGGCACATAGCTAGTATTAACATGAATTTTGGGTGCGTTTTACTGCTTTATAACAATTTCATCAGACTATTTCTTCTGTGTTTGTGGTTAATAAAATATATTACAATTAGATGTAGACAGCGTGCAGCTTGTCTCAAAATGCTGCTTTTACGATGATCTGTGAGGTAAAAGTCTAAATTTAATCATTTACAAGATTACATTTTGGTATCCAAGCTTAAAGCCAAACTTGTTAAGCCAAAAAATATGCTCTTTTTTATTTTGGATGTTTTATTGCACTGAAAAACATTAAAAAAACATCTGTTCTCACTGTGAGCGGGCTTGCATCTCCACAAACTTGACCCTTACTGCTTGTCCACCTGCTTGTCTCTTTGAAGATGCTGTTCCTTTATTCCGCAGTATGGCATAAAACATCTCTCTACAATTGTTTTTTTAAGTGTGGTTTGAACTTTGTATTTACTTTGAACCATGCTAGTAATGTGCCACCTTCAGAAAGTTACGCATTGTTGCTTTAAATTTATCTCAAATTTCAGAATGTTAACATGTTGTGCAGTTTTCTTCCTATCACACATGCAATTAAATATAGCACGCAGCCATCCTCTATAAAGCTGAAGTGTCACTTACGTCCAAATCAAGAGTACCTAGAAACGTTTTTGATGAAATTCATTCTGGCCTCGAATGGAACTTTTGTACTCTGGAGATACCGGCACGCTTCGCTATCAGCACATGACTGTCTCCAATGGGAAATCTCAACTCAACTTCTATTATTCCATCTCTACGTCCTCATTTTCTGCTGTACAACTTGAAACTTTTTCCAAAACGGATGCCATGCTGTGCCTAAGCAGCTTGCACAGATAACAAGTCAAAATTGAGAGCCTGAGCTGGTCTGATCAGGCACTATTATTATGTGTCTATGCTGTGTATTCTTTAAGCACATGCATAGCTTTAAAGCGCGTGGGTGGCTTATAATAATAAATGTCTTTGTTTGTGCTATTTCCACATATTTGCAAGGCGATCTGCTTTATAACTGCGAACCAGAAACTCAATATTCTCTCGCCAGGTTCATATAAGTGTTTTTTTTTTTGTCGAACTGTACTTCAGGGAGACGCTGAATCTATCAAATAACACAGCACAGTATGTAACCATGTTATTTGATCTCTGGTCCTCTCTCCCTCGGCATAATGTAATATCTGTGCGTAATGTTTTGCCAGCCTACGAGTTTGTGTTAGCACGTCAGGTAGCTTGTTCTTCACTGATGATTTGAGTAGTTCTTACAAAATGGAGATTTGAGTTAGTCGTGATGATTTTTTTTTTTTTTTTTTTTTTTCAATTTCAAGGTTTTTTTTTGATACTAAGGAATACACTCGATACTCAATACTGATTACATTACCAATGATAATAAAAACACACATTTAGACAGCAGAATGGGATTTTCAAGATTAAATCATAGTACTTTCTGGTATATACATATTATATTACCATGTAGCCTTATATCTGTGTAATCCCTCAGTCATTCAGGTAGGTTTCATGCTGGTGCATGGATGTATACTAGTCTATGTGGTCTTACCCTGGGCTCAGAGTGCACACGGTACAACTCCGGCGGCTGCAAAAGTATTCACTATAATTAAAATTAGCAATAAAAGCTCAGACCGCACGGTGCGCAGTCCGGTGGTGACGGCGGAGGTGCTACGGTGCTCCGTACTATTTCTATTGGGAGTGTATTTTTGCCCACCAAAAGCCTTTTTCCTTAATAAATGAATACTTATTGTGTGAATACATGGGCTTGCGACAGTGAAAACAGAGCTCTGGTCCTGTTAAGTGTCACACCGCAACAAGACCGGTCCAACACTGGAGTCACAGCTGGACTGGGCGCAGTCTGAGCGAGGCATTGTCCTTGTTCTGACGCAGCTCAAGATCATTATAAAGCTTTTCAGGAAAGGCTAATTTCAGTCCTGTGAATGTGACTTTTTTAGTATCGATATTTGCGCAAATCAGTAGTTTCAAATTTTTGTTGGCTTCTTGGCTTATTATTATCAAAAATCGTTGACGGCACAGCTGCGACAGGGATCCTTAGAAACTGGGAGATTTTCTCAAGCCCCTGAAGAAGAAAGACTTTGTGGTTTATGTCAGTTGGTAGAAGTGGAAAGTGAACCTATTTTTTGTTGTATTGTCCAGTTTATAATGAATTTAGAAACCCTTTATTTGATGAAATATTCACCCAATGCCCTGATTTGTTCTGATGTAACGACGGCAACAAGATGAAATGGTTGTTTAATTCTAATGTTTATAAGTTGGGTTAATTTCTTTGTAAAGCCTGGAAAAAGCGGCAGATCAGTTTCTTTAAATGAGTCTATTGGTTTTTGTAACACAAAGTCTGGCAACTGGCCTGTTATATTTGGTTTAATGGTGTCTTATAAGCTCATTAAAAGGTTTGACATTTTTTTTATGCAAGACACAATAATAAAATGAATAAATAAATACATAAAATAAAAATATTAATCAATATATATTAATGATAATATCCAAGGTGACCCAACTGTCATTCTGAATGCTGTCTTCCTCTTTGCTGTATAAACTAGTATTCTGTGAATGTGTTTGAACTACAGTTTAACAGTTTCCCCTAACAAGCGCCCAGCCTGCTCCACTCCACAAAAGACTCAGCTATCAATAAAGAGTCAGAGGACCAAACACTCTCTATAACCACAAACACAACACATTCAGCTCATTTACTCGCCTTGCACACTGTGACCACTCTTCCCTTTCTTTTTGAAAAGCTAAGCACAAAAGGAACTTTTTTTTTTTTACTTCCAAGGTGATTCACAGCTCCTGCCTTCACTCTAAATGTCCCAAGTCCACACTGCTGCTTATGAGGCCAGTTTAATTGTGCGTAGTGTCTAAAGGTCATTGCCCGCTGTGGTGCGTCCTGCCTAAAATGGCCTCCAGGGGACACTGTTTCAGATGGATAAACAGCCCTCACAGTCTGCCCCCAGCGCACTCACCTTTCATACTCTCTGCACTTGTTGTTTTGCTTCTTTTAGTGGTTGGTTGTCGTGTAGAAAGTGAAAACTAAAAGTAGTGTATTGTTTTTATAAAGGGCCAAGAAGAGTAATTTTACAATAGATCAACACTTAGAAGTTGGTGTGGTATTTTTGAAAGTTCAACTGAATCCAATACACAGTCCCCATCAAATATTAGACATAAAACAGTAAATTACTAGGTGAAAACAACCTTTTAAAAAGTATTTGAAATGTATCTTTTTAAAGGTGAAACTTTCTAGGAAAGAAGAGCACTTCTCCTTGTTTCCATGGTATGGAAAGTTCATAGTTTTCTATCTTGCAGGTGTTTTTTCATCGACCAGTGATACCTTAATTGATTTTATTTATTGTGAGTGGTGTCATCTGCTTGTCTGCTTGATAGAAGTTGCACTACTATGGAACATTCGTATTAACGTTAATGCTATATGTGAAGCATTCTCGATAAAGCAACATCTCCAAGGAAACAAGCCGGTTATGGACTCTAGTGCACCTTAAAAAACATTGTTCAGATGACTACCTTTGATACCTTTGAGACCATGGACTACTCCTATAACTAGTATTACAAATAGGCCTGTGATGTTAATTACTATATCAACTTATCACAAATTTTTTCGGGGTTAATATTTATTGTAGGATCTTTTTCGTTGTGCTACTGGAAATCTTTATTTATTTTCTGGCTGTATAAGATTTAAGACATAAAAGGTTGCATTAATAACGTCTTTGAATCAATACAGATGCAAATTAAGTGCTAACTGTTTTTTGTTTTTAATATTGTAGATTTAGAATAGTTTATGTCAGGGATGCCCAAACTTTTTTTCACCATGGGCCATATCTTGAAAAATATTCGACAAGGAGGGCCAGTGGTCAATACAGTGGATAATTCAGATTAGTGTTATTTACGTTACGTTGGTAGGGTTACTCAAATTTGCCATAAAAAGTACTGATTATTATCAATTGGGCCAGTTCAACTGAAAGCCTGAGGGCCAATAAAAATTGGTCTGAGGGCCACATTTGGCCCCCGGGCCGTAGTTTGGACACCCCCTGTGGATTTATACCACATAAACCCCTGGTTTATGTGGTATAAATCTGCTCTTGGATTGTTGTGTCAGTGTCATAAATTAGTTTCAATATTATCGTTTATTGTCTATATTTACTTCAGCAATGCGTCACACCTCAAAATATCATGACAGTCCTCATTACAAATCATATGTGTAATAGTAAAGAATAGTGAGATTGCATTTATCTACCCATGTTCATATACATCACATTTAACATGTTGTATTTGTCACGGCCGGGTGACTGATGGGCCTGCACTGGTACGCACCGCCTCACTCTCTTCCATTTCACTTGGCAAAAAGCCGCAGATGAATTCACCTGTCAGTATTTCCCCCGCTCCCTCAGAGCCCCATGTTTATTCAGAGTGGAGGAGTGATGTGTTTTGTTTCCTGAGAATTAAAACATGCAGTATATCTGTCTAACTCTAACTCCACAATGTGATCAATGTTTTATTACTTCACTACGACAAATCACAAAAGATACTACAAACTAAAATGCAGTGACTGTGTAAAGAAATGGACTAGGGGACTGTGATGTCACCTATAGCGTTTGGCCCCAGTCAAATGAAACTCATCGAAGGTCCATGTTTGGAATTCTGACCGCGAGTATCATAGCAACCAAAGAGCCAATCCAGAGCGAGGCTGTTGATGGTAAAGCCCCTTTCTGCCAAAATGACATGCCTCATTGCAGCAATTACAGAGAGAGGGATGACAATTTTTCAGTGTAAAATGAATTGGAGCCAGAGTCAATGCAGCCGGAATGTGCGCTCATGATCATTACTATTTGGAACGCAGCGACTAGCGTGTTAGCTAAGTAAATTTATGTTTACAGTCTATGATAAAGACATAGGACATTGAACTGTTATCTGAATTAATATTAAAGGTGCTTATAAACTCATTGCAGTAAGGATTTAGGATACTCGGAAGCTAACTAACTCCATTTCGATAGCACAGTGAAAAAAAAAAAAAAAAGTTTTGGTGAACATGAGATCCATTAATGTTCTAGTCCTACACCATGGACTCCTGTCTCCTCTGTACCATGTTTTTATTCACTATTTTATACAAGGTAATGTAATTTTCAACACAGAATAGCAAATTATGCTACTTCTGAAAAAGATTGTGCATGAATACCGGCCCATCTAGTATCTAGCACAGATCATAGACTGTGTGAAGAAGTGGACTCATGGAGTGTTGCGTCACCCATAGCGTTCGGCTCCAGTCAAATGAAGCTCGCCAAGGCTAGCAGTTATAGGGGCGAATTTGAAGTCAGGTTCCATATTTGAAAATCCAACCACGAGTATCATAGCAATCAAAGAGCCAATCCGGAGTGAGGCTGTTGAAGGTAACGCCCCTTCCCGCTCGCATCTCTGGTTTAGCAGGTAGCAGTTGCTTACATGCTTTAGATTTTTCCAATATAAAGGGAATTGGAGCCAGAGTCAATGGAGCCCATGCTCACTTCCTATTTGTAACGTATCGGCTAGAAGGTTAGCTATGTCCATTTATATATTCAGTCTATGGTTTGGATACTAGTTTTTGTATGTTTTAATGTCGACCTTTTCTGACAACCTGACCATGTAATGCACTTTTCATGAGACCATGCAGAGGGTGCGTTCGAGTGTACATGGAAAATAGTGTATGCTTCCTGAATCTATAGGTACTTCTCTGCAGCTGTAAACACTTGTAGTAGAGGTTACACATTGGATTTGATAAAGTATTTAAAAGTGTAGAAAGGGTTTGTGCATACAGAGAGGCTGGAGAGATGCACCTTGCTGCACATTTGACGATCTCGCATGCCTTTTTTGACAAGCCTGTTAACGTGCACATGGCAGGTTTTCATGTATTCTAATTATTACTTGGTATAGTGGGATAGTATCTGCTGTAAATATTTATGATAGTTTTACATCAAGAGGTAGTTTGTGGGGGAAAAAATGAAACGAAAAAGAAGAAAAGGAAAAATACAGGAAGCAGCAGTGAGTTCTAAAACCTTTACCTCTGTCATCAACATAAAAACAAGCAAGACATCTAACATTCTGGGACAATTTATGGATTAGAAACACATTTTTACTGTTTCCCTCATAAACATTTTGGTTTCTAGGTAACAGTCATGGAATTACCTTTAGGTATGTTACATCTGCGGTTCGTGTCCAACCAGGATTTAAAATCATAAACTTCAACAAAATAAAGAAAATATTTAAAAAACAACAACAAACAAACAAAAAAACAACAACAATAACTTAAAATAAACTAAGAAAATCTTAAGCCTGAACTGAGTAACTTCTGGTGAAAAGTCTGCTTGTCTACATGGAGGTGTTATTGCTTTTCCTAAAATGTTCCACAGTATAGTACTTAATCTATCTCATCGAGGTGGCATCAAGTGCAGTTTTGAGAGACAAAAACATGTTATGTAAGTAGGGGGTATTATGCAAAATCAATTTTTTGGAGCTTTGTAACCCTCTTTATGGTTAGCTGTAAAATTCTGTGCAGTGCTCAGCCCACAAGCCTACGTCCTCCATGCTGCCATACGGTAATTCTCCATAAATATACAAAACTGTACACTAATCCACAAACCTGTGTTGGAGTGTCACTCTGAAGGGGGAGAAGAGAGAGCAAAAGGAGGGGATACTCAGAGCGTCAAAAACAAAAGTGAAAAGGTTACATAGTGATCTAAATATGTTGTGTGTTAGCAGCTAATAGCCCATAGAAGTAAAACACCCCATCTGTAATACATGCAAGATAGATACATTTAAAGCCAAAATAGTGGAACATTCCATACAAAGCAATAACATCTCCACAGCGACAAGCAAATTATGTACTCTGCACTAGCAAAGTTACATAGTGCACCTTTAAATAAAATGACCTTAACTAAGTGAAATGAACAGTGTAACCTGCATTTGCACTTTCTGTGATTCATGTTGCCCATGTTTCTGTATGGGATTTAGCTTGATCCAAAGTGATTAAAATCCCAGTCTCTTTTGTGTGCAGACTCTGCTGGGAGGAGGGCGGCACATGGATCTGAGCACGTTTGGGAACATGCTTTGGGACACCCTGACGAGAGGAGACAGTGTGAAGGTGAGAGCCAGCCACCCACGTCCTCTCAGAGCGCCCCTTCTCTTACAAATTGGCCATTTTTTACCGGTTTAATTTTCACAGAATGACATGACCGGGGATATATTTGGAAGAACTACAGGCCCAATTCAAACTGTGTCGGGTGGAAATGGTGAATGTCGAGACCACAGGCATCTTTTTATCCTTATCTTTCTAATGAGTGTTGTTTGAAAATGCAGCGTCTTTGAAGAGGTTAATTCACTACTCAGACTCGAAGTTACCTTTGTCTTGTAAGAATGGTTGTCAAGTCATTAAAGGTATCGATCACTGTCTAGGGCATTGTGCCTTCCCATAAGTTGGAGAACACCGCATTGCTCTTTAAACCCATTACAAAGTTTTGACCCTCTCAGGCTTTTGTAGTTCGTCTTTTCTTCTATAGACCTTGACCAAGCTAAACTTAAATGCTAGGCTATTTAAGTCTTTTGCAACTTTTCTGGTGGAGGGTCCTTTCATCTGCTTGTCTCCATGGAGATCTTATCGCTTTGCTAGGAATGTTCCACAGTATAGCATCAGAGTTATCTATATACAATTTATTTGAGTTCGAGTGCTTGAAAAACATGCACTCTTGCTGTGAGCGGGGTCATCACTCCACAGATCTGACTGGTAACTTAGTGGGATGGTGCCAGCTGCTTGTCTCTAGAGATATGTTTAATGCCGTACCGTGGAACATTCCAGGCAAAGCAATAGCAAGACTTATAAATTTTTAAAAATTTCTTGAAAGCATACATTTTTGCTTTGTTTTTAGATGTTATTTAACTTGTGAAAAATATGTAATATATGTAAACGAGGAACTATCTACTATTTTAAAACACTGTCTCTACATTTTCACCATTGCATTATAGGACCAAGTGCTACAGTATGAAAAAAAAAACAACTTTCAATCATCTCCATATTAGCCTGTTCGTTTCGGAGTCCATCTCATGCTCACATATTACTTTCTGAAAAACAAGTTTATAAACCACATTTTTATCTTCAGGCCCTAAAAAGAAAACGGTCGGCGCTTCTCTGTCTCCTGAACGGGGGGACGTAGCGAGGCGCGAGATAGCATCCTTTCATTTCCGCTCCTCCAGATAAAAAGATGAGAGAGGAGGAGGACCAAAGGGAGGGCTATCGGCAGGCGGCGGTGATTGAGTCCCTTCTCTAAGCCAGAGCTCCGAATCTACTCAAATAACCCACTCGGACCGATAAGGAACCCAGCCATTTCCATAGATACAAAAAACAAAAAAAAAAACATAGAGCTCCAGATTAGAATTCACCGGTCGCCTAGCTTATCAGGCTCTTGGTTCATCATAGAATGTAAATTACAAGGCACTCCTGTTCTTCGTCATGAAAAACAGCATTGTGAAATACACCTGGATTGGGTATTGTCGGCATAAGTGGTCAAGTGCTATCTACGCAACTGATTGTGCTGCAGTAGTGCAGTTGCCTGGGTGAAAGTATTCCTCTGGTGTAAGATCTATTGGATATTTTGAAGCTTTCAGAGTCATGCCACATTTTTACACCAGAGTAGGTTTGTGCTGTTTTGAAGGGGTAAACTCAAGAGTGGCTTAGGTTTCTAGTTTGAACTATGTAAACACCAATGCATGTTCTTTTCAAATTTTTATCTAAAGTAAGTGTAAATATTATAACGCTGTGTATCCAGTTCATTTTTGGCCTAGATATAGTCAACATTTTGGATTTGTTCACAGTGGATACTTTGGAGAAGAATATTATTGCTTGTTACTTGTTAATATTATTGCTAATTACTTGAACAGTCAACTTAAAGAAGCTATTTTTAAACAGATTTAAACAGATATTCCTTAAACAGAAATGGGGGCCTGAAACACAATCTGTCACCGATCTACAACTCTATCTTCAGACCCAAAACAAAGAGAACAATAACAGGGTTGTTTAAGATGAAACTGGAGATAAATACATGTTTACAGTTTCAGAGTGGTTAGCCTCTCCCTTCAAATAGATATAAGACACTGACCACCAGCAATCTGACCAATCTGACCAACGCCTTCACTCCTACAACAATTTGTGCAGTTGACAGATTTAATTTTGTCTTTTCCTTTCCTGAAACCTTTAGAATGACAAGTATAGGACCACATACATTAGTATATGCCCATAGACCACTAAGGAACCTACCTGGATGACTGAGGGATTACACAGATATAAGGCCACATTGGAATATAAAAGAAAGTACTATGATTTAATGTTGAAAATGACATTCTGTCGTCTAAATAAAAAGTGTTTTCCATTATCGTCGTGGTATTGGAATGGGTATTGAGTATCAAGTCCTTAGTGTTGAAATCAAGTTTGAAATTTTTGTATCATGAGAACACTAGGACACAGTAACTCACAATTAATTCAAAATACAATAGAACATTTCCACATTTACAGGACCAATACTTAAACATCTCATGCAAACTTATGGGCTGTCAATCCACGACGCTATCGAAAATGTTCCTAATGAGTAGACTGTATACTAGAATTATTAAGACTAAGACTGTATTCTCTAAAATGTTCTCAAATGTTACCATCATGAAATTAGCATCTCCTGTTTTTATTTGATCCATATTCCTACAACCCATTAAACATAGATAAATGAATTCCCAGCAAGCATCATGTTCAAGGCTCTACACGTATTATACCATGCTCCTGCTAATGTCACCTACTTTATTTGTTCCCGTATCATTTAAAAATTCATTACGATATATTTTTCATGTATTTACTCATTAATATATGCAAAAACCTGTCTTCCTCATTTGCATCTTAATAAGCACGTCCCTACATGACATCACCTGTGCGCCTCTTCATTCGCAGACCCTTCGCGTCGCTAGTTTCGCTTTGTCGAACTTAAAGACACATATATTTTTCATAAACTGGAAAAATGATTGGTTCTTTATACAAGGCCATCTTTCATGTTTGTGTAGGATTAAATGGAAGCACTAATGAAAAGAGAATACAGCAGGTGGAACAGTTGACCTTGTAATGGTGTTAGCATAGCGGCTAATGACATGCTTTCACGGTACTCTATACGTCTCATTTGAACCATACCTCATAGCAACTGAAGCTGACACGCTGCTATGGCTATGACCTGCTTTTTCACGATCATTTTACAGATTTGTCAATGAATCACTGTATTTGCTCTACTGGCTGTTAAGATTGCATTATCAGTCTTTTCTATAGCAAATATGCTCACCAAGAATAACGGCGCAATATGTATTAACTGCAAAGTAAAGCAATAACTTGGGAACTTGAAGTTTTCTGGCGAGGGCTGTCTTTATGGAATGTTGAAAAGAATGGCATTAAATGTATTTTTCTAGCTTATATACTGTATATTTACTGGTGTATTCTGCATTAAAACTATGCATTCTTACTGTGAGCGGGGTAACCAACCACAGATCTGACTAGTAACTTGACCTGGTGGCATCACCTGCTTGTCTCCATTGGTATAGATAAGTTTAATATCATACTGCAGAATATTCCAGGCAAAGCAACAACTTCTCCATGGACAATGAAGGATTATTTGCTAGAGTTCTTGGGTCTTTTTTAGGTACACCTTCTGTTGAGGTACTATATTGACCTTATTTCGGAAGTTGCCCTGAGCGCTGCCAACGGTTGTATTATTTTTCATGGGGCTTCAGATCTTGACAACAAATCAGTTCTATATGGACTACAGAAACGTTTTAAAGACTCCCAGAGAATCAGTGCTTTGTTTACTTTTTGGTGCACATGAACATTGAACACTTTACACATCAAACCTACTTTAGATCAGATATTAGCTGCAAAACTTCCAATTGTCCATTGAAATTAATGGTATTCCTACTTAACAGGACGTGCCTCCACAAAGAAAGAAGCGCATTTTGGTCACATTTATTGCAAAAGTAGTAGTAGAGGAATAAGGTCAAGAGTAAAGTTCAGTGAGTAGCGTTCTTTTTTGTTTCTATTCTCAGTGTCTAAATAAAGTGTAAAGTAATAGTTGTTTTGTATTAATACCATGCTACAGAATGTACCCTTTACATCTCTTCATGAGCTGATTTTGATTTCACCAATATCCATACTTCTTACGCCACATAGGCCAATTGTTTTCCATCTCTCTCACACTTGTATGTCTGCTGCCTTCACCACACAGAAAAATCAGTGCTGTTAGCTGCTACTGTAGCCGAGATATTCTGAGCATGTGGCAGAATTACCCATATATTCTGGGTCTGGGTGGAATAAGAAGTGAATTGTGTGAACATTTAATGGACCCCCCACTCGCCGAGATCTGCCCCACCCTCTCCCCTCTCCTCTCTCTTCTAACCACGCCTGACATCAAGAGCATTTGGGGGACTTTCCATCTCCCATGTCCCTTTTTAGGCAAAGACAACAGTAGTAAATATTTCATGTGGCACATTGCTTCCGTTTCAGTACGTCATGACAAGTGATTGGGGCATGCTGATGTCTGTGAGGTTTTCCTTTATGTGGCGTCGCTCTGTCGTGTACTCGCTGTTTTCTAAGGCTGCAAGATTAATCGCAATCACATCGAAATGGCAATTTGAATGGATGCAATTAGTAAATCGCAAAGGCTGGATTTTTTGAAGTGCAATAATTTCCTCCACAAACAACAAAACATCCCGTCTTACTCTGCTTAACCCTGTAGTATAGCTAAATTTCTCTTGCTCCAGTACAGATATATTGTATAAGCAGCTCTTCAAGTCAAAAGTTTGCTTTAAAAGTTGTGAAAAGCGCTTATAAACTTATGAATAATTAGGATGTTCAGAATGCATATGGTAAGTGAGGAATAGCTTTGGTCCTCTGCAAACTGTTTAAAATGAACTAGTTTTGTTTTCACGTTTTAATACAGCAAAAGTCAGGTGCAACACCTTTAACAAAAATGTTCTGAAATGTGAGTCTTGTATTAGTCCACTTCATATCTTTGTCAATCCTTCCGGACATATTTTAAATCTGAACTGAATCCCATTCTTAAGACGTAAATCAAATCTCGATTAGCAAATCTAATCCCAAAGCTTGTCAGAAAAATCACAATTAGGCATTTTTTTCCCACATCGTTCAGCCCTGTTCTCTATCCCTTCTGTCACATTCACACCACAGCACTCCCAGGCCCCCGTAGTCTGGCTCCGGATCATTTAACTGCTTCTTTAAATCTCAGTTCAGAACTTCTGCCGATCCATCTGATGCTCTCGGTAAAAATACCAGCATATGGGCAGAAATCTGCTTTTGCCCAGACTGCAACATTTATAGCACTTAATGATATGATCACACTGTTTTAAGTTAAGTGTGCTTCCTTGATGTGTATGTTAATGCATGTATTATCACTTTATGTATAGGGAAGTCTGGTCGTACACTGGCGATGTGGTGTACTTGATAAACTGTTGGCTCCTCTGTGATAAGAATCCATATGCCTTTTCCATAAGCGACCTCAATCTTTGACTCAGCTAAACAAGTGCTGCGACAATCTCAAACAATTGCTGGGTTTCAGATGATATCACAACAATAATATTTAATACAGATGGGGGCAGGTAAAATGAAAATTGTTCAAATGCAGTTTTTTGTTATAATACGTGAGTTCTTGGGTCTAATCAATAACAGAAATGATCAGGCTTAACATTTGCGAATTTACCTTTTAGAAATGTCATGGCGAAGTGCAATGTAATAAATAGGGAATTTTGGCTCTTGCTCTGGAGTTGTTCCGGCCATGTCCCACTGGAAGGAGGCCCTGGGGAAGACCCAGGACACGCTGGAGGGACTATGTCTGTTGGCTGGCCTGGGAATGCCTTGGGGTCCCATCGGAGGAGCTGAAGGAAGGAAGTGTCTGGGGTGGTGGAAGACTGGGAATCCCTGCTTAAACTGCTGCTCCTGCGTCCCGGAAGACGCAGGAGCAGCAGTCCCAGAAGAAAATGGATGGATGGATGGGATCTTGCTCCTCATCTGGCAGCTTGACATCATCACACACTAGAATCTGAAAACCACCAATAGACCCTTTAAAAATTCCTTTAAAAAACAAACAAATTTTAAATTATGTAGTGGAAAAAACAAAGCAAACACGAGGTGGAGTATAATGTCATTTCAATGCAAAAATTGGAATTAACCTCAAAATATCACCAAAATATGAAATTTCAAGGGGTAGTTTGCAACTAATAACTCAGATACATGTTAGAGATATGAGAGCCTGTGATGCCAAATACAGCTATATTGATCACACAATAGATTATGATAAATTTTTTACCAAAAACCTTAGTTTTTATGAAGCTTAAATACAATTGAAGTTAAACCATAGTTTTTTTAATTTTATTTTATCAGGAAGTCCCTTTGAAATTGCATCTCATTTACTGAGCACAGTTAAAACATAAACATTTACAATTAATAAAATGCATTGTAAAACATTTACTGAACCTGTGGTCCACTGGCTTCAGTTAAAACAATTACAATGACCTGAAAAGATATAGTGTGTTTAAACTCACTTAAGGGAATTACACTGTTTAGTTTGAGTTGGTTTATGAGAATGTTTCATAAATGAGGGGGATAAAATCTAAAACCAGTGTTCACTTGCCCTGTGTAGATTTGTGGCACTGCTAAGGTCAGTCTTCCCTGAGAGCTGGTATGGTAATGATGAGGATTGAGTTTTATCAGGGAGGTGAGATACTGTGGACATTTTGCCTTTGTAAATGAAGATGTGGGTGTGTACAAGTCTGAGGTCCAGTGAACCCTGCTGTACAGATCCTTGTGGTGAGTCTAGTAACTGTCTAAAGTAATAAAACCAAATGCGCTGTGGCAAATAATATCAAGATTTTTTAAGGGACTGTTTGCTGCGTGACCATAAATAATATCACCGTAATCCAGTGAAGAAAGGACTGTAGATTGAATTAATGTTTCCTATTTTTGCATGAAAAACAGGCTTTATTCCTGTAAGGAATTTTTATCCATCCTTAGTAATCGGAAAACAACAATGGACTTTTCTACCCTGGAATTTTGACTTCCTGGATGGACACAATCTCGACATTTTGTTCAAGATAGGAGGGTAAATTGATATTTTTTCAGGCTCAGTAATTATTGTGTGTATCTTTTTTCTTTGCATTAGGTGGGCATTTTGTTTTATTTTTGTAGTATTAAGCCTTAACACTCGAGCTGTAGCTGGTTGAATAATTCACTTCTATAACACATTGTACTAAAACTAACTACTAAATGCTTTAATTGTGCTTTTTATTTATTTATTGCTGGCCATGTTTTTTTTAATATGGTTCACTTAGCAAAAAGGTTTACTGCTGTCGTCCTGCTTTAGGGTTATCGCGTTAGTAAGTAGTTTCAAGTAGTTTATCGCATTATTTCTCTGTAGTAATATACCATACTTTAATATATGTTATTATGACAGGTCTAAGGACATATGTAGAAGAAGTTCCGTAACTGTTACCCAGCAACCATAAGCCACCACCTCTTTTCACGATTATTACTATATCAATTTATCGTTCAAAAGTTCCGTTTGGAAGTTCCATCCATCCCTTTTCTTTTGCTTATCCGGGGCCAGTTCACGGGGGCAGCAGCCTAAGCAGGGACTCCCAGACTTGGCACAGCCCAGACACTTCCTCCAGCTCCTTTTTAAATCTGCTCTTGGGTTTTTGTGTCAGTGGCATAAATGAGCTTCAGTATTATTGTTTAGCGTCGTGGCCTATTACCTCTTGTATTTTTGTACTTTTCTTCACAACTTTTGTCCACAAACTGCCACTTAACTGATCTACAACTATGATATTTACTGGTAGTACTATCCAACCAAACCTAGTAACAATAAAAAAAAAAAAAACATGCACACCTGCCATATGGCTCTGAAACCAAAGTCCTGGTCCTGGAGTAGGCCTTCAATTTTGTTACTTAAGTAAAAGTACAGATACAGAGGTAAAACGTTAATCAAGTAAAAGTAAAAGTATCACATGAAAAAATCTAGAAAAGTAAAAATAAAAGTATTTAAGTACCTGTTTTTTTACTCTAAAAAGTACAAATATTTAAGGACCCGTTTAAAAAATATACTTTAAGAGTAAAACAGTAAAAGTATTTCACACAAGTGATGGTAATTTGTTAAAGTGTAAATGTAGTGAATATAATGAGTAAAAAAATGAGTAGTCAATGTAGTGAGTAAAAATGATACTTATATTTTGGTCAACAGTAACAATACAAATCTATTTTTTTAATTTTCTCATGAATTTTGTATATTTTTTTCTGTTTACTCAAAGCCGAATCGTGAACTCGAAAACTTTAGTCGGGCTGTTACAACGAACATGGTAAAAATAACTCCTTAAATCAATTATAAGTACTTCTTACTTTTTAGTCCAGTTCAAAAATGTAGTGGAGTAGAAAGGACAGATACTGCTCTCAAATGTAGTAGTACTACTAGTAACTACTACTACTACTACTAGTAGTAGTAGTAGTAGTAGTAGTAGTAGTAGTAGTAGTAGTAGTAGTATGAAGTAAAGGTTAAAAGTATCCACTGTAAAATCTACTTAAGTGAAGTACATATACCTAAAAAAAGTCCAAAACTTTACTCCTTGTACTTTATTACCTTCCACCACTGGATATTTTGATATTTGAGAAATTCAATATTTGTATTGCTTGTTCTACCGCTCTTGAACAGTTTTAAAAGCCATTCTGCGGGCTGGTGTTGGTGAGCCAGTAATAAACATACAAACACTGTAATACCTGCATCAGATTACTTGTTAATTGTTAATCTGTGTTTGTTATATATGTCTCTATTGAAATAAACAATAAAAAATGGTCTTTAAAGGCTCCTGCAAGTAGTCCTGCATCAAACTCAAAACAATAGCGCTCATAAAATGTTCGTCTGCTCAGCCCTCAGTATCTCAGGCCTCGCTGGCTCTGTTTACTGTTATTAGATGGCACACTTCATTTGCCTTCCCAACATTCAATTTCATGGTGGATGAGAAAATGCAGGCTTTTGGTTCTCCCGAATATTTGACAAGACTATAGTATGTTCGCCCACTCACTGCTTTAATAAACAGTTAGCATCTTGTTGTACAGTTAGCTTCCGTGGACAGCTTTGTGTTTCTGTTGGGGTTTGATGTAAGAAATGGTAGTTCGCCTGCAAGGCTAATCGCAATCGAAATCACAATTTGATGTGATTTAAACCATAGACTGTATAACAGAAGCAGACTAAGGGAGCCAGACAACAGCCATAGCATTCAGCTCCAATCAAATGAAGCTCGTCGATGCTAGCGGTTATAGAGGTGAATTTGGAGCAGAGTTATAGCTTTAGAATTCTGACCGCGAGTATCATAGGAACCAAAGAGCCAATCAGGAACAAGGTTGTTGAAGGTAACACCCCTTCCCGCTCCCACCGCTGGTTTAGCAATGAGTGGGCGCTTAGCAACGTTGTCAATCAAACCTGTTGCTAACATTAACAGGAGTGACCTCCGAGAAAGAAGGCAGAGGGCGCTTGATTTGTTGGTTTTTAATGTTCATATCTTCATTTACAGACACAATAGCGAAATAAAAACTACCAAGATCATACAGAGCGGCTTAATACAAACATTTTACGACCAAAAAGATGAGCCTGAGTTTTTCAGTAGTGAGTTGATGTCTGATACTGCATAAAAACAGCTAACCCTGTAGTTTGAAAGCTCTCAAATGTGTGATTGTGTTAATTTGTAAGTTCATATTTCAGTCTTTTTGTCAATTCTTCTGGACTTGTTTAAAACGTGAACTTGAACTGAATCCTATATAAACTAAATTGGGAATCTAATCACAATTGCAATGCTTGTCTTTTATCGCAATTTGATATTTTTCCCAGTTCATTTGGTCCTGTCCTCTTCTTCCATGTTCCCTCTCCTGCTCTTTTCTCCTGTTCTGCTCTTGGATCTCCCCTCTGACACCCCTAGACACCAGCAGACAGTAATGGCCCAGTGGAGATACAGGATACAAAAATGGACATTCTAACATTACATACATTAACAAGATTTTGACAGATCGTATGGAAGAATTTGTTGATTTAGTGATGTAACTCTACGCTACATTTTAGTAAAATCTAGTTATTTCTGTCTCCTGCTTGTCTCTATGGTGTAATTGCTTTGTCTGGAATGCTCCACAGTATGACATTAACTCATCTTACATTCTTACCTTGAGTGGGAGGGGGGTATCTCCACACATCTGACCTGTAACATGACTTGGTGCCGTCATCCATGCTTGTCTCCATGGTGAAAGATAAATTTAGTGCCATACTGTCCAATAACATCTCCTTGGAGACAATTAATGAACCTTTAATTTATCCAGTGATTTAAAAGTCCACTGTGTAACTTTTTTGGTGGAGGGTCTTACTCATACATAAGAAACAAGTCTATTTCCATGGAGATAAGGAGAGGCAAGCCTACTCACACAAGAACGCATGTATTACAAGGTAATATTCAGCAAAAACATCCATCGATCTGTCCATTTTCTTCCGGGCCGTGCGTTGGGAATGCCTTGGGGTCCCACCGGAGGAGCTAGAGGACGTGTCTGGGGTGAAGGAAGTCTGGGAGTCCCTACTTAGACTGCTGCCCCCGCGAATGATGAAATAAATGCTAGATAGATAAGTTTGATGGGATACTGTGACATTCTAAGCAAAGCAATAACATCTACATGGAGAGAAGCAGGTGATGTACCCTTTCAGTAGAAAAGTTACGATAGACTGCATATATAAATGGACATAGCTAACCCACTAGCTGCCGCATTCCAATTAGGAAATGAACATGGGTGCGCTTCCGGCTCCATTGACTCTGGCTCCAATTCACTTTCTATTGAAAAACTGTGGCTCCTCTGTCCATTACTGTTGCTGTCAGGCTCGTCATTTTGGTATTAAAATGTTTGTATTAACCCTCTATATGATCTTGGTGTTTTTATTTCGCTATTGTGTCTGTAAATCGAGATTTGAAAATTAAAAACAGACAAATCAAACACCTTCTTTCTCTGAGGTCGCACCTGTTAGCGTTAGCAACAGATTTGATTGACAGTGTTGCTAAGTGTTCGTACTAACCGGCTCTACATGATCCTGGTATTTTTATTTCTATTTTGTCCATAAACTAATATATGAACATTAATTCTCTGAGGTCGCTCCTGCTAGCATTTGTTAGCATTAGTTTGATTGAGAGAGTTGTTAAGCGCCCGCTCACTGCTAAACCAGCAGTGCGAGTGGGAAGGGGTGTTACCTTCAACGACCTCGCTCCAGATTGGCTTTTTGGTTGCTATGATACTTGTGGTTGGAATTCCAAATGCAGAACTCCATATTCGCCCCGATAACTTCCAGCCTCGACAAGCTTCATTTGACTGGAGCCGGAAGCTACCGGTGATGCCACACTCCCTTAGTCCACTCCTTTATACAGTCTATGAAAGTTACGCAGTGAACCTTTAAGAGCTTTGATGCAGAAACAGACTTATTTCACGGACATTACTGACTGAAAAAGCTCACATAAAAATAATGTATTGTACCATTTACACAATAATAGTTTTATGCAGTTCTTATTTGTTTGTTTAGCCCTTCAGCCTTTGAGTTTCTTGTTCCCGGACTCGCGCCTTGGCTTGTTTTTCACAAATTGAAACAAACTCGACATTTATTGCAGCTTTGCCTACACTAGTGCTGCTGTAGACTAAACATAGTCCCCAGCAGACATGAGTCACCCGGTAAAGGTGCAAAAGGAATAAAAATACAACCATTATAGAGTCCTTCTTTAAGTATCATACAGATTCTCTCTCAACTCTAGACATGTAATAAAAGATGAGGAAGAACTCCTAGTGGTAGATTTTGTTACGGAAGTGCCATTAAAATTAATCAAAAGACTCGCTTGTTAAAACCGCCAATGACTCAAACTAGCCGTGGCACTCCAGGCTGCGAGCTGGAGGAGAAAACGCCAGCAGCCATGTTAGAGGATGGTGGAAAAGGAAGCCACTTAGGATGTCTTTGTCCTGTGTTTGAAGAGAGGGGAGAAGAGGGGAAAAAGGGAAGAGATAGAGGCGAGAAAGAAGGGAAAGAGGGGGGCGTGGGGGATTAGGTCGAGGGGATGGGAGGAGAGAGAAAGAGAGGGGAGGTGAGAGCGGGGAGGGAAGGAATGAAAGAAAGGGGCAGGGGTGACAGAGGGGGAGGGGGCAGAGAGGGAAAAATGAGAGGAAGGAGAGAGAGGGGAGAAAGGAGAGCGAGGGGTGAGAGTTGAGTGAGAGGGAAGAAAAATGAGGGGAGAGAAGGGAAAGAGAGGGGAAGGGAGGGAGGAGAAAGAAAAAGGAAGTGAGAGCGGGAGAGAGGGAGTAAGAAAAAAGTGGGCAGAGGTGACAGAGGGAGCAGAAAGGGATAAGAGAGAGGAAATGACAGGAATGACAGGAGGGGAGAGGAGGGGAAAGGAGAGAAGGAGGGATGAGGGGGAGTGAGAGAGGAGGGACACAGAGGGAAAAAAGAGGGGGATGAGAGGGTAGAAAGGAGAGCGAGGAATGAGAGTGAGAGGCAAGAAAAATGGAATGAGAGATGGGGGACAGACAGGGGGGAGGGAGAGTTTGAAGCGGGGAGAGAGGGAGTGAGATAAAGGGGGGTGGGGGAGAAGGGAGAAGGAGAAAGGGAGAGGAGTGAGAGGGGGCAGAGAGGAAAGACAAGAGGGGGATAAGAGGAAGGGAGAGAGAGGAGGAAAGGAGAGTGAGGGATGAGAGGGAAGAAAAATGATTGAAGGGAGGGAGTGAGAAAGAGGAGGGAGGTGATGGGGAGAGAGTAGAAAGGGAGGAATGGGAGAGGGGAGAGGGAGAAGGAGAGAGAGAAGGGAAGGAGGAGAAAGAGGGCAGAGAGAGAGAGAGAGAAAAAAGGAGGAGGAACATAGGGTACACAGCTGGGGAGGAGGGGGCAGAGAGGAAAGAAAAGAGGAGGGGGGGAGAGGAGGGAGAGAGAGGAGAAAAGGAGAGTGAGGGATGAGAGGGAAGAAAAATGATTGAAGGAAGGGAGTGAGAGAAAGGAGGGAGGAGTTATGGGGAGAGAAGTAGAAAGGGAGGAGTGGGAGAGGGAGAGCAATGGAGAGAGAGAAGGGAAGGAGGAGGAGAAAGAGGGCAGAGAGAGAGAGAGGGAAAAAGAGGAGGAACATAGGGTACACAGCTGGGGAGGAGTGGGAGGGGGCAGAGAGGAAAGAAAAGAGAGGGATAAGAGGAAGGGTGAGGGATGAGAGGGAAGAAAAATGATTGAAGGAAGGGAGTGAGAGAAAGGAGGGAGGAGTGATGGGGAGAGAAGTAGAAAGGGAGGAGTGGGAGAGGGAGAGCGATGGGGAGAGAGAAGGGAAGGAGGAGGAGGAATAAGAGGGAGAGAGAGTGGAAAAAGAGGAAGAACACAGGGTACACAGCTGTCTGCCTTAGGCCCTGAAACATGGTCAATTTTCCTGGTTGCGGTGCTGTTAACCACTGGTCAGTTTCTCTTTAGGATTATAAATGTAACTTTGTACTAGGGCTAAAGAAATTCTTGATCAACACATTATTACTTGACTAAAAGGGTATGTGGCACTGGCAAAAGCTTCCAAAACGATTATAACCTCACACAAAAACAACTTTAAAAGGGATTATCTTGCATTATTGTTATTGTATCAGTGGCATAAAATAGTTTCAGTATTACTGCAGCAAATGTGTTGTCGTGACAGGCCGAAAGGGCAGATTAAACTGTTCAATCACTCCCAAAACTCCATCTAATTCACTCCATGCTTTCTCCTTTCTGCTGTAGACCAGATAAATCCTTATAATCCAAATAAAATAATTACTCAACTAGTAAAAAGTTTTGTTGACCATGACACCATCGAACGAAACGACCGAAGAACTAACTAGCTAAGCCGCCGACATTGAGGAACTATTTCCACCCAAATCAATTCTGCTTTGCTAAACGTAATTGGGCTAAGCTGCTACTTGGGTTGTTGGTATTTTACTCCTTAAATCAAAGCTGTTGATCTGCAATTAGTTTAGTCCGTGTAGTTGTTCTGGGGCTGGTTAAATCTGCTTGTTCTGAAACTGAGTATGTGTTTTTCACAAATATCAGATAGCATTATTTGTTTGCTGTATTGTACTGTATGAATTTGATCATTTTGAGGAAGTCATTCAGGAAAAAGTGTGGGGTAGAAGCGGTGGTGGATGGTAACGAAGTACAAGTAGTAAAGTACTGTACATACGTAGAAATTTTAGGTATCTGTATCTGTAATTTTTTACTTTTACTTCCCTACATTTGAGAGCAGGTATCTGTACTTTCTACTCCACTACGTTTTTGAACTGCACTGCACAAAAATACTTTTCATATGATTTATTTTTACCATGTTTGTGGCAGCATCCTGACTAAAGTTTTCAAGTTCAAGCCTCGGGTTTGAGCGAACAAAAATAAATGCACAAAATTCATGACAAAAATAAGAAATTGATTTGCATAGCTACATTTAAAAATTAATATCATTACATTTAACACTTTAATTACCAACACTTGTGTGAAATACATTTACGTTTTACTCTTAAAGTACATTTTAAAACAAGTACTTAAACAAGTACTTTTCTTCATGTGATAGTTTTTCTTGAGTAACGTTTTACCTCTGCATCTTTACTTAATTGACAAAATTGACTACCTCATCCATCCCTAGGTAGAAGTACTCCTGTGATGTGCAGTTAAATCTTTTACTCAAATTTAAACTCTATAGTAACAATTCAACAGGGATACAGTTTTAATGAAGAGGTCAATAGCCACTTCTGTGTCAGTAAAGGGGCACATTTCAAGCTTTGGAAGAATATATTGGATTTTTATATGTGTGTCATAAAATTAATTAAAAGCCATTGAATATACCATATACTGTGAATC
Organism: Periophthalmus modestus; assembly: GCA_019594935.1. Classification (NCBI taxonomy): domain Eukaryota; kingdom Metazoa; phylum Chordata; class Actinopteri; order Gobiiformes; family Gobiidae; genus Periophthalmus; species Periophthalmus modestus. The sequence goes on from JAIEZT010000107.1 coordinate 15,568,575, forward strand.
TTTTTGAATATATATCATCCAGATGGAATATTTATTTAAAAAAAAGTTCTTCAAAAGTGCAGACTTGAAGGAACTTTGTCCACTGACCTGAAGGTTGGCAGTTCGAATCCTGCTCTCGAGATAAACATCATTTGTAGAGCGGTCCCATTCACTGGCCCACAGGTTGGCAGCGCGATTCCAGCTTCCACAGATGAATATTGTCGTGTCCTTGGGCAAGACACTTAACTTATCTTGCCCCTGGTGTCTGCGCACATTGGTGTATGAATGTGTGTGTGAATGGGTGATGTGTTCCTTGATGTAAAGTGCTTTGAGTACACCGAGACGAGAGACTTTATGTATAAATGGACATAGTTAACGTTCTAGCCAAATAGCAAGTGAGCATGGACGCGCTTTCGGCTCCATCGACTCAAATTACTTTTAAAAATTGTCACCCCTCTCTCTGTAACTGCTAAGCTTCATCAGTTCATGTTCATGTTCGTATGATCCTGGTGTTTTTATTTTGGCATTTTGTCCGTAAATCAAATTATGAACAAGATTTTTTTCTATTAATAACAGACAAATCAGGTGCCCTTTTTCCCCGAAGTCACCCCCTGTTAGCGTTAGCAACAGGTTTGATTGACAGCGTTGCTAAGCTCCCTGCTCCCTGCTAACCCAGTGGTGCGGGCAACAAGGGAAGGGGCAACAGTTTGGCTGCGGATTGGTTCTTTGGTTGCTATGATACTCACAGTCAGAACTCTGCACCAAATTCGACCCTGTAACCACTAGCCTCGATGAGTGTCGTTTGACTGGAGCCGAACGTTATGGGTGACGCCACACTCGCTTAGTCCACTTCTTTATACAATTTATGGTTGAGGGAGGAAAAATTATACATCAAAATGCAACCACTTATCATTACCCGATAGTCGAATGGCTAGATATACTTATTATTCAGTGGTATATTAATGAATGTGATTTGTGAAGAGATGGCTAGACATATAATTTAAAGCTCCTTTCCAATGCCTGAGTTTCTTAAGTCTTTGTAAGAATCCTATAGTTCCTGTTTGCTCTAATAACTTCCCTGGATAATAACACGTCAATCATTTTCTCGTGTGCGCTCTGCTTCCTGGTGGCTGTGCCTATCAATAAATATCACATTGGGTCTCCCCTTAAAGTAATATGTATTGATGTAGTTTGGTCAGCTGTAGGTTATGAAATACCCAGAAGTTCATCTTGTGCGACATCTGTGAGTCATAGATAAAGTGGATATTAAAGGTTCACTTTGGAACTTTTCTGCTGGAAGGTCTGCCACTTGTTTGTCTCACAAGGAGATGTCATTGCTTTGCTTGTAAAGTTCCACAGTATGGCATTAAACACCAGTCTGGTACGTTTATTTTTATTACTCAAAAATACCTTAAAAAACATGCATTCTTACTGTGAGTGGGCTCCTCTCTCCACAGATCTGACTTGGAATTCACCTACTTCTCTTCAATACTATACTGTGGAACATTCTAGACAAAGCGATAACCATGACGATGAGCAGATGGTGTGCCCTTCACCAGAAAAGTTCTGCGGTGTAGCTTTAACACTAAAAAGCCGTGTCGGTATACTGAAAGTATAGCAGAAGGGTTTTGTACACTCCATATCGCCTTTCCATCGTGCTCTTGTGTCCAAAGTTAAGCTCGGTGAAGACCTCCCCAAATGTCAGCGAGGAGTTCAGTTTACATTAGCAGCAGTGTGGAGAGGCCAAGGAGATTCTGGGTGAAGCGCAAACATTGTCCTGGTGTCACTTCTTACCACCCAAATGTGCGAAAAGGCCTGGCATGAATTCTGCAACCTGTTCATAAACTATAAATGTAACTCCAGACAGCTGCACGAGCGGCTACTGCGTTTTTTCATTAAATGTTCACCGTGTTTTCTGGTTTTTCTGGTAAGTGCTTGTCTTCATGGATATGTGATTGCTGGGAAAGTTCCACAATAGAGCATTATCTATCTTGCATTTATTCAAATGCAGATGTTTTATTATGTATTGTTAAAATAAACTTGAAAGAAATACATTGTTACTGTGAGTGAGGTGACCGTTTACACAACTGCTTATCTTTAAGCACATCGATTATACTTGTTAATCTATAATAAGAAATTACACTTTGAGTGCAGATTATGTAAATGCCATGTTTTTCAACATATAAACATTATAGATGTGTCTGAGAACAAGGTTCTCTGTTGTTTATATGTTGTTTATGTTGTTTATATGTTGTATAGATGTTGTATTGTAAACTGCTAAAACTGAGGTGGTCATATGTAATGAACTGTAACATAAAGTTTGCAGTTATCTTGTATTGTGCTGCATGGGCATAGATAAACTGTGAAAACAAGTACTGTGCGGTTTGCTAAATTTCACACCGACCATATTCACTTTTGTCAGTTCTTGTTGTTAAAGCACAAATCAAAGATAACCTAATTTTTTTTTTTTAGAAGTTGAATATTAAAACTCCATCAGTTCCTATTTAAATGTTATGCATTTGGACAAAACCCTGAGGGACGGAAGCTTTTCTTCCCTTTAAGTTTGCCTCACTTTCTCAAAATGCTTAGCTGTTTATAGTTCAGTTACAGTAAACACCAGAAAATGTATTCACATAAAGGAACACTATGTATCTTTCCTGATGGAGGAACCTCCTCTGCACAGAAAGGCCTGGGTGACCTGGGGATCACACTGTGAACCTTCATGCTGTGAAGCGTGAGAGCCAGCCACTCTGCCACCATTCCACACGATGGCATTAAACTATTGTCACAGAGACAAGAAGGTGACACCACCAGACCAAAATACAGGTCATATTCGTGGAGAGCTGAGCTTGCGAAGAATGCACATTTTTCAAGAAATTTAAAGTTTAATCAATGCTAGATATATGAGTCCAATGTTCTATGGAATGTTCTATTAAGTTGAACATTCACAGAAACAGTACAAACATGATCCACTAATTTGAGGTTGAACTGATTTGGTTAGATTGTTCTGTTTTAAGTTACACAACCCATTGAATAGGCTACATTCCCTGCAACTGGGGATTAGTATATTGCCCATTAAACATTAACGATCTTTCTGTACAGTGTAACATCTCAATTGAGCGGGCCGCTTTGGGATCACGAGGAGAAGAAAGTCACATGTTGGCGTTGCTGCTGTCATGAATGTAGGTCTACCACATGGAGAAAAACACCATTGCTATTACATAAGAGGGTAGATTCCGTGTGATTTGGCCCGCCCATCGACGTGGCTATTTAAATTTCATCTTTTTCTCTCAACTCCCTCTGAGCTTTTAGTCATTTATTTTGATTAGGGCTGTTTTTTTAAGATGCGTCTCTTAAGTCAGTCGCAGTGGGAAAGTGGGTTGGCACGAATGGTGGTACTGGGGGGAACCAAATGAAGTCTGTTTGATGATCATAAATTCAGAAATATCTTCTTGTCAATTAATTAGCAGCTTCCTGGATTCCTGCGTGTAAGTCTTTTTCGTTCGCTAGGCCCGGATCTCAACAGACCAATACCCCCGGTGCAGCCATTGTAAGTCTAAATTGGTACATGCGTCTATGGAAACAGTTGAATAAAGATCCCTCATAGACTTGCACTTGTGTTTGAGAGCAGCTTGCTATTCTGTAATGTTTTTTTGTTTTTTTTAAGCAGCGTGCAGTGTGAAAATACTGCTTGATAGCTGTTGTGTTTTATAGGTACACACAACACATGGGACGGCTTTCTGGACATACAAAAACATGCTGGTTAAAAGGATTATAAGGTTTTAAAGGCAAAAAACCAAACAACTTTCACAGGTAATAAGACAGCAACAGGCATGTTTATAGTGCACTTCTTGATTATCAGACTCTAAAAGGCTTTATAATTAGATGCAGAGCTGCTTATACAATCTATCTGTACTGGGAAAATTAGGTACAAATGGGTTAAGTGCATTTTCAAGACACATTTAGAGCATCAAACATTGCGTAGATCCATAGCTCCATACTCTCTGCAATGCATGCTGGGCACTTATCTTGTTGTCATGGGAATACATGAGTTGTTATCCCACACATTGCTGCTATATAGTTTATGGAGGTTTACACATAATCACGAGCGTTACTAGTGTTTTTTGTTTCAATCCGATACTAAGTAATGCTATGGCAGGTGTTGCGATATGGATGCCATACCCACACCAAAAATGAGTAAATAAACTGAAATATAAAACAATGGATTTTTAAAAAAAATTACAAAAATTTGCTATAAAGAACTGGGAAGTTTATTAAAGCAAATAATTGTAAAGAGGTACCTGTCCCCTTCAGAGCATTGTCTTGCCCTAAGCGCTCTAAGCCAGTGTCAGCACATACAGCATATTTATACCACACAGATTAGAATTACACAAACCAGAAAACCAGTTTAGACCCATTTAAGAAGCACAAGCCAGAACACTTCTTGTGACATAGAATAAAACAGTACCCATGTCATACACCAGCCTATATGACATACTACAAATTAGGCAAAACATTGTAAGTAAAGATTTTCATAACAGATTCATCTCTGTATATGTAACGACGAGTACTATGTGACTTGTCGTTCAATGTCTGGATGGATGACTTTTGGGAGTCAGTAGATACTTTGTTTTTGTAGTAGTGGTAAAATATTGTGTTTTTTGTACTACAATACGATCTGGGGTGTAGGGAGTTGAATAATAAAATTCTATGACTCATTATAGATGCTTAAGTGTTCTGTTTTTCTAGTTTTTTTGGGGATGATTCTGCTTCTGCTTTGGTTTCAGTCTTGCGTTTGTCGTCTGTGTTTGCGTCAGAAATATGTTTATGTTGATACCTGTCTCAAAGGAGTAAATAAAAAAAATTAAAAAAATTATAATGAAATATAAACAATGGATTAAAAAAAAAACTAAAATTTTATATATATAAAAAAAAAAAAAAAAAAAAAAAAAAAATTTTTTTAAATTTAAGTATGGATATTTTCTGCATGAGATTTGACACTTTTCTATAACCCAGTCACAGTCAGTATTGATGTATCCATATTTGTGTACAGATTGTGTATAGATCTGCCCTTCACCACAGACACATCTTTAAAGCGAAACCATAAGGACAAGACAATTTGCAACGCGTCATAATAATACACCACTTATCTTTTTGTATGTTTATAAAGGAACAATCTTAAGGACAGCTGCTGCTTTGTTCTTGCCTTTAGGGGTTGAAATCTATAGCACTTAAGGTTTAGCACATCTGAATTACAGCCAGAGTATACAATTTCTTTCACGCTCACACAAATAAGATGACTCAACACCTATCCAGGAATGAGTGTGGGATCTAGGCCTGTCACAATAACACATTTGATATATTGCTACAGGAAATATCACATTAAACGATAATATTGAAACTATGTAAAAAGATCCTATATCGCACTATTTGAGCTGTGTTATAATGTTGTTTTGTTTCATTCACACATGTTTAACACACAAATCCTACATATTTAGGCTGTGTTCCTCTCTCAAACTGAAAACACTCTGTTCCACCTTGTGATGTCATTAAGTGGTAATACAGGAAATGCTCCACTGAGTTTTTAAACTCCATACACCTTCAGTAGAATCAGTTTGATCATTTCAGTCCTGGATTTGCCTCACTTTGAAGTTATAGCTATTGTTTTAGCCTCATTGAAACGTCCTTCGCTCCTCGGTGTGCCAGCAGATATTAGAGATTTTCTATTGATAATCTCAACTGTCCAAAAAGATAGAACAAAAATATATTAAAAAATAAAGCAACAACTTAAGCTGAAGTATTGAATAGTAAAGCAGTTCAATAGAGGGTAAAAATAGTTGTTAACCTTAAAATTACAGCTGAATGACATCAGAACAGAACATTTTGAGCTTTGGAGATGCAGACAGCTCAATAATCCAGGGTTACTCAGACATGTATGAATGAAACAAAACACAGTTCCAGGTATGATTTTGAGAATGTACCAGCATTATAACACGGGTAAAAGCTCACACGAGTCAGCTAATCTCTTTCAACCCACACCGATCACTCACTACATTTATCCATAGGAAAAGCGGGTGAAGTGTCTTGCCCAAGGACACTACTATGTACCTGTTCAAGCTGGGATTGAACTGCCAACCTTAGGGCCTTTGGGGGTCAAATGCTCTAACCACTGAGCCACTGCTACTCTCAATATGCATATGTATTTGTAACTGAATGTCTTAAACGTTAAATGTTGAACAGATATTGTATTGTTTAGTATTGAAATACAACACTACACACTTAATGTTACTTCGATCTAATGCAGAAACTATAAGGCCCTTCTGTGACTTTTTAAATGTATTTTTTTTTTTAATCTGAAGCTCAGTTGGTAAAGTGTTCATCCACTGACCCAAAGGTTGGCAGTTCAAATCCCGCTCTCAACATAGAAACATCATTAGTAGAGCGGTCACATCCACTGATTGGCGATGCGATTCCAGCTCCCGCAGATGAAAACTGTCGTCCTTGGGTATAACACTTGACCCACCTCGTCCCCAGTGTCTGTGCACACTGGTGTATGACTGTGTGCATGAATGGATGACTGGTTATTGATGTAAAGCGCTTCGAGTGCCTTGAAGATGGAAAAGCGCTGTATATACAACCGTTTAGCATTTTATCATAATCAGAGGGTTTCCTATCTTAAAACAAACAGTGACTGAAAATCCACCGTAAACTTTCGTTAACTCGCCCCATGATAAAATACTGCTCTTTGACATAGTATTAGTATTCCTTTAAGGCGCTTTCAGATTGGACCCTAACCTGGACAAAGGCAAAATAAATAATGCAGCTCCGATCAATACTCCATTTTGGTGACCATCCATCACAGTAGTGGAGTGGTCCAACCCCCCATTGGCCTATTCATCAAACTGGTCTTGGCCTGTACCATATCACACTCCCATTCAGTCAAAAAAAAACTTTTTCTCTCATTTTTTACTTTTCGTTGCTATTTCATGACGTTACATTCGGCGACGATTCCCATTCCCCGCACAGCATATTTCTATGCAACAGAAAAAGGAGAAACAATATGCCACTGCTCTGTACCAGTCATCCAAACCAATTCTGAATTTCCTTTGTCCCATCTGTGGATACCTTGTCACTATTTGTCATCTCAAAAAAAACACAAGGGGATAAAAATGACGAAGTGTTGGCGGCTGTTTCTCTACTACGCACTGTCAGTATAATCTGTTTTTTAGTTTTGCCTTCGAGCATCAACAACCCTAACCCTTAAGCTAATATTTTGATATTTACCGTCAACATTTCTGGCGCTCTGGAAGGATTATCCCTCTTTTTAAATCTCCCGAAAAGGTAACTTGGATCTTGCCGAGCGAACTTGCCGTGCTAAAAGGAACAATTAAGAGCTAAAATAGTTTTTCTTTGGCACGTCGTCGTCTTGTCTCCCCTGCGACCTATACAAAGGCGTTCAGCCATGTTGTCTTTCATCATTAACTCTCTCTCAAAGGCCCCTGGGAGACGGTGGAAGCGTGCACTTTTGTAACATCAAGCGTTACATCCGTCTGCTGCATACAGTCAGGGCTGCACTCTCCTTTAAAGCGACTATGACATGTTGGATTAAAACGCAGTTAAGATCATTTGAGATTTTGCTAAAAATATTTTACAGAACTGTATGTAGTTTTAAAAAAAGGTACTGGAATCACAACTGAGCCTAGGTTGCCAGTGCCTTAGCCAGCATATAGAGAACACATACACTTTTTCTTTTTTATCATTATATGGAGCATAGACGCAGCAGAAACTCTGATTAATGACTGGCTGCAGGTGCTGGGGTTTAGGTAGCAAGGATTCATATCACAGACAGTCCTTTTATGTTTAAACCCACTAGATTTCAGCATTGAACCTAGCAACCCAAATATGAGGCTCATTCTGCTTTTTGATTGGACAAACACCAAATTATAACAACAAGCTAGATTTGATCTGTCTACCTCATACACGGCCTGGCCAACAAAAAAAAGTCGCCACCAAAAAAACAAAGGTCACAACCCTTTTCTTCTTAAAAAAAATATATTATTATTATTAATTATTAACATTGCATTAAATTACTGCTATAAGTTCACTGAACACTAAAATATCCACTTTTTCAATTTTAACCCTTTATTCCCTAATTTAGGATCAGGACCAAATTTGACCCAAATTAAATTTTTTGGGCTTTAGCTTTAATTTATCCAAAAAGAATATAAAACATACTTCTAGACATTCTGCAAGTGTAATCGTGAAGGAAGAGATCGAAGACCAAGTAGAGAGTTGAAAGAAGTTTATCTGATCAGATGAATGAAGCTACATACAGCAGGCACATGCGTTGTGTTTCAAAGGACTTTTCCAGTATTTAAAGCCCTCAGAAAAAGTACTATCTATAGAAGACAGGTCTTATAAGGACTTAACTCTTTTTACATACTGTCTATATAAGGTCATAAATGGATGTACCATTAGCTGTTCACAGAGAGGTAATATATGACGCTGACAGATGCTTGTAGTCACTAAAAAAGAAGACCCTTTTGTTGAAAAAAAAAACAAAAAACAAAAAAACCTCACAATTTTACCAACCACTGGTTTGCTGAGAAGACAATTTTGTTTGGGTAGTTTTCCAGCTCCAGGTCAGCCATCTTGCCACTACCACTCTAGCTCATTTTAGTTCAATATTCATCCACTAGGTGTCTCTATGCAGGGGCCAGAAGTGGCACTCTGGGCTTTTTGATTTTTTGAATTGAATTGTGACATTTTTCTTTCTTGTTTGTTCATTTTGGGTAGCAGCAATTAACTGTAGCCAAATTTGACCCTGTGAGTTCTCCAGGGCTAATATATCGTTGAATTACCTTTAGCTTTGATTACGGCATGCATTCACTGTGGCATTATTTGAATAAGCTTCTGCAATGTCACAAGATTTATTTCCATCCAGTGTTGCATTCATTTTTCACCAAGATCTTGCATTGACAATGGTCGAGTCTGACGCTGCACAACGCTTCTCCAGCACATCCCAAAGATTCTCAATGGGGTTAAGGTCTGGACTCTGTGGTGGTCAATCCATGTGTGAAAATGATGTCTCATGCTCCTGAACCACACAATTTGAGCCTGATGAATCCTGGAATTGTCATCTTGGAATATGCCCATGCCATCAGGGGAAAAAAAAAATCCATTGATGGAATAACCTGGTCATTCAGTATATTCAGGTAGTCAGCTGACCTCATTCTTTGAGCACAGACTGTTGCTGAACCTAGACCTGACCAACTGCAAGGACCTATTTGCTTAATTAAATCCAGGTGGCGACTTTTTTTTGGCCAGCTGCTTTTGGCCAGATGCTGTTCCTTGAAAAAATTTTTAGAACTACAGGGTGTCCATAAAGTGTAAAAAAGTATATTACAAAGGCAGGTGATAAGATATTTTAATCAAACTTGTTCTTTCTTACTCAGTGGTTTCCAAAGTTTTTGACCCAATTTAATACACCTCTATATGGGCACCATTAGTCGCATGAAGCACATCACGACTGTACTGGATTTCTCGCCATGTTCGCTGTGGCTGAACCTCATCAATGGTTGCAATCACATATGTTATCTTTTGCTTTAGTTCAGTAATGTCCTGTATCTTTGTTCGATACATGATATCTTTAACATAGCCCCATAGAAAGAAATCCGGAGGTGTGATATGTGGTGAACATGGTAGCCTTCGAATCCAACCATCTGGAAATGTTTGATTGAGGAACTCACGAACATGCAGACCCCAATGTGATTAAAACTTTTATAACCACTGAGTAAGATGGAATAAATATAATAATATGTCTTATCAATTAAAAATGTGAGGGGATGTTATGGACACCCTATACAACTTTTACTTACCAAAGGGTTGTAGACTAGACCAAATTTTCAAATGTGCACAGAAATTATTATTCGACAAATAAAAATACATGAAAACACATTTTGGTGAATTCATTTTTAATGGGCCGGAAAAAAAATACTTTCTTTCATTTAAATTGTGGCTAACTTTTGGATGGAATTCTGACTGTCCCTAGCAATGTTCCCTCTAATTTTTCATGTATCTGAGCAAACACACAAACTCCCTGAGCGCTCTCTTGACCACTGTGAGCACCATCAGACGTGCACACTGTGAACACGCGAGCATTACATCCAAACAACTTATAAGATCTATTAAAAGAATCAAATTACAACAGTAATTACTGTCAAATTACTTTTAATACGAGATTTTGTATTATTACAATGAAATAGACAACGATCTTGTCCATAACTACTCTCTATTAGAAGCATATTTAGTTTAACTGTGACAAAATATGAACAGCCAACTGAACCAAGTCAAAAAATAAACTCAATTGAAACTATTTTGAACACATGCTTAGATTTATTTTTTTTTATATGAAGATCCTGCTATGCACTGGGTAAGAGAGTCTCACTATAGTCTAGGAGACTCCAACTGTTCTTCTGGGAGAATCCTCCTGTGGTCTAAATGAGAGAAATCCTGCTGCTGTGGTCTGAAAGAGTCCTGCTCCTGTAACTCTGTCTGTAAATTATACAATTTGACAGTTATTAGCATTTGCACTGCTCAAACAAGAAACAATATTTAATGACCAATATTTAATTGCTCCGGAGGAATTGAGACATGCACATCTTTAAAAGAGACAGTTATGTTCACATTATATAATCTTCACATTCTGCACAATGGCATGTGCTGTAGCACACGTGATACAGTGAAAATTACATCAACTTTGTAAAATATATGATTATAGTTTGAATTAGCATTTCTACTACTCAAAGTAAAAGCATTTAATGGTTATTATCCTTAATAAATTAAAATTAATAATAGCTCAACACTAGAATAATCACAAACTGAGGATTTAAATGTCACCTTTGTTCTCCCTTCTGTCCTTCTCACTTCTGCAGTATTTGTTCGCCTTATCCAAGTTGATGAACCGCATTTCTTTTTTATTCTGGCTTGGTCAGTGCCACTGCCCGTTCCCTTCGACATTATTCTGAAGGGAGCAGCGCCTTGCCTCATTCGTGCTGTGTATTCGTCCTGTCGTCGCCGATAGACTCGCGGTTGTGGACTTTCTATTATCGTAACTCCGCAACCAACTGTGCCATCGTGTAAATTCAAACGGCATCTCAAAGCAGAGACATGAGGCTCTTTAGATATTTTACTGTCATAATGATAATCTGCCTCTGTCCCTCGAAGATGACGAATAAGAGCGCAGGGGCCGCGGGGATTTTCCCAGTTGCTTATTCAATGCGTCAAAGAAAAAATACGGATGGACATGTAAAATAGAGGTAGTTGTGTGAAAATATGCAGTATATTCTGATACTTTAACACGATTTTTATGGATAAAAAATAATAAAAGTCTAGGTGAGTTGTACTGGTCTGTAGTGAGCTCAGTCCTTCACCTGAGTCATTTTGCTAACATTTACACAGGTACAACAGTATCAACAGTATCAATGATGTGAGTGAGCTACGTGAATACGTACGTGAATCATCATTGTCTGACCACCAGTAACACGTCACTCTCTGTCAATGTGGAAAATGGTACAAAATAAATGATGCGTTTATTTTATTAAGGATTGATTTTATTTTTTGTGCGCAGCGCAGATTTTCTGTGCGCGGAGACAGTGGAAGTAGTGCGCAATTGCGCACGCGCGCAGCTTAGAGGGAACAGTGGTCCCTAGTGTGATGCCATTCATGTTTTAGATTAGAGCTGCTCCACTTTCTGCAATTTTCAACATATTTTTCAACTTATTCACAAACTTGTAAAACCATCATTTGTATTTACAGCAGGTACTATCCCCCTATATTAAGTCAAAATGAATAAAATCACAAAGCCCTGTCTGACGCTTTAAATCCCCTTTTGCCAACACATGCATGGGGAAACAGTGGCTCCTTTGTGCGCGTTGTGCATTAAACCAGGTGATGTGGAAGGTCTCGTAAGTCTACACATCTCTGACCTTGTTCTCTCTCCCTCTCTGCTTCCATTATGTATCCACAGATCAAAGAGACGCATGCAGCCGGAGCAGGCAGGTCTGTGGGTGAAGATCCCCATTTGAAAGCAGCTGATAGAGGTAAGAGAATTTTAGCTTAAAGCACAACATGGCGCCTTCAAAACGCACTCCAAATACTCCCGTTTGCTTTACGGAGCCATATGCTGTTTGTGAATACTAGCAATAGAATCCACACAGTGTGTAGCTTGTGGCGAGAGTTACCTGAAATTGGACATTAAAACTGACAGATTTGAGATATAGTTTGCAAAGTTTAGCAAAATTGGGTAAACTCTAATAACTACATCTTAATTAGCCTTAAAATGTGTGAACAAAGACTTCATTTTTAATGAACACATTGCTTAATCAGGCTTAGTGACTCCTAAAACTCACAGTATGTAACTTTTTAGCCAAAAAATAGACTAAAATGAAACCATGTTATTTTCATTTTGGTTGAGTTTATTTCACTGAAAAATGTATAAAAACATGTGTTCTTACTATGAGTGGGCTTGCATCTCCACAAACCTAACTCTTATTTATCCTGGACGAGGGCCTGAACCTGCTTGTTTCCATGGAAATGTTGTTCAATGGCTATAACGTTCCACAGCATATCTATCTCCATGGAGCTCCATGTTCTAAAGCAGGGGCGTCAAACACATTTTCACTGAGAGCCACATCTGCAAAATCACTGCTCTCAATGGGCCAGATGTAAAATAAATCTAACTACTTTTTAAAAACTTGTTAATTAACTGTTTCTGTATTTATTACTTATTCATGTTACAAATATTGCATATGCATTTGCCTAGATGTAAAAATATGGCTGTGTAACTGCATATCTCCTGATAAAATGACATTTTAAGACCATCGTATCTTTTAATTTATCCTGTCGAGGGCCACATAAAATGATGTGGAGGGCTACATTTGGCCCGCAGGCCTTGAGTTTGACACATGTGTTCTAAAGTGTGGTTTGACTTTCTATTTCCATGGAATCATGCAGTTGGCTTTCCACCTCCAAAAAGTTACATACTATCACTTTAATGAATTCCTTAACTAGAACTGCTCATTATGAATAAAGCCTTTATACATGCTTTATTAAGGCTAATTAAGGAATAGTTATTATAAAGTTGTACTCACATTTGTGCATGTTAAAATACATTGTTACATCTGAATCCTTTAGTTCAGAGGTATGCTTTGAATAAGAGGTTTTGCATGTGTTTGCAGTTAGTTTGAACATCCCTTTAGACTAGCTAGCTTAGCTAATTTAGTCGGTTGTGACCTGTTTGTACTGTAGTCCCACACAATTTAAGATACACATTAATCTTTTCAGTATCTCCCAAGGTAAGTCCGTGGTGATCATTTGTTCCATGCTTTTGAACATGAGACTAAATTTGACTGCATTTATTATTTTCACTTCAAAACACACGTTTCCTTTAACAGTTTTCTTCAAAATTGGGAGTCCATTTGAAGTCTAAATATTGTTTGTGGCCACTTCAAATGGCTCTGGTACAAAGTGTGAAAATTACCTTGGCTTGAGGAGGCCAGGGGCACTGGTTACATGATGTTCCCATTCAACACGTTTCTTCCTGTGTGCGCTGGTTACCATGGCTTTGTGATACCAATGATGTTTCTTTTTTTTTTTTCTTTTTTTTTCACATCCTTTGAAAATCAGATCTGTATAAGTAGTGAATAAATATAGCGGATACTTGTGGGTCAATGCTTTCACTTTCAATAGACCTGTTCTTTGATGGACTTTTAGGGCAGTTTTATACCTTGGCTAAGAGTCGTGTTTAATATTCAGTAAGGCTGTGCAATAACCCGATTTTTATAGAGTGTATATTTCCATGATAATGAGACTTTGGGCAATTACTCCGTTGTCTACTAGGAGTGGTGGAACTCTGTCGGTATGAAAATGAATGACTGTATTTCATTTACACTGTTTAACCTAAATGGCACATTTGCAATTGTGCCACATATTAGTCAAACGGCCATGTCCTCACATTGGGCCCTGAACAGCAGTAGTAACGTTTGGATGACATTTTCAGGAAAGATGAGTAATAGGTCATGTGATTGTGGATTTCCTACCGTTTTGGAGCAGGGCCAAAGTTACAAGACTTCAGCCACGGGACACAGGGTTAGTATGGGGACAAGGCAGTGTTCTATGGATAGATCGTTTCCATTAGCAGATATAAGGGTCTTGTTTTCTCTGAGTAGCACATTTGCTAAAACTTTGGATTGATTAGATTGAGATTCAGACTATTGCTAATGATATACTTAGCAGAGTTCAGATTTTGTGGAAGCCATATTACTATTTTTTTTGTATTAAATGGCACAGATTAAAAGTTGGTCTTGTTTATGTTCAGGAAAAAAAACTTTTTCCACATAGAATATCTTGCAAATTTGTATGTTTTCTATTATTTATTTGTTATTTACACTAATATGAAGGTGAATGTCTTACTACGAACTAAACTTCGCTTAGCCTACATGTCCCATCATGCACCAGGTGACTGTGTGCCAGCCCACTTTGATCACGTGACCTACATCTATGACTTTTAATCTGCTTTGTGACCGCCATCTTGATTTTGCCCTGATGAAGGCCTGAAACATGTTGTAGTGATTTTAACTTTATCTGCCATGTGGTAATAAAGGCTTTTAATTATTTTCTTCTTTTTGAGTGCCTCCATTTTTTAAACATATAAATTGATTGACTTTTTTGCATTTTCCCAGGCCATACCTCAGCTGTCAAATTCACATTCAAATTCTAGTATTGACAGTAGTATTTGTTTGCATTGTAATTTGCAGCGTACTTGAACTTCTACTCCTACTTTTTAATGCCAATACAATCATCCAATTTAATCTACTACCATAACAGTGAGTGTGAGTGTCTGAAACTACACACACGCATTTGAATACCACGTTTCTGCCTCACTAACCTTTGCATACACAATATTCCGCATTCTCCGAGAACCTCATTTCAATATGCTCTTTGTGGGAAGCAGCAAAAACGAAAATCACCATAAAATTAGTCTTTTTTTCCCCCAAAATTTTGAAATGGAAGCGTCCTGGCACTGCAATAAGCCCCGGATCTATTGTTTGGAAATAACAAAACAGATTATCCATGCATAGAGAGCCTTGTTTACCATAGCTCTTGCCGATTTCGGCCATATTTGCGAACGCATATCAGAGTAAGTGTGTGTGTGTGTGTGTGTGTGAACTTGTCTGATGTTTTTTTTCTTTCAAGGTGATGCGGCCAGTTTATTCCCTGTTCACGCTAGCACCGTTTTATACCTCTACAGCTGCTGCAAACTGACAAGCCCCAGTATTTACGGCTAGCATAAAAGCGCATGTGTGCATTCCCTGTCACCCTACAGCCGTCCAGATTTACGATACTCTTGACGGAGGAAAAAAAAGAGATGTGTTCAGTTTGTATAGGAGTTTAGGGGCTGTTTGCTAGGCGTGCTCCCCATAGATTTTGCAGTTAGTACATGTGCGTGCTTCCCTTTCATAGTGTGTGCGTTTTGCCTTGAAACACCAGCAACAGATAACAGATGGCTCCCCTGCATTAGAAGTGTTTTATTTCCCCGTGGATGCCAGATATGTCAAAAATAAGCATGTGCAACATTAGTCATTTGGAATATTCATGCCCCTGCTATCCGCCATTTTTTCTCTCTTATTTTCCCAGCCAAAATACAGTGCAACGAGCCCAATTCTCCAAAGAAAAGCAGCAGAGGCGAGCGGAGGGGGGCGCCCATGGCTGAACGGGTGTCGGGGAAAGGGTGAGACCTAAATGCGAAGCTAATTATTATTTATTTTGCGCGTTCCTCCTGGTAGCTTCGTCAACATGCCAGATTTGTAATTAAAAAGGGGATCCAGTGTGTCGACGCCTCGCAGCCACATTAGACAAAGTGTGGAGGTTGCCCATATGCTGCCTGGATACACATGTGTAGTAATGCTGCATATTCATTTTCAACCAGCTAGCATGTTCGCTACATATAGAACTGCCTTTAGCGAAAGCATTGTGATAGCTATACTTCTGCATTTGTAAATTTGTGAATGAAATTGCAGAAAATCCCTGTAGTTTAAATTTTAGGTAGAATTGCTAATTAAAGGGCCCATATTATACTATACTGATCTATGTTATAATGTCGTTTCCTCATCAAAAGCAAACCTGGAGTTGTGTTTTGTTTCATTCACACATGTTTAACACACAAACCCTGCATGTTTAGGTTGAGTTCTTCTTCCAAACAGAAAACTGTCTGTTCCACCTTGTGATGTCATGTGTTAATACAAGAAGTTCTCCCCTGTGTTTTTAAACTGCATTCACCTTCACGAGAATTATTTGGATCATTTCAGCCCTGGAGTTGTCAATCTCAACTGAACTAAAGCTAAAAGGAAGCTGTTAACTTGAAAACTAGCACTTCATGACATCACAAGGTGGAACAGAGCATTTTGAGCTTTGGAGAAGCACACAGACAAATAATAGAGGGTTACTCAAACATGTGCAAATGAAACAAAACACAACTCCAAGTATGTTTTTGATGAAGTAACAACATTATAACATGACTGAACACTGCCATGAGTCAATTTTGCGTAATATAGGACCTTTAACTTTCACATTGCAGATTTGACCCAGTTTATGGTAAATGCCTCGGTCATTACTGGTCCTATCCACATGAAACTACCAAACCTAAAGAGCCATAAGGGCCATAAGAATAATATTACAAGTTTGTACAGCAAATCCCTAACAAATAATGAAACGGTTTTACATTACAGATTGGAAATTTCCCCCATAAGGTTATATAGGCCCCTGCCCTCCTTCTGAACTTAAATCATATTCTAGCAGTTACTGGAAAGTTGAAGGTTCAATTCCAACACAAATCAGAGCATAATAATCGAATACATTGGGCAAGACACTTCACCCACTTCGTTTTTAGGTGCATTATATATCAAAATGAGCTTGTCAAGTGTATATGTTTTGAGGATCAATATATATCACCAAGAGCTTGGTTATTTTCTGTACTACGATGAGATTTGAGCTGTAGAGGCTTGAATTATGAACTTTTATGACTCTTAATAGATACAAAATAACTACTTGAGTGTTGCATTCTTCTATTTGTTTATTGCTATTCTTGTTTTTAACAATACTGTACATTTAGAATCTATGTCGTCTATGTTTATTTCAGCAATATATCACTAGCACTTTAACATTTGGCACTGTGACAGGCCATAGACTGTATATATAAATGGACATAGCTAACCTGTTAGCCACCGTGTTCCAAATAGGAAGCAATCATGGGCGCGCTTCCGGCTCCATCAACTCTGGCTTCAATTCACTTTACATTGAAAAACTGTCATCCCCACAGTGAGCCTCATCATTTTGGTCTTAAAATGTCTGTTAAATTTGAAATCCTACTGTATCACATTGGAGCATTTATAAATGACCAGGGAATTACTATTACTTCTTACTGGCATGGGTTTTCTCACACAAATTGTCTTCTGCCTTATGCTCAATCTGTCTCATGACTTACGAGACTCTTTTCACACTTCTAATTTGTGAACGGATGGTGGATTCGAGGTCAGTGGAAAATTGGAACATTTGGTTTTGTGCAGGCACTCGTCGGACACTAGCTGCGTTTTTTAACAGGAAATAACATCATTTATCGGTAATTTAACACCTCTATTGATTTAAACTGCACTTCATTTGAGATTTACAAAAACAAGTTGTTCCTATTAGCAAAGCGATTTACCAGTGTCATTACGGCCAATCGCTCAAGCCTCTGGAAAATGTCTCGCGATGTGACCTTCGTGAAAGAGTCGGCTCTTTTGAACGGTTCCACAACGTAAGTTTGACGCAATAATTACTATATTGACTTATCATTCAGTATATTAAAGCTGGGACAATACTTTTTGGGGGTCAGTATTTTGCGTTGCACTACTTCAAAAGTTTGGGGGGGGGGGGGGGGTTTGGCCATACGACAAGATTTAAGCTGTAAAAGGTTGAATTAGTAACTTCTATGAATCATTACAGATGCAAAATAAGAACTAATTTTTTATTAGTTTATATAGTTTTTTATTCTGCCAGTTATTCATTGCAGTTCATGTTTTTTTTTTTTTTTTTTTTTTAATAATATTGTACATTTAGAATAGTTTTTGTGGTTTAAGTCTGCTCTTGGGTTATTGTGTCAGTGAGTTTCAATATTATCTTTATCTTTTATTTTTATTTTCTTTTATTATCTTTGAATGACCGGATCCAAAAGATTCGGATCCCATAAAAGAGCTGAAAGTCCCATCACTAAAAATGTCACACAACAATATTACCAAGTCTTTCTTTGCCTTTGACTAAAATAGTTTTTGTCATAGATTCTGGCGATTTCATATTTTTGCTGAGTAAAATAAAAACTGAATAAAAAGTAATTGTAATGACTAAAGTTTTGTCAACTAGTTGGTGATTAAAAGTAGAGATATTTTTGCTGAATAATAATAACTAAACATAAATGAATGAAAGGAAAGAGCGGAGACTAGATCCAAGGTTTTTCAATCCCAGAGCCCCAAATCAGACAAGAAACAGACTCAACATCCAAGAAATACAACTAATGGGCCCATATTAGGCTATTTTCTGATCTGTTATAATATTGTTTCCTCATCACAAACAGACCTGGAGCTGTGTTTTGTATAATTCACACAAGCTTAACATACAAACCCTGGATATTAGGCCGAATTCTTCTCTCAAACGGAAAACACTGTGTTCCACCTTGTGATGTCATGTGGTAATACAGGAAGTGCCCCAGTGCGTTTTTAAACCTGATACACCTTCACTGGAAGCATTTGGATAATTGCAGACATGATGTTACCTATCTGTACTGAACTGAAGGTAAAAGGTAGCTGTTAACATGAAAACTGCTACTACACTTCATGACATCACAAGGTGGAACAGAGCATTTTGAGCTTTGGAGATGTAGCTATAGACTAATAATAAAAAGTTACTCAAATATGTGTGAATGAAACAACGTTATAGCATGGTTTAAAGCTCACAACAGTCAATTTTGCATTACATAGGACCTTTAATATATAGTTAAAATATCATCTAGTTGGATATTTAACTAAGTTAGCCTCATCAATACTAGAATAAAACTAATTAATTAGTAATTATTTGATTAAAATCTTAACTAAAGCAAACAAAAAATGTAAAAAATCCAAGATTTCCAAGATATTTCTTGTCAAAATGAACATCGTTTGTCTTTGTTCCCTGGAAATATCTTGCATAGATTTGCCCTTATTTATTATTTACTTGAGTCAACAATCCAAGAAATTCCAGGCTACTATACAAGACTCCAAAACCAACAACTAGCACAATTCCTTCCACTTTGATAAATAGAGTTAGAGTCGATACAGAAGCCTGTTGGGATCAATACTAGGACCACCGCTCCACTGTATTCCCCTCAGCGCGGCCTCTCATGAACAGGGTTAATTCGTGGCAGGGAGAGGCGTCTAGCAAACAGCAGTGAAGCGCTTATCGCTCAAACACAACATAATTTATTCAGGAATATGCAAATCCAACTATCGCGCTCGCCTTGTTTACTGAAGGGACCTGCTGATTCGGAGCCGGAGTGAGATGGAGAGAAACAATCCCCACGTACGGCACGCATGACAGAACACTCAGCACTCACAACCAAGAAGACGAGGAAGACGAGGAAGACGAGGAGGGGGTTCAACTGTGCGAGAATACTAGAGATTTTGTTGTGTAGTTGTAGAGTGGAGTACAGTAGAAGTAGGGCTGTCAAAAGTATCGAAAATCAGGTACTTGTATCGAAACTGGATGCTCGTTTGAAGGATTGATAGTCAAAAATATACTAGAATTGAATTGAATCTTTAGAATGATTTTGAGCTGTATCAGAATAAGTATAAAAATAATAAATATACTAATACAGTGGTCTCTTGTTTTTACGCTCTAAAAATTAACCCGCAATAGGTGAAATCCGTGAAGTAGTCAGCACTTCATACACTTTTCTCAGACATGCATGAACATTTTTTCACATTTCTCTCTCATTTAAACACTCTCAAAGTTCAAACCTTCGTATATTATATCCCTCTTCCCCGATGATCACTTTAAATGTGTTGTTCATGTGCCGCTGCTCCAGCGGTATCCACAGAGGCGCCTCTCCGTGCACAGAAACACTCCAAAGCGTTTCTGAAATCTGTCAGTGCAGGAGTGCATGGGTTTTGTCGGGGAGAAAACTGGCAAACATACAGCACTTCAGAGTCACACTGAGATTGAACATTTAGGCAAATTTGGCTGAACGCATTCTGTACTGTACAGTAGACACGCATTAAGGAGACTGATGGACAATGGTCAGTAAAAAAAGCATGCAAAATTGCACACAAGACAAATCCACGAAACAGTGAGGTCTTGAAAAGTGAATCGCGATATAGCGAGGAACCACTGTATACGCCCATGGACCGCTATGGAACCTGCTTGGACAAAGGGATTACACAGACATAATATAAAATAATAATAAAAGAAAAGTACTACAATTCAATGTTGAAAGTCACATTCTATTGTCTAAATATATAGTGTTTTTAATTATCATTGTGGTATTGGAATTAGTGTTGAATTTATTCTTAGAAATAAAAATAAAAGCCATATTACGTAAAACTACAGTTTAGTTTTACATAATATGGACTACAGTCTGATGGTTGAATTTACACGATGTAACTTTTCTGGTGGATGTCGTGCTAGCTGCTCGTCTCCAAGGAGATGCTATGCCTACTATGTTCCACAGTTTGGCATTGGACTTTTCTATCTTGCATTTATGTCATGATGGGTGGTTTTATTGCTCAAAAATAACATGATAAACTGAATGTAACTAGGCCGGATGGCTTCATATGTTTGTCACTAGAGAAACGTTTAATGTCACACTGTGGAACAAGCAATAACATCTCCACGGAAACAAGCAGATGGCGTACCCTCTACCAGAAAACTTTAAAGGCCCCATATTACTCTATTTTCAGAGCTATGTTAAAATGTGTCCTCATCACAAACATACCCGGAGTTGTGTTTTGTTTCATTCACACATGTTTAACACACAAATTCTACATATTTAGACTCCACTCTGTTCCACCTTGTGATGTCACGTGGTAATACAGGAAGTGCTCCACTGTGTTTTTAAACTGTATTCATTGCTACTGGAATCATATGGTTCATTTCAACCCTGGAACTGACACTCTGTACTAAACTCAAGGTCAAAGGTAGTAGCTGTTACCTTGAAAAGTACCACTTCATGACATCACAAGGTGGAACAGAGTATTTTGAGCTTTGGAGATGTAGAATACACCAGTCTCATATGAACAATATTATTCCCGCTTGAACCGCATAGGCTCTTTTGACTGTAGCTTTATTTATTATTATGGTTGTACTGCGCACCACAATATGACACCAAACGCTCATTATTATTTATTCCATACATTGGCCTGTGTGCGTGTATCCAGGTCCCTTTGAGACTGAATCTCACGGTGCATCTTGAAAAAAACTCCCCCTGTTGTCTTTATAAATTATAACAGCCTGATCTAGTTTAGCTCGGAGCTGGCCTAGGCACAATCCTGGATTAAGATTCATTATCTGGGTTTGCTCCATGAGATCAGATAAGCCATATTTAGGGCAAACATAAGATAAAGGCGTGCATATGATATACATTTAAACACATATTTTGCATTACGCTACAGATTTCACGTCGTTTTCCTTTATTTGTTGCCTGGCAAATTAGAATGATGTCTCTCTGTATTGTTTATACAGGTTAATATGAGTCTGGTCTGAGTTACCTGCTTTGCTCGCTGATTCTGCAGAAAGCAATGATGTTTTTCAGTCCCCTGTGATATATTTTTTCCTTATTTTTTCCGATACACCCGCAACGAGACTCGTATCTTTGTAAAGAATTGAAGAAGTGTGCATTCTGGATCCCAGGCAACCTATTTTAACATAGACAACAGAAACCGTACGGTAAACAACAGCCAAAGCTTGTCTAATCATACAGTAGTTATGATTTGATGATTTGACTAAAATACTTGTGAACATATATTTGGTACAATTGATGTTTAAAATGTAGGATGTTTGTGCACTGATGACATAAATGGAAGGATCGCATTTTGAAACTCAGTACTACTTCCTGTACTTTTCTTTTCTTCACAAACTGACACTTCTTAACTGATGGAAAACTACACTAAGAATTTACCACAGGCACAATCCCACCAAATAAAAAAAAAAAATAAAAACAGCTATATGTACTTCTACATTCTAAATATGGCACAGTTGAATAGCTATATATATTTTAAATGTTTTTCTTTTTTTTTTTTTACAAGGCTTCTGATCAACTTCTATTATTTAATGTAAACAGCGCACTTACAGTCTTACTCGCAGCAGCTGACTATCTAAGGTGTTTTCCGCTGATAACACTATTTCTATAGGCTTAAAGTAGGGCCAAAGGGAAATCTAAATAATTATTTGACTACAGTATCTTTAAAGTGCTCCTAGCCTTAGGAGATAAGCCGGCGCGGTGGAGTGTTTGTTGAAGCTGTGAGATTTTTCTATGACCACATGAGATTCTGGCTCTGTGCTGCTCGGATTAATTGTGAGGTACAAAATGTTATGGTTTTCTTGTAATTATGTTTTCGTAATGTCGGTGTTGTACATTTAGAGTGCTTTGTTGATTTGTCAAGAGTTTTAAATCGTATGCTCTTCCTTTATGTCTAACAGTGGTATACTCGAGCCTTACTGATGCTTACAGGGCCCTTCTTACACTATTTTCTGATCTATGTTATAATGTTCTTTCCTCCTCAAAAACACACCTGGAGTTGTGTTTTGTTTCATTCACACATGTTCACACATATCTCCAAAGCTCAAAATGCTCTGTTCCACCTTGTGATGTCATGTGGTAATGCAGGAAGTGCTCCACTATGTTTTTAAACCCCATACATCTTCACTAGAATCATTTGGATCATTTCAGGCCTGGAACTGCCAATCTCTACTGAATAAAAGGGAAAAGGTAGTTGTTAATTTGAAAACTACCTCTTCATGAACTGTAAAAAAAAGATTTCCTTTTGTGCTTTGGACGCTCTTTGGGCGCTCTTTGGGCGCTCTTTGGGCGCTCTTTGGGCGCTCTTTGGGCGCTCTTTGGACGCTCTTTGGACGCTCTTTGGGCGCTCTTTGGGCGCTCTTTGGGCGCTCTTTGGACGCTCTTTGGGCGCTCTTTGGACGCTCTTTGGACTGACTTGAACAGTTTGAACTGAAGCCCGGGCTGGAGCAAAGATGACAGTAACCGTGTTCTATTTGCGGAAGCGCCTTTCCTCTATTGATAATAACTAAGAGTTCTCCCATCTGGCATGCCACATGTAATTTTTGCTCTTCATCTCCTTTGGATTGTGTAAATGGATATGAGTTGCAGCCATTTCCTGACTCCCCTGTTGAGAGCCCAATTAACGTAGCCGTATTGATTCGTATATGGGCTCGTCGCGTGTGCTTTTGCAAGTGGGCTGGATGTAATATGGTAGACAACAATTATGTTTTTCAAACAGTATCTATGAAGCCGAACAAAAGGGAACAGAGCAGAGGAAATTGATCTCTGGTGAGCTGTTGTGAGGAGCCACAGCCATGACTTGTTCGAGCCAAATGTAAAGTGCACATAATGATAGAGTATATTAGAAGTGAGGGATGGTATTGAACTAAACGTTATATATTTATTTTAGTGCGCATAGGTGAGATGTAGTGGTAGTTTGTATTTATCAAAGTTACTCAGACTGAGTTTTGATGTGGTAACTAGTTGTAAGTCACTCCCTCCTTCAGAGCGCTATCACAATACAATCGCTAATGAAAGTACTGCAAATTGTCATTTGTCAATTTGTCAAAAAGTCATAGTATATTATTTTGTACCACGCTTTTGTAGAATGGACAGTATTATACTGCTAGAGCCCGGGAGAGATCACTAAATTACTCAGACAGGCATGGATAACATGTAAACGCTCTTCAGTCATGTTTCTATGAGGGGAACAATGTTATAACTTGGTGGAAAGCACCAATTTTGTCTGTAATATTTTGCTCTGTTAAAAGTAGATGTATTTCACATGCCAGTCAGTCTGGATAGTAAAAATTGTAGCCTTAATTCAACATCAAACGACTAAAGCAGGGATTATTCCAGATTTGGTACTTTTAACTCTCCCATCCATACAGTGCCCTTACCTTCACCCCACCGCCTCTCTCCTCTGCCCCTTATTGTGTAACCTAAATGCATGTTTTCCCCCTATTGTCCCCTATGTTGCTGTACAGCGTAATGTTAATCTGCTGGTTTCTTCACACAAAGCTATTTTTGCTACACGTGTTGCCTGAGAGGTCACAGGAATAGCAGGGTTCTCACTAGGTCCAATGGCTCCCAGGTAGAAGTTAATTTCCAACTCAACAGAGATAAATGACTTTGCTTTGACCTCCCTGCCGCACCACTACAAAAAAAATACGTTGTGCTTTTCATGGAAACAGCAATTTAAAAGTAACAGTTTTTAAATGTTATCCTGTAATGAGATTATTTTATAAGTGAGAGAGGATTAGACTAGGGATTTTCTTCGGGATTGTTAATGGGTACTTTCCATATACAGTGCGTAATGACTTTTTTTCTTCTTTTTAAATTGTCTTTTTATCTAGAGATCCGTGTTGGACTATAAATATTAAACCATAAACATCATACGTCTACTCTGATAGGAAAAACTCATTAGCAAACAACATTTGCACAAACAATGCTTTTGTATGACTAACTGTGTGAAAGTTGCTAAAATAATACAACTTATTTTTATCAATGTTCATTATAATTACATAATACTTCACTTATAATGGTTTGTAGAACTGGCAACTTACAATGATACAATATAATACCAAACAATATGAAATGTTTTGGTGTTTAAAGATGCTCGAAGTGTATCAGCTGAACTGGATTTTTACTGCTTTGAAAACAGAAAAAAACAGAAATAGGTCATTTTGAATAGTTTGCAGGAGTCTAAACCTCGTCCTCACTTTAATAACGCATTCTTAGCGCCCTAATTATTTACCATGAAGTAAGAAGAATAAAATTTCACAACTTCCAGAAGCCAGAGCACAGTAACATAAACAACTAGCATGCTAACAGTGCACCAGTGTTACGTCCAGGTTCACAGAGGATAAACAGCTTTAACTTACAAAACAAATTAGTACCTTATTAGCTAAATATTTTGCCAGTTAAGTACCATTAGGCTACATTTAAGATCCAAGGCTATCCATGTGTTGCAGCTTCCTGGACTTGAGTAATTTAAAAGTATAATATTTCAAAGTTGAAGTCATAATTTTTCATTACTCTAAAATCCAAGGATAAGTAAAAAACGGCCCTAAACTAGATCTAAAAGGCTAAACCCCCAACACAACACATAACACCTCTGATACCTGATTATTTGAGAACCACTGCATAATATTTATAGAGCCACAGTTAAATTGCATCAGCTTACAAGTGCTATTAAATTCCACAATAGTTTTCTTCTTTCTTTGATGCTTTGACCCCATTCTAAAGCCACATTGCAGACCACGTCATTACCAACAACACTGTATACAACTAAGTATATATATTTAACCAGAGGGTGTATCTGTTGTAAGTGACCATTATGCTCTCAGTTATTGTCCTTCGCTGGCCACCGTACCTTATTAAGACGAGGCTCCCCACATGGCTCGCTTTCAGTCCACTTTCAGGAGGTATAATGAGCTTGACAGAACCACTGTGACAGACAATATGGCTGCCAGGTATTATACAAGGTGACCCCCGCTCCACGGCTCTGACTCGCAACTTTAAAATGCAAGAAAGGGTCAGGTGAGTACAGAGGAGAGGAGAATAGCGTAGCAAGGTTGAACTCAAAAGCAGACTATTTGTTGTATTTGAATTATAAATAGATTATTGTCGCTGAATAAAACCATTTTGTAAGGATTTTTAATATAACTTTAAAGCTTAAAGGGCCCATATTCCACTTTTTTCTGATTTTCTTTCTATGTCATAATGTTGTTTCCCTCATTACAAACATGCTGGATGTTTGTACGGTGTCCTTGAGTGCCCAGAAAGGTGCGTTTAAATAAAATGCATTATCATTATCTATGAATTATTATTATGTGAATGCACCCATGCCTGTAGTCTGATGATTGAAACCATTTTATCAAGTTTTTGTCTTCATTTTAATAACTGGTTACACAATTTCATGCATTATTCACCAATAACCCACACATGGGAACTAATTATAAAATCTCATGCCTGATTTTTTTCTTTTTTTTTTTTATAATTTGCATGGGTAACAACTTCAGAACCCAACCCATAATTTGCGAACCAGTGAAGTTATGTCATTTTACAGTGATGCCTATTGTGAACTTAACACCTTTAATCTGTTTTTTTTTGCTAATTTCACTGTTTATGCTAATGTATACAAGCAGGTGTTGGAAACTGACAAATTACTCCAAAAAATGCATACGTCCGCAGGTTTTATAAAATCTTTTGAATGCCTGACTTAACTCACAGTCCATCACCGAAATCAAAACTAAGCAACGTCTAAACCACGTGCCTCACATCCTGGACTAAATCACAAGGTTAAAGTTCATATATACTAAAATATACCTGGTTAAATTAAAGATCCACTATGTACTAGCCTGACTGGGCTCTTCTACAATACGGCTTTAATACATTTGCAATCATTAAACTAACCATGTTTTACTTCTCAAACATTCCTTGAAAAAACATGCATTCTTACTGTGAGTGGGATCGCCTTTCCACAGACCTGACCCGCAACCCGGCAGTGTCATGTGCTTGTCTCTGCGGAAATTGAACAATCCAGGCACCGCAATAACATCTCCGTAGACAGGTGGGCGGACACCGAACCCGAAAAGTTTCACAGTGCATCTTTTATTGCTGACTTGTCTTGCCTATTAGCTTACAGCTTTAGCACTGTATGGAGTCGCTATGGATACAACCGCAAGTTTTGTTGCACACCTGTCAGCCAATGTGGAAGCAGCATTCTGTCAGGCCAAGGTATAAATTGCTGTGTGCACCGGCTATAAAAAGGGCTACTGTATGTATTGAATATAATTGCCTCCTATACTGTATGGCCTTTACAGTGTAGACAAGGATGCATATAGAGTGAAGTTATAAACTACCTTTGCTCATTTTTGTTCATTTTTTGCTCATTTTTTGCTCATTTATGCCAGTTCAGAGCAAAATGTTATACCTCGGACAATATGAGGTAGTTTTCAGATAATCCCACATAGATATTTAATAAGAATGTTTTAAACCATGGACTGCTTCTGTTGTTAACTAAATTCAAAAATTTTCGTTTTTTACCCATTAAAAGTGCATATGTAACTCCTCCACTGTATGGCATTAAACGTCTTGCTTTTGTCAGTGACACATGTTTCGTTCCTGAACAAATACCTTGAAAAACATACATTGTTACGAGTGGGGTCGCCTCCGCAGATCTGATTTGAAACTGCTTAGCTCGGTAGCGCTGTCAATCTGTACATTACATAGATTAATCATGAATAATCACATTGCACTCTGATTTTTACGTAATGATAAACGTAACAGAAAACGCTCTTCACTATTCATCTCCATGGAGACAACCAAATGATGCGCCCTCTACCTAAAAAGTTACGTCAAAAATGATCAACTTGAAGGGAATACGCCGAAGGAGCTAAAACCACAGTGCATGTTGGGAAATATAACAGCGGATTACAGACAAGACTAAAATATTGCAATTGATTATTTGGCAAGTTTTTGATTTCACTCCTGACCTTGATAAAACTGAAGGTCCACTCCAGTAAAGCCTTACCAGCCCCTTATCTGTGGGCTTTGAAGTAATCTCCACCACAGCTACTGTAGATTCATCTGGACCATCTTAAGCTCTGATCTCCTGTCTTCTTCCAAGGAAAAAAAGAAATATTGGAAGAAATTCTGCTCATGTCCCATAGTGAGTGGAATAGCTAGGGTATTGGCAGTTTATCATTTGCCTGTCAGATTTCATTGGAACAAAACGTGACTGTAAAATGAAGCTTGGAGGAGATTTTGCTGCCAGGATCCTTATCAAACATAGAAAACATAAGCCGTCTCCCACGTTGGAACGGTGTTAATTGCAGGGTAGATTTAGAACTGATGCTACTGCACACACTTGCTAATTTTAATTTATTCATAAAGTCATTTTGATCCGGCCTATTCCTACAAGATATTTCTTTATTTATTTCTTTACTTATTTGATTGGAACACTGCATGTTAATGGACAGACATGATACAATGCTCCACTCATTGCACAGTTCCAATTCAGCCAGACATTCAAGACATGTACATTTTATAGCCACATATTTTGGTCATACAAGCAAATACCTCTCCACAGAAAATCTATTAAATCACAATGCAGCTCTAAATGAGTGCACATTTGGTTTTATCATAACCAGTTTTTCATTTGAGTTTTAAAAGAACCGTACATGGACATTCTCTCAGAAGACATCAGACATCAGGGGTACATTCACACTTATCCTAGTTTAGTCCTGATGCATATTTGGTTAGGTCCACTTCTTGTCCTGGTCTAGTCCTGGTTTAGTTCCAACTTGAATTTAGCTGTGTTATATATAAAATAGTAGATGAAAATTCTGTTCAATGCATATTATGTTTTCATTTCCTTATATCAATCTGCAGGGAGAAGCTAACTACACTGAAACTATAAACAGCTATTGTACAGTTTCAGCCTTAACGACCCTATTCAACCTTTAATGGCCCTCCCATTGTTCTCTTTTGTTCTTTTTGTTTGTTTTGGGTCTGGAAATGGTCAGATAGATATAAGGCAGTGGCCACTAGCAATCTGACCAGAACTGAAGAATTAGCAGCGAAACGTCTTCCCTCCTTCAACGATTTGTCCAGTTGACAGATTTAAACTTCGTCTTTTGCTATGAATCAACAACTGAGGGATTACACAGACATATCACATTTATAGACATTTTATACACAGTTGTTTGATTCATGAATGAAGTAATCTATGAAACAACATCAAATCATAGTAATTCCTGATTAATCATGAATGCAAAATCAGCCATGACAATACCAGGATGTCAATGAAACAAAAATTGCTGTATTTTGCTGGACAACTAAACAAAACAGTGTACAAAAAATAAACCTGGGTTTGATTGTTTTCCTAGTGATTTTCTTTTTTTTTTTCTTCTTTTATTTAATTTGATAACAACCACATGATTAACCACTAAAGCAGGACATAAGGTGCTCCAAAATACTACATTAGATTATGTTAAAAACGTACAAAAGTGACATAAAAGAACCAGCAGATGGACCAGCTGGGGTAGTGCACCAACTGAAATAGTGGGTCCAACTGAGATAGTGGACCAGCTGGGGTAGTGGACCAGCTGGGGTAGTGGACCAACCCTTGAAACCCTACCTAAAAGTGCATTTGACAGATTAATATAGTTTACTAATTATTACTCGGTTTGGTTCTTCGTCGGGTCCTGATTAGAACCAGGAAGTACGAGCACATGCGTCCTGTGCTCAGGTCTCAGGCTCCTGTGGCTTAGAGAATAGACTTTAAAGCAGCTCTGTTTGTGAACAAGTCTCTCCATGACCTAGCACCAAAGTACCTAGTACATCTCCCACATGTTAGTGCCATATGAACCATCTCACAGTCTGAGGACTTCAGGGTCCGGCCTCCTACTGGTGCCCAGAGTCAGGACTAAACATGAAATCAGAATTTCACTTTAATGCAGCTAAAACCTTGAACAGTCTTCCTGAAGATAAGACAAGCCTCTACAATGTTTAAATCCAGGCTCCAGGAAAACATTGATTTTTAAAAAGAGAAAGATTCTGCCACTCTTCTTTTCTAAAAAATGCATTCTCAAATATTTGTGCTTCAAATCATAACTGTTGTGTAATTTAGACACATTTGGCCCTTGTTTATGGTTGCTAGGTAACATACGTCTAGTCATATCTGCTGCCCATGTCCAACCAGGAAGTAAAATTATAACCTTTATCAAAATTACCAAACTACACAAGCCCAGGCAAGATTTGTAGAAATCTTAAATATAATGATGTCAACTACAAAATTTACAGTCAAACCTGTCATAGGCACTTTAACCTACACTTGCACTGACTATGTCCTAGGTTATTTTAGTTGGATCCGGCTGTTTAAGTTAGATTCTATATTCTGCTTGGCCTGCAGTCCTCTGGGTCCCTGGAGACGAGATGCTTGTTCAAACACAGAAATACTTTCACAAAGAAGCCTGAGAGCAGCACAAACGCTCAGCTATGGGATTTACCTGTCAACTGTACTTAGGCGAGCGGGATAAGGCACGCTCCGCTCTGCCATGCTAAAATAACACTGACACACCCCAGCTCTGATCCACTCTCTCTCTGCTTCATGTATGTCAGTGTGCACAGCTAAAGGGGGAAGGAACTGGCATCAGAGCAAGCCCGTTTTGGGAGGGGGGTCTATTTACATCTACTTATGATCACAAAATTGTACATGTAAGCTAATGTTCACATAATGCTAAACTGGTAGACATTAAGCTTTTACCAATCCATGGGTTTCAGAAAATTGAGACGTTTTAAAATGCTATGTCATCAGAATGTTCAAAATTCCAGAGTGGAGGCAAGTGGAGGCTACATGAAGCAGATGATATGTTTTCAAAGGCTGATTAACAAATCTAAATGCATGGTTTAAAGACATTATAACAAAAAAAACAGCCAAAAGTAGAGATATTAGTTTGCTTCTCTGTTAATAAGGATGGAAAAAACAGCTTTCTAACCTTAGAATTGCATTTGAGCGTCACAAAAAGTACAGTTTATCCACCTTATTCCAGAAGTGGCTGTGGGCGCCGCCATCGTCATTCGGGTTGCATTACCTTCCACGGGGCTGCCGATTCAGTAAATAAGTTCTACAAAGCCGTTTTACACAAATCAACCTTCTTTATATTAGATATTTGCAGCAAAACTTTGCCCAAATTCACCATTGAAATGAATGGGATTCCCGCCTAACCGGAAGTACCACCACAAAGAAAGTCCAGTTTAGTCGCAGTTTAGTTTACTGCAAAAGTGGGCGGGGCAGAATAAGGTCAATAGTGTAATGTGTAATATATCTGTCAATGATATGAAAAACTTCTGTTCGGCTCAACACTTCTGCGTCTGTATTTGTATTTGTGTAGTAAAACCTAAAAATCTGTAATTTTACTTTTGCAAAAATGCTCAGTGTCTCTCATAATCTCCTGTTAATCAAACAAATAGGATAAAACACAACTGTAAATGTCTTTAAACCAGGCGCTGATATCACTCACATGTATCTGAGGAGTTTTCATTTGCCAAAACCATCTTGATTTTTCAGATTTTGTCATACTCTGTGGTTAATCTTCGTTTTCCACTGAAATTACATTGTGTTCTGTTTCACTTTTGACTCCAGCTCTATCTATTCTGGATATTAGAACGTTTTTGTCATACACATTTTTCAAAAGGTCTATTAATAAGTTGTTATGTGTGTTGCGAGTGACAATAAAAAAAAAAAAAAAAAAAAAAAAACAGATCAACAAAGCTAGTTGACTCAAAATGACACCAAATAAACTAAGATTCCTCTGTTTTCCATCATTTATTTTTGATTTACCCGGATTGTTCATATTTCTCACATTACGATCATTATTTTAGGAGAATTCACGGCAAGAAAGTCCTTGGTTCAAATCCCAGGAGGTGTCCAAAATAAGTACTAAAGAGTTTCATTCTGCTGTTTATTTATTGCAGTATTGTAGATTTAGAATAGTTTTTGTGGTATAAATCTGCTCTCTGGTGTGTCAGTACATAAATTAGTTTCAATATTATCATTTATTGTCTATATTTTCTTTAGCAATATATCAACCTTCAAAGTTTTAAATCAAGTTCTTGTGACAGGCCTGGAGGCGTGGGGTCTGTCTGTGTCTGAGTGGGTTTCGTCCATTTTCCCACATAATAGACAAAATGCTAAGCTACCAGTTCTAAGGTGGTCCTGACCAAGCCTAGCTCAAAAAAATATCTTACAAAGTTGGAAATATGTGATTTCAATGTAATCTGCTTAAAAAAGTTTTACCTAAATGCACAGTGTTGGCTTTTTATGTCACATTAACATCATTCAGAAAGTTCGTAAAGCTCGTAACATACGATGGTGAGGGAGCGTGAATAGAAGCACATTATTAATATGACATAATGTGATTTATTTATGATGAAAGTGAATCCTCGTTTCACATTTTTATATTCTTCCAACAATTATCACAACACTGAAATCTAACTCCCATATCCAACATTATAATCCCAGCTGTCAGTGCAGTCAAGCTAACTCATATAACCTCTATAAAACTACTTTACATTTCCATATTAACTTTTGGAGATACACTCTTCTTCATTGCTCTGCTTCTCTGCTGTGTCTTCAAATACAGAGGGGGTTTAGGGATTTCACTAAGCACTAGAACTACACCGTATTCCCCCAGCTCCCTCATGCCGTCCCACTGCTCTGCACTTTTGGAAAAATAGACACGCTCACGTTCTACAATTTAATGATGTCATCATTTCAGATGGAGGGCAGGGCTCTGTATAAGTCTATGGAAGATTCACTGTTTTTCTCAGATATATCCAAACTTCTGTCATTAATTGTTAGAGATTGACTTCATAAACTTGCCATATTCATCTTAGGGCGTAAAGACCCTGTACCCAGTTTTTACCCTGTATTTGAGCAAAATTTGTTTGTCCTTACAGATATATTGTATAAGCAGCTCGTGAGGTCAAAGTATGTCTGCTGTGTACAGTTTTGTATAAAGCGTTTTATTGTGTATTGAGTGTCTGGAATTGAGCAGTTGCATACTAATTGTTGGTTTCACTGTGGTGGCAAAAGTCTGAAAAGGCTTATGCTCTTTGGAATCAGGATTCATAAGGTAAATGAGGAATAACCATAGACTGTACACATAAATGGACATTGTTAACCTGCTAGCTGCCATGTTCCAAATAGAAAGTAATCATGGGTGCGCTTCCAGCTCCCCTGGCTCCAATTCACTTTACATTGGAAAACTGCCGTCCCCCTCTCTCCATTACTGCTGCTGTCAGGCTCGTCATTTTGGTCTTAAAATGCTTGTATTAAACCGCTCTACATGTCGTAATGTCTGAGGGATCAAAGATACAGACTCAGAGTAAGGTTTAACAGTTTATACAAACAAGAGGATGAGTGAATGCTGGTCAGAGGAGCGGGTAGCAGGAAGCTGGGTTGCAGGTGGAGGTGCTCAAACGGTCGTAGGAAGCTGGGTCGGAGGCTGAGGTGTTCAAACCCGGTCGTAAGCTGGGTCGGAGCTGGGTGCTTGAACCAGCGTAGAAGTGGGTCAGATGTGGGTCAATGTGGGTCCAAGAAACGGGATCACAGAGGATACACTGATGATCTGGCAGCGTGTCTATGTTCCTTGGTCCCTTTGTACTCCAGAGGCGGAGGCTTGATTGCCGATCAGCTGCAGGCGTGTAGTGGGTGGTACCAAAGTCTCCTCCCAGCTCCAGGCATAGAAGGGAAGAGGAAGACAGCACAGGACGCACAGACAGACTGGGATCTTGACATTACATGATCCTGGCATATTTATCTCACTATTATGTCCATAAATCAACATATCAGCATTAATGACAGACCAATCAGGCACCTTCTTTCCCCAACGTCCCTTCCGCTAGCATTATCAACAGTGCCAGCTCCCTGCTAAACTGGCGATATGGGCAAGAAGAGGAGTTACCTTCAACAGCCTTGCTCCAGATTGGCTCTTTGGTTGCTATGATACTCACAGTCAGCATTCCTAATAGTCAACTTAGCTCCAAATCTGCCCCTATAACTACTAGCCTCAATAAGCTTCATTTGACTGGAGCCGAACGCTATGGGTGACGTCACACTCACAGTAAAAATCAAGTACAGTGCCTTTAAAGTTAGGCCAACTGACAACAATCTTGTATTTAAGCCTGTAAAATGACTCCTCTTTCTAAAGCTATTGTGAAAGAATAATGTCACTTATGCTGAGAGAAGACCTTGAACTTTGTGCCAGTTTTTATTTCATGTGAATAGGCAAAGTAATTACTGGGGTATTAAACGTAAACCAGGTCAACAAATCTGCAATCTGACTATACCTGATTTTTACTGTCTTAAAAACATGAAGCAGAACTAGTAAAAGGTTCGCAGCGGTCCAAAGCTATTCCTCACCTACCTTAAGCATGCTGCACATCTGAATATTTCATCAGGCTGAGTTTATAAGCGCTTTTCACAACTCTCAGGAGGCTAGAGCGAACAACAAGAATGCTAACCACAGACCTGTTACTCGGACAATAAAATCCTTTATAATCAGATGCAGACAGTACACAGCGAACTTATTTTGACCTCAAAAGCTGTTTATGCAATATATCTGTAGTGCAGAATGGCAACGCATCATAGAATTTTGACCTGTTCTCCAAGTATTAATTTTTTTTAAGGAGATTCTAGTATGTAGTGATGTCACGTGAATGCAACCTATTCCAACCATCTGGAAGTCTGGCTGCGTGGACGGGATTCATAACTTTTAATTGGGGAGCGAGACAGTGGTGAGATTCCCAGTGGATAGACCGGCACTACCTACGGCCAGATGGACAAGCGAGCGTGCAGCCGGAGAGCACATCATTCCAGCCAGTGTGCAACGTGCTAGCAGCTATCTACAAAGAGCGGGTTGGAAAAGGGGTTGTTTTGGTCCACTGTGTCTCTCGAGTGCCTCAAAACGCTTTCTCGGAAAAACAGATGCAGTAGTTCTATAGCTATCCCACTGCCTGATGTCAGTTCACTTACAGGCGGGTAAAACTGCCAGAAGTAGCACTTAAATAAAAGTTGTGTTATTTCAAAATTATATTACTCAAGTAGAAGTACAAAGTAATGGTTCAAGAAGTGCCTCAAGAGAATCGGCTGTGTAAAGAAGTGGATTCAGGGAGTGTGTCACTCCAGTCAAATGAAGCTCATCGAGACTAGCTGCTATAAGGGCAGATTTGGAGCGGAGTTGCATACTAGGAATTCTGACCGCGAGTATCATAGCAACCAAAGAGCCAATCCGGAGAGAGGATGTTGAAGGTAACATCCCGTCCTGCCCGCACCGCTGGTTTAGAAGGGAGCGGGCGCTTAGCAATAGCAAAGTCAATCAAACCTGTTGCTAATGCTAACTGGAGCAACCTTGGGGAAAGAAGGCGCCTGATTTGTCTGTTGTTAATGTTCATATCCTGAGTTACTGACACAACAGAAAAATAAAAATACCCGGATCATGTAGAGCATTTTAATACGAACATGACTAAAATGATTAGCCTGACAGCAGCAGTTATGGAGAGAAGGGCGACAGTTTCCCAATGTAAAGTGAATTGGAGTCATTGGAGCCGGAAGTGCGCCCACGCTAACTTCCTGTTTGTAACGTGGCGGCTAGCACGTTAGCTATGTCCATTTATATATACAAGAGGAAAAACTAGTTCATAAAAATATTGTAGTCCATAAAATGTTCATTCTCCACCTGCATTTGCTTAAATTTTTGGCTTTTGCAATAAGCACCATTTGTCCCATAAATTCATAGCATTATATAGTCTCGTTTGCTGATCCTACATGATTGGAAATACCATACACCAACATTGACTCACCAAGGTAACAGTCTTTAGTATAGTTACATAAGTCCTTGCAATGATTTCCATATTCTTCACCTGTTATTTTTTTGGTTTTAATGACAAAAATAAGGCTTGTTTAGAAAGAAAAATTACAAGCCATTGACAAAATGATGGTTTATGCTTTACAATATATTCTATAGGACTTATTACTTAAGTTGTTTACATACAGGTCTGTCACAATAATTATAATATCGATTTATCTTACAGTACATGAGGGATGGAACTATTCATTTTGGGGTTCAATGTTTATCGTGAGGACTTTTTCTTTGGACTAGTTTGGAGCTTTTACAATTTTTTTGTATTTTTCTGAAGATTTGAGCAGTAAAGGGTTAAATAAATAACTCATTAAGTTTTTCATTGATATATTGCAGCTCATGTTCAATAAAAACACTCAACTTACGTAATAGCTTTTTAAGTTGAAATATTATCGTTTACCTACATAAAGCGTTTTTATATCAGTAAAAATCCAAAAAACAGGCTAACTAGTTTTACAAATTGCATAACATCTTGTTTATCTTCTTGTTATTTCTATGATAATTTTTTTTTTTTTTTTTATATTTCTGATTTTCCAATATTGCATAAATCTCATTCTTGATTATGTCATAATTTAAATTTCCATCAACAAAGCCTAAGAGAATGAGAATGAGGAACGAGGACGCTTTATGTTATTTCTTTTCAAACAAATTGTTCATTATGTTCTCCTCTCTCTATATCAAATAAGCAAATGGCATAATCCCTTTAAGTGGCTTTGGGCCTGTATCCAGCAGTGCAACTGTAATACCTAAGAGTCTGGTTTGATTTCTGTTCACCATTGACTGACTGCAGCTGTGGAGGGAGCCAGGGACCTGATGATCTGCCAAATGGAGACAAACACAAGCCAGTGGTTGCATTAGCTAGCTGGAGATGTACTTGCACATTCGGAAATGCCAGGAAAATGGAAAATATAGCACTTAATAAACAGTAGTTGCTTATGAGAGAGAATCGAGGTTGTTTGGCCCACTCTGTATGTGTTAGTGGGAGTTTTTCTTCAACAAAATGCATCTATGTTTATCCACTTTGCAATACAAAACTTGCTGAGTGAATAATGTGATGCTGGTTTTATAATAACTTCCCCAGGTGTCTATTCCCTTCAAAAATGTCTTGAAGAGTACATATTATGCAAAATTGACTTTTTGAGCTTATATATTAAGTTTTTCCCTCATCAAAAACACACCTGAAGTTGCATTTAGCCTCATTTATCCTCTCTTCAAGCGCTCAAAAAACACTTTTTTCTTTAAATTTTCCCAGAATTGTGACGTCAAAGGTAGAGCCAAAAGTCTCCTACTGTTTTGAAGTCCACATATTATCTCCCAAATTACGTTCACGGCTTATATTAATAATAATAATGCCTTACACTTGTAATGCACTTTATCAAAGCCTCTCAAAG
This sequence comes from Periophthalmus modestus, assembly GCA_019594935.1. NCBI lineage: Eukaryota > Metazoa > Chordata > Actinopteri > Gobiiformes > Gobiidae > Periophthalmus > Periophthalmus modestus. The sequence goes on from JAIEZT010000107.1 coordinate 15,605,717, forward strand.
CGCTACACTGAAGTCATTATTCGTTCACTCCACACTTGGCAGCAAGGCTGCCAGTTTGCGCCATCAGCCCGTCCCGGCAATGTGGGTGAAGTGTCTTGCCTAAGGACACAACGACAGAACTTGGTTCGAGCAGAACTGAATCCTCTGACCTTCAGGTTGGGAGACCAACACCCTAACCACTGAACCATTGTCACATGACTCGAGACATATCGCGTATGTAATGGCTAGCTTTTGATTCCTTTTTTTCATGGTAATTCTCTCTTCTGCAATTAAAAAAACAAACCAAAAAAACCCAACTATATCATATTCCAAAGTAAAGTTTAAAGGCCAATAGAAATACAAATAATGTGTAATATGTGTCTTTTAACACTTGGAGAGGTCACTATCACTTCATTCATAAATATCTTTCTAAAATCCTTCAGTCACCATTTTTCAATCTTTATTTGGTTAAAATGTGCATTTAAAATGTAAAAAGTGCACAGTAGGAATAGTTATTTGATTAGTTGTCAAAGTAAATACATTTCTAGCCAGCAAGCTACTAAAATAATTGTTAGTTGCAACTCTTAGATGCAAACAGTATGTTGCATTTACAAAATACTCTAAAAGAAAACCTCTTTAACCCCCCCCCAAAAAAGTCAGCTACCCCAGCATTAGGTTATGGACTGTACCATTTCCCTAATCTGATGAGCTCTGTGTGTTCCAGTGATGCTTAGTACTTTCTCGAGTGTCCAGACTGCTTTCTGTGGCCCTGCCCGCTTTTGTTGGCTCCTCCCACTTCACTTTTCACCAGTATCTCCCTGGGCTATGCTACATATTCATTTTTCACTACTACCACTACCCTGCCCCTCCCACCATCCCTATACCTCCCTCTCTCCTCTTTCTCAAACCCCTTGACGTGGGGATTCAATTTGTTCCTGTATGTTTCACTTCTCCTCCGATTTAGATTTATTTCATGTTGGCTGCTTTTAATTAACTCTCTGGATATGCAACGAGAGGCAGGAGGGCTAGACTAGAGAGAGAGAGTGAGAGAGACGGTAGATAGAGATAAAGCAAAAAAAAAGGGCCCTTATATCCGCCAATGAGTTACACCAGCAATCATTTACCACTTACAGACAGTAGTGTCGAAGCCCCCCGTCCGTTTCCCTGGCAACCGGTGCCTTGGTGATTGATTCGTTGCCAGTGTGGCATCGCTGCGGGGAATAGAGCGCGTGAGCTTAGCATGCTCGCTACATCTTTCTAATTAAAATGGGATTACGGAAAGTCATCGCCATCCCTACGTTCAAACTAATGCACAGGCTGTGAAAAGGAATCAATTTTGGTAAATGTCACGGCTGTTAAACGCATGTAGATAAACACTTTTAAGCAATGAGCTGTTAGACTATACACCTACAGCATGTGTTTTGTGCAAGTTTTTATCTCAGCTTATTATACCAACAAATATTACAGTTTCCGTTCATAACTTTGGAAAATAATCTGTTTTTGTAGCTCTTAAAGGTCTTTGGAAAACAATGAAAAAGCAACTTTAAAGGACACATATTACGCAAAATAGATTTTTTTTTTAAGCTTATAATCATGTTGTCTTATGAAGTTGTATTTTGCATCATTAACGTTTCCTTCATTAATCTAAATTTGTCTTCTCTGAGCACTCAAACACGCTCAATTTGCATTTTGTCCGGATTGTTGCGTCACAGGTAAAAATCCGGACCTCTCCTGTGCAGATTTTAAGTCAATAAACCCTCAACTGACTCATTCTGCGGTCAAATCGTGGTCACATTCAAAAGTGTGTGCTTCATTTGTTTATTTTTTTGATTTTTCATTGCTATTGCTGACACTAGAGGGAGCTCCAAAGCCTAAATACCTCATTGGAAAAGTAGGTGACTAAAATATATATATTTAAAGGGGGATAAAACCCACGAGAATGTGTAAGACACATGTTTTTTTTTGTTGTTTTTTTTGATGGCGTCAATCAAGTTATGCTTCAAAAATCACTGTACATAACAATTAGCGTGTTTGTTACTAATTAGAAAATATTCTTCAAATACTGGCTTAATGTGCATCTTAAATGAGCAACTGTTTTATATGTAATTGGATTAGGCAAGTCAATCATGTCAGCTGCATGTGTGTTGGGCTAAATCTTCTCCCACATCCTAAGCTAGCTAAGGCTTGATTACTTCCCATTGTACATTAGCTGCTGTGGGGATACTGCTACAAGCCAAGGTTTTCATTCAAAACGTGGGTACATAAATATGAATGAGAAATGAATTCATGAGGCACGAGATGAGCGAGAAGAGGTACAGTGAATAACATAAGTATAGGTGGATATGTTAATATTGTAGTAGTTTTACTAGCTTCCTTATATGTCTTGGGAATGGCTAACACTTGCTAATAAGAGTAACATTGGAATCCCAGACTATCTTGCTTCAACTCTCTATATGGAGTTGGCTAAATCTATATATATATATATATATATTATCCCAGAGTTGTCAATAATTCAATACCCAGATAACAATCGATGCTGAAGTATGGAGAATGCATAGTAATTTGAACCAGTATCGATACTAGACAAAATCATGTGAAGTAAGAAGTAAAACCTGGTACTGAAATAAATGTTCAATCGCATTAATTTTAATAGGACAGCAAAATAAATAAATAAAAATTAAATAAATAAATAAAATATAAATAATACAAAAATAATATGTCATAAAATATAAAATCAAATATAAAAATGAAAACAAAAAAAAAATTGTAGTGGACACTGGTGAATATCTAATAAATAAAGTTCATGTATGTAGGATTTCTGTTGCTTGATGAAATATAGCTTTTACTTTTACAATTACAATGATGATCTATTCTTAACTACAAAAGCACTGGACATGATGGCCAAGTTGCTGTTATAATTAGCTTTTTTTTTTTGTTTTTGTTTCTCAACACAATAGCAAATCAGAAAGCTGAATGAGCCTCATATAGGCAACCCAGGTTCAGTTTTGAATGTACCTTTTCAACAGACTGCATATATTACCTCTAACATAAAAATACAAAAAATCTAAAATGTATTGAACATCATAATAGAATTTACATCTTTAATCTGAACGTGTTATCTGTATCTGTATAGCTTTTCTTTTTTTTTTTTTTTTTTTTTTCTCTGTTAGCATGTAGCATGTATTCTCCTTGCTTTTGGTGTCATGTTTTCCAAGGCTGATCCACCTACGTTTAGAAAATAGCATTCTTCAGAATAATTGTCCGCTTAAGAATCCCATCCTCAAGCCTGAGTAATTCACTGCCTGTAGTGCACACTTGAAGCCAACGATGACCCCGAATGGCCCTAGACTTTAACAGTGCAAAAGAGCACTACGGGGTGAGCGTGGAGAATGAGACACAGAGTAAAGGCAAGTCTCCCACTGATTGCTTGCAATATTTTTCTTGCTATGTAAGTGCTGATAACAGTTTTTCATGTTTTTTGTAATTGTTACTTGGTTTGGTGAGATAGTACCTGTGGGAAATTGTTTTAAATAAGCAAAGTGGCAGTTTGTGAAAAATATTTGAAAAGAAAAGTAAAAAAAAAGCCAACAAAAAAAACACGCAAAAACAAAAAACACAGAAAAATACAGTAAGTTGCATGGAAAATTTCATCCTAACATATACTGCATGATAAGTCGATATAGTAATTATCATGACGGGCCTGCTAATCATAACTATTTTGCAATTTTAAGTTTTGGCCCTTGTTAACTTTATGGTTGCTCAGTAACCTTTATGTAAATCATATCTACTGCACGTGTCCAACCAGGAAGTAAAATGATAAAATAATAGGGAAAAAAGGGTAAAAAAAATAGGCAAGATTTGTAGTCACATCTTGCTAACTGATGATGAATGATGCTAACTGTGTGTAATTGTGAAGGAAGTGATTCTAGACCATGTAGAGAGTTGAAAGTTTATCTGATATCAGAGGAGTGTTGGTACAAACAGCAGACACATGCGTGTGTGTGGGTTACATTAGAAAAGAGTCATCTAATGCTTATACCTCGAGAAAGGTACTATCTATAGAAGTCTGGTTCTATTTACATACTGTCTGTACAAGGTCATAAATGGATTTACCGTTAGCTGTTTCCAGGAAGGTAGAAAATGTCACTATAAAGATGCTTGTAGTCGCTGAAAAGATGTACAGTATTACAAGGCCTCTTGTCAACCGAAAGATGAATACTCGTATCATGTAAACGAAGTAGCAGGTTCCAGTGTAGACATCTTAAAATAATCATGTGTCGCATCTTACTGAGAAACAAGTTGAATGTTTAAGACACACAAGGTTTAAGAGTAAAGTAAAGAAACAAAAATCATGCTTTCACTGTGTTTTAGTGAAATGAGCATGAGCAGGTGGAAATTGTAATACGCTGCTAATTTTGCTAGCTTCCCTGTGCATCTTGGGAATGGCTAACATGTGCAAATGGGAAACGAGTGCTAATGCAAAATCCTTGCTAATGAAGAGTAATGTACTTTTGGAATCCCAGACTACTTTGGTTGAGCTCTTTATTGGTAGCTGTCAAAATTGAAACGTTATTCCAGAGTTGTCAATAATTCGATACTAAAACTAGTATAGAAAATAGACACTCATTTGAGCCGGTATCGATACTGAAATAAAATCATGTCCAACCAGGAAGTCAAAAGCAAAACATTTGGCAAGATTTGTAGTCAGATCTTAACTGTAATGATGCTAACTGTGTTTTAGTGAAATGAGTAGTCTAACCTGTCATATGCACTTTAAGATGTCACTCAGTACAGCACAGTTAGCAAGGTGTATTATGTTGCCTTTGGGCCCACTCCCATGCGGGGATGTTTGGCACTGGCTGAGTGGGATTTGTCATTACAGCAAATGCAATAATAGAGCAGGGAATTTACAATGTGACGCTTTTTACGCATTTATGAACGAGTGCCTGAAAGCCGCAGACAGTTGGCAGCAGAAAATCGGGGGAAAATGCGGTTCTATTGTAAACAACACAAAGCGCATTATTATGGGATGTGCCACACAGATGCGACATACATTAAAGTGCATGTGAGAGGTCTGAGTGCTCATCTCACTGAAATATTAATCAATAGTGGAAAAAGTAGAGGAAAAAAAGTATTTCTGTCATCTGATGTAAATTGTAGTAATAGAAATAGTAATAATTAAAGTGTAAATGACAGTTTGGCCTATGAATTTCACTAAAACATAGTTAACATAAGCAGATTTTCCAAAAAAGCACATTTTTTTCCATTTTGCTTTAATTTTCATAATAAAAATGAAGGACGACACATACATTTTGCATTTCGAATGTCTATTTCAGCATTCTTTTCCACCTCCAAGGCACTCAAAGCACTTTACTTACCCATTCACACACACAGTACGCCAGTGTATGCGCACTGGGGGCGAGGTGGTTTAAGTGTCTTGCCCAAGGACACAACAACAGATTCAAACGACCTAAATCTTCAAATCATGATGGATGTCAAAAGCAGGATTCAAACCACCAACCTTCAAATCAGTGAAGGTTGGTGGTACGATCCCACCAAACCAAGTCAAATTGTGAAAAAACATGAAAACTATAAAGTATAAAGAAAGTATGAAGAAAGGTGAGCGCTACCTGGCAACACAAATCCACCATTCCTATGCTTTAGATCATGAGAGGTTTTTTACAGGCTCTCGGTGGGCAGCGGACTACTCTCTGAAATGAAAGTGCGGTTATAGCCTTATGAGAGTGAGTGGCCAGATTAAGCATAAATCACATCGCTCTGGTTTGGTGCTCTGGCTCTTGACAGTGTACGCCCGCATGGCTTTTGTGTGCTCAGCAAGCGCCCCGACATGTGGAGAAATATGAGAACATAACGTACCGCTTATGTTTTCAACGCCTGCAGCCTGCTAAACTTTGTGCTGCCGGAAAATAGACAGGTACATGCAAGGAGTATTTCGTGTAGGCACGGCTGGAACTAACAATTATTTTCTTTTTTTGTGTTAGTCGGTTAGCCGAATGATTCTTTCTGTCGTACACTTTTTAAATACATTATCAACCAAATGAATGTTGAAATCTGGTCACTGGTTTCTAAGTAGGGAATATTCACAAAAAGCCTGTCCCTGATTTCAAACCATGAGTCAGGAACATGTTTTAGTTTGAACTTTTAGCTCTGCTCACTTTGTCCTTTCTGCCCCTGTCATATTGCACCATGACACGACTGTCTTTGATAGTGTCACACAGTTGTTTCCAATCTCTGCCTACTAATATGTTTTTTTTGTCACTCTTGCAAATGCTCCATGACAGAGAACTGAGTGTTTGGGACTGTGTCAGGCAGTTGGTTTCCCATGATTCCTAGCAACAATGTGTCTGATTGGACAAAAAAAGTGATCCTGTCAGTGGCTTCTGTATTAGTTATCACTATAGACTATATGTATAAATGGACATTCTAGCCGCTGCGTTAAAATTGGGAAGAGAGCATAGGCGCACATCTTGCTCCATCGACTCCCATTCACTTTCTATTGAAAAACTGCTGGTCTCAGGCTCGTCATTTTGGTCTTGAAATATTCGTATTGACCCGCTCTACATGATTTCAAGATATAAACATTAATAACAGACAAATCAGGCGCCTTCTTTCCTCGAGGTCGCTACAGCTAGCATTAGCAATAGCTTTGATTGACAGCGCTGCTAAACCAGTGGTGCTCATGGGAAGGGGCGCTACCTTCATTGACTCTTTGGTTGCTGTGATACTTGCAGACACAATTCCAAATATGGATGTCTGCTACAAATTTGCCATTATAACTGCTAGCCTGGATGAGCTTCATTTGACTGGAGCTTAGAAAATGCTATGTAAAAAGAATAGATTATATTTTCCAGTCTCCAGTTTTTTTTGTTTTTTTTCTTATTCCACATAGTCAGAAAACATAAGATTTCAACAATTGGATCATACTGAAATTCTTTTGGATTAATTAAAACATAAAGATTGCTCATATTTGCTTTTTTATGTTGGGATGCTCAATGTTTGTGGTGTGGTTTTAATATTTATAATAGCCTCAAAACGCTTAGCCTTGTGTCTCAAAGCTTTTAGCAAAATCGAGACAAAGAATAAACCTTCTTTACCATAAGATATATGTGTAATCCCTCACTTGTCAAGGTCTGATCCATCCCAAAATCTTTACCATCTTCAACAGTAAAAGCCTGGGTTTCCTGGTAATAAAAATTTGCATTGTCGTCATAGCAATTAACAATTCAAAGCAAACTTTTGAACAGTTAAAATTCCTGAATATGAAACCTACAAACACGAAGGTCTGAAAGTCTTGGATAACCTCTGATGTTGTAGTTATCCTCAAAGAAATATCAACAAGGAACGAACTGCAGTTGTCCTTGTTTCAGCTGTGAAATAAAAAAAATTACACTATATGGACTTATTATAATTTATTAGTAATGTTTTAGGATTATAAACTCAGTGAAGATTAGACAGGCAGCTTTACAGAAATAGTGCCCATATCATTAATAACAGAATTTAATTAATTGCTTACACATTTTTGGAGCAAATGAAATTATCTGCTCAGACGTACTATAATGTTCTGTACAAGTCTATGGTCTAGTGCGCTCCATGTACTGTTCTTGATTTAGCTATCACAGTAGGATTTCACACATTGTCCAACTTGACTGCCCATGCTCGAGGGTAAACCGCACTAGCTCGGCTCAAACTAATCCTAATTAACCTCTGTTGCTTTCTTTATCAGTGTTGATGTTTTAATATTATGAAAATATTCGCCAAAACCAACAAGTGGAAGTATAACGCCTTTCTTCAGAATCAGAATCAGAAGAAGTTTTATTGCCGTTGTCCGTGAGCAAATGTCCAGTTTAGTGCAGGTATCTTAACCTTCTTCTGGTTTCTTTAACTTCATATAGACTAAACTGGGACTTAAACAGGACCAAAAAACAAAATCTACAACAGGACTAAACCAGCTCAATCCAGGACCAAATTCATTGCATGTCTTGGTTCACTTGGCTCGTCTATTTCAATGTCATGTGTCATATTGTAAAGCCTGATGCCCCTAGTGATTTTCTGGGATATTGTGTAACTTGAACTGACTTGTACGGTTGCATCAGAAGTCATTATTATCTTATACGGAGTGATGCAACGTGTTCGTACCATTGCGCTACAGGCCTCTACACCAGGTTTTATTCAATATACATGTAGGCAACAGTGTAAATATTATAGTGTGGTTGGAACAATGTATGGCTGGAATGTTACACAGAATGGCAATGAGCATACCAACTTCTCCATGAAGACAAGCAGACATGTCGGATCATTTTGCGCACTTAAAATGCTCATATTACTCTTTTTTTTATTTTTTTTTTAGCTATGTTATAATATTGTTTCCTCATCAAAAACATACCTGGCGTTGTGTTTTGTTTCATTCGCACATGTTTAACGAACTAAACCTCAAACGGAAAACACTCTGTTGCACCTTGTGATGTCATGCGTTAATACAGGAAGTGCTCCACTGTGATTTTAAACTCCATACCTTCACCAGAATTATTTAGGATGATTGTAGTGAAGCCCTGGGATTGTCAATCTCTACTGAACAAAAGATAAAAAGTAGATGCTGACTTGAAAACTGCAGCTTCATGACGTCACAAGGTGGAACAGAGCATTTGGAGCTTAGAGACTAATAATGAAGGATTACTTAAACATGTGTGAATGCAACAAAACACAACTCCAGGTGTGTTTTTGATGAGGTAACAGCATTAAAACATGTCTTAAAGCTCACAAGAATCAATTTTGCGTAATATACGACCTTTGAATGCAGGTTTTTCAAGACATTTGTGAGCAATCAAAACACTGGTAATGCAATAAATGCTCATAACTTGGTTTAATGCCATACTGTGGATCATTTTAGGCAAAGTGACAACATGTGCCCTACACCAAAAATGTTACGCAGTGCATCTTGAACTTTCTGAGCCAAATATGCAGTTTTTGTAGCTTCTTTATCAATGTGAATAGGTTGTGTGCCATTGCAAAATACCTTGGCAGAGGTCAGAAGTCCTTGTTCATGATTTCTAATTTCTTTCTTTTCTTCTACTATTCTATTTGAACTAAAAATAATAATCATCCAACCCATCCATCTTTTTTTCTGATCTCGCTTGTACAAAGTGTCTTCAGGAGTTGTGCAGTGTCTGAAATCCTCCATTGCCTCTAACTTGAGGCAGACAGTCTTCTCCTTGTTTTTGGGGGAGTGTGTTGAAAATCGCACTTACGCCTGCGTGAATGTGGCTGGGTTCTCTCTCTCCTCGTGAAAACCATCTGGGATTTTGTTTGTGTTAAGCAAAGTGCAACGGTCCCCCCCTCTCTCTATCACACCGGTGCTTGGCGTTGTGTGGGGACGAATTGCAGTTGCTAAATGTAGACCTTGTTGATAGAAAGTGGCAGGTCGCACTTGGTTGGCACGTGGCGCTCACAAACCCCAGAGCAGGCGAGGGTGCTAATAGATAATTGCCAGCGAAATGGGAGGTGACATGTCGAACAGAGATGCTGCCTGCAAATAGAGTGCTTTATACTAGACCCACAACCTCCATGTTTGGCTTTAGAGTGATAGTATGTAACTTTCTGGAGGTGGAAAGTCAAGTGCATAATTCCATGGAAATAGAAAGTTAATACTACACTTTGGAATATTCACCATGGAGATAGGTAAGTTTCATGGCATACTGTAGACTATTATAACCAAAGGAACAACGTCTCCATGGAAACGAGCATGATGAGGCCGTCTTCATGGTCAAATAAGACTCTGGTTTATGGAGATGCAAGCCAGGTAAACCTTGTTCAAAGTTTTTCTGCTGTGTTTGTTTAACAGAAATTTAATACATTATTATTTTTTTAATTGATGCATTTGGAAAAAAATAAAAATGTACCATGAGTGTTGCATTTATTCATGCTTTGCAACATGTTACAGGCTAAATCTCTAATGTAACATATACATATATATATCCTGGCGCAGCGCCTGTTTCACATTTTAGAACCCATTTGGCCCTGTGTGTCAAAAAGTTTGCCACCCCTGAGTCAGCACCTCCTTCCAGAGAGATATAAGGCAGTGTCCACCGAGCATTCTGACCAGAACTGAAGAAACTGAAGAAGCTTGGATGAGCAGCGAAATGTCTTCACTCCTACAACGATTTGTTCAGTTGACAGATTTAAACTTTGTCTTTTGCTAAACCCGCTCAGAGTAAGAATGCATGTTTTTTCTATGTATTTCAGTGCAACAAACTATCCCTAATGGAAAAAAAAAACATGCTTTTATTAATTTTTTTTGGAAAGTTAGATACAGTGGCTTTAGATTAGGGCAATACTATTTAATACAAATGGGGGCAGCTACAATTCATTTAAATTTCAGGTGTTTGTTGTAATATAGCAAATTCTAGGGTCGAGTCATCAATAGAAATGATCAAGTTAAACATTGTAAATTCACCTTTTGGATACTTCATGGAAAAGTACAATGTAATCAACAGGAAAACTACCTCTTGCCCCCATCTCGGATCATCCCACTGTAGGATCTAATATTTAATAATGTCATAATTTTCGACAGAGGGCAGCGGCTTTGATAACTCTATAGAAGATTTAAGAAATATACAATCTGAAAATCCACAAATGTTGAACCTCAGCATTATTTTTCATGGGATCCACAAACTTGCCATATTAATCTTATGGCTGACAACTGTCTTTGCAGTTGAATAATGGCACCACTCTCTGACAGTGAAAAATCGTGTGAAGGCTAAGCTAAACTTTTATTACACCCAAAACTGTTCCATGCTTTAACCTATTCATCAAGTAGTGCCACTGTGACAAACTGGTGTCTCCGTGACATCACAAGGTGGAACGGAGCATTTTGAGTTTTGGAGATGTAGACAGACACCTCAAACATGTGTGAATGAAACAAACTCCAGGTGTGTTTTTGAAGAGGTAAGAACATGGCGTAAAGCTCTCAAGACTCAATTTAGTGTAATATATGACCTTAAAAATGTTTCTAACTAAAGCTAAACAAAATTTCAAAATCTTACCATGTATTTTTTTCTTTTGTTTCCCAAATTCCTTTTCACACCTGTAACTCAAATAGACGACACGTCCTTTGGCTGCTACCAGTTGGTATTGTCTCCTTAATGATCACAAGGCTAGAAAACACAAAATATCTCTATCCAGCTTTTTAAAAATTGCTGCAATTTATGTGAACCCACATTTGACTGATTACAATTATATTTGAATATTGGCAGGAAAAAAACATCACATTTTTTTTAGCAGATTTAATTTTCAGGCAAACACAAAATCCAATCCAAACTTTTGACATGCGTAGCAACATATGAAAATAGCAATTATTTTTTGTAACCGTTTATTTCAGTGTGAAGGCTTTGAAGCTTGGTTCACTGAAACAGACAAAGAGGCCATTTTTCACATCAGTTATGTGCTAGCTAAAATGCACAATCTGTTCGCATGTTAAATACGATCGCTCCCCGTCCCTATAGCTGTGACTCTCATTTACATTAACTGCATTAACTCTACACTGTAACGCATGACAAATGAACAACAATTTGCGTGTGTATTTCTCTTGTTCAGGCACGTCATAACATAGACTGCGGACTTCCCCCTCCCCCGCCGCTTCCTCCCTCCCGCTCCTACAGATTGGAGCTGTCAGAAGTCATAGAAGTCAATAGACCTCATTGGCTGACGCTGAGGAGTGGGCGGGGCTCACAGGAGAGACAGGAAGAGAGACGGATGATAGATAGGCAGTAATGCGGTCCTGTCGTCTTAAGTGTACACAAACCTACCCCGCAATCACTCCGTCACGTCAACAGCTGTGTACCGGCTCGCTATCTCTCCACCCCCCCCCCCCCACCTCGACCGCCTCGCGCGCCCGCAGCATCCCATTTATATTCATTATTCACCAGTCAGGCGTCTTGATTTCGGTGATTGGTTATAGTCTCCGTCACCCGCCCGGCCCCTCCCCGATCCTCCCCGCCTCCCATCACACTCCCCCCCTCACAGGGTCCCATAGGAGGGCTCGATATCGGCCCTCAGCTCCCTGGGCGGTGAGCTGTGTTTTCCGTTGATGTGCCTTTATGTAAGTTAAGTGGTGTGACAGCGGGAAGGCTTGTGTGGTCTCTGTTGGCTTCGGACTTTTAGCACCAAAGCCATAGTTTTAAGAGGTTCAAAATAGGGCTGCATTATTAATCGCAAATTAAACCACAATTTGAATGATTAGCAATTAGCAAATCACAATCAATAGTTCCTAGTTCCTCCACAAACAACAAATATGATGTCTTATCCTGCATAGAAACTGCGAATCCTGTAGTTTTTGCATGTTCTGAAATGTGATTCTTGTATTAGTTTGTCACTTCATATTTCAGTCTTTTTGTCAATTCTTGGACGCGTTTAAAATGTGAACTCTGAACAGAATTTGATTATTCAAACAAAAAACACAATCGCTTCTAGAAAACTCACAATTTTTTCTAAATCGCTCAGTTCTAGTACAAAATTTCACTAAATTTTACAATATCAAAGTGAGATCATTTGCTTTCATACACACGCATTTGCTTTAATCCTGAAAATGTGTCTGAATATACGCTGGACATTTCATATTACTTAATGTTGTCATAATTTCCTTCAAGTTTGCTAACAGACGGGTACCATCCATATGGGCTACAAGATTTGTCCTTGAAGAAAGGGGCTGAGGCATGAAATTGGATTTTATGCCACCAGATGGTACAGGAAAGAATAGAACAAATTTAATAGAAAGTTAAATTGTTTCACAAACCATGCTTAAAGTTCTTAAATATTTACCTATGAAATGACAATGTGATCTATGCATCAAGTTCAAAATTAAAAAGTTAAAGCTGCACTGTGTGACTTTTCTGGTTGACGTGTCTACCACCATGGAGATGTTTCTACTTTGACTGGAATTTTGCAGTTTTTAAATTATCGTATTTTCCGAACTTTAAGTCGCACTTTTTTCATAGTTTGGCCGGGGGTGCGACTTATACTCAGATGCGATTTATATGTGAAATATATGTTTTTTTCTTCATTATTACGATTTTTTTGGCTCGTGCGACTTATACCCCAGTGCGACTTATACTCAGATGCAATTTACATGTGAAATATATGTTTTTTTCTTCATTATCACAAATTTTTTGGCTGGTGTGACTTATACTCCAGTGCGACTTGTACTCCGGAACTACTAGTGTTTTTATTGCTCACAAATACACTGAAAAACACACGTGCTTAATGTGAACTGCGGCCAAGAGGCGAGTCAGATTAATCCCCAAAACGTGATATAGTCCATTTTTAATTCCCATTATATCAGATATTAGATAATTGTTATGTAATTGCTTCATATGAATTCAGATTCTTTTAAATGTATAGCTTATTCGTTTAGGATCTACAAAACCAGATTCCACACCGAACGAGCCAGATTTCAACAACTTATCTATTATGAAACAACCTCCTGTGTACATGACAATCAAGTGCACAGCAGGAGCCTAGATTGTTATTTGACTATGGTAAATGGTTACATTTTTATTCGAGCTTTTGCACCCTCAAGGCACTTTACATCAATGAACCAGTGCACGCAGAGGCCAGTGTCTTTGCCCAAGGACACAACAACATCAACAGCATTCACCTGTGAGGGCTGGAATCGCACTGCCAACCAGTGGGTCAGTGCATCTTGCCGCTCAACCAACGATGTTTACATTCGAACAGTCAACCCTCTGATCAGCGGACAAACACTCTACCAACTGAGCCACTGTCACCCACACCCTTACTGTCTTTATCCTCGTCTGTAAGCTAGCAAAGACCACCACCACAATCACACAGACAGTTTGCGCTCAAATTGTTTCGGGCACCTGTCACCCCGTATTATAATTAGCGAGTGGACGTCTAAATAATTGCCATGAGGCGGCGGCGGATAGTATCCGTGACGCTAGCCTAGCCTTTACTTGTTAGATCTTACTTTAAGGGATGCTAAGTTGTGCTGTTAGCATCTGTAATGTTGAAAATAATTAATTAACATAGAGTTTCGGGTTTGTTTTGTCCACACCACTGCCGGATAGCACTCACTAACATATTGCAGGGAGCTTTTGATCATAATTGCGACTGTGCCAGGAGTTGAAGGAGGTAGCGCTTGCAATCCAATGGGGATCGAGAATGGTTGTAAAAGTAAATGAAGCAGATGTCTTGCAATGCAGTCTGGGAAAAAAATGGAAAGCGTCCTTTGAGGGATGAAGATTGGGTAGTTAAAGCAGCAGTGTAATTTGAAAAGGACTTCCTAGAGTACAGTGGAGATAATGAGTTTAATAATTATTTAATCGCATATAGGAGCCCATAATGATTTCGTATATGGTAAGAGTAATTATATAACCAAGCTTGAGTTTCAGAGCCATGCCTTCAGGGAGAGATTTGTGGTCCTCGAGCGTAGTACAAAGGCATCAAGTAATCATTTTGTACTGCATTCAAATTCATATGTTGTAGCAATAGACCATAGGTACTATTGGATCAGCTGCAGACTGAAAGTGGGCGTTAGCAAACACGAGATATGTTTTTACCTCATGGAAACCTGCACATAAGAACAGCTGCCATCATGTTTCATTGTAGAATAAAGCAGTGGGGAAAAAAAAAAAAAAAAAAAACAAAATCAACATTAAAACAAGACATTTATGATTTTGCATAGTATTAAGCTACAGTGCAGCCTCTTACGGGATCACATTTGAATATCACCACATTGAGTCACCACAAACTATTGGACATCGCAATGGTATCAAAAGACAGTTACAGTTGACTGATTTTACAGGTTTTACAAAATAACGCAGCTGTCAGTATATTTTGTTATGTGCTATAGTGCTATCACTTGTTTGGTTTTTGTTCAATTGTCACATAGTTAGACCTATTTTATCATGTCCCTGTAGGGCTGCCGTAGTTGCTCCCATACCAGTGATCACCAGCAGATGTTGCCAACAGTGCACAGTGGCCGTTTGAGCCGTGAGACGCTGAGTTCCTTTGCCTTTAGACTGAAAGGTACACATGAACTGCCTCTGACCTGCTCTTATTTAAAGATGTGCCCACATGAGAACCACTGTCATGAATAATTCTGCAGGGCTGCACGGGTCGGTATATGTTTGGAGCTGGCACAGTTGAGAAGCAGGTGCGCTCTCTGTCCTGTGTGTGTGTGTGTCTGTCATATACAGTTATACATACACACGTCTACAGATATACATATACACTTATACAAATATACATATACAGATACAGATATAGATATACAGATACACACAGACATATATGTGTCTGTGTATATATATATATATATATATATATATATATATATACACTCATACATACACATAAACATATACAGTTATACTACAGTCATATTACATATACACATATACATATACAGTTAAACACACAGATAAACATACACAGGGATCTACAGGCCAGAGCTGAGCCCGATGGGAGCTCCACACTATATCACAGCCTTAGCGTGACGACTTGACTCACACTAGTCATTCTCCTCTTTCCCCCTGATTAGCCTCATGTAGTGTGGAGATGTGTGTCAGGATGAGGCACGCCAGTATACATGAATGTATGTGTACATATATGTCATATATATGTACATATATGTACATATATGTACACAGCATATTCACAGAGCCTGTGGGATCACCAGAGGTCACCAGGCCTGTCATAGCAACCCCCCTTTGACTGCTGGTCAAGGGCTAATATTAGCACAGCTATGCAATGTCAGAGACTACTGACACATTGTTCTGTTGTAAAAATGATGTTGTTTATATGATGCATTTTAGCGCTTGATATTCACTTAACATAAGCATTATCTTCTAACTTTAAGGTCCTCATGAAGAAATTTGTTCTTTACATTTGACCCATTGCAGATCATGTGCTACGTCAGGATGTAGCCAGAGGATTGGACTTGTGGTTTAGTTTGATATTGAATTAAATGGAGGAAACACCTACAGAACATGCAAACTAACAGTCCAGTAATCGACCTCAGGACCTTCTGCCTGTTACCACCCTGCTCCCGACCAAATACCCTGGTACCACTTTATAATAACTATACCTTAATAAGCCTTGATAAAGCAGGAAAAAAAACTTACTTCATAATGATCAAATGCTTTTAAAGAATGATTCTGGTATGATTAGGGTATTAATTAGATATAGTTATTAAGTCTGAATCATTCTTATTAAACCATTTATTCATTATGAATGAAGCCTTTCATGCTTTCACAAGCCTGATAAAAACACAGTTATTATGAAATGTTAACAATGCCCTTTGACAACATCTCAAATATGAATCATTTTAATAGAGCCATGCTCGTGCACTGCTAGCTACACACACGTGCAGTTGAGTCTAGCAGCTGCCGCCTCTCAAAACCAGCCACTTTCCATATAAAAAACACCCTTGGGTGCTCATCAGAACGTGCCTTTCCTCTCCTGTTTACCCCCTGCTAAGTCTAGTGCTAACTCTAAGGCTATGGGCCAGTAGGCTTTCTTTGCTCTCTTGTCTCAATGCTTCACCTCGCAGTGCTCTAATCTGTCTGACATGTCCTGAAAAGGCCCTATTTGGGGGTAGCATTAGCATAGCGGCGCTGAGATGGAGCAGTGTCGATAGAAATAACTCTCTCTCCTGTAGGGTTAGGCTGCTGTTCTCTCCATCACTGTCACTTTTGCCTGAAAACTGCATGGCATTCTAGTACTAGTAATGGTCAAATTATTATGTTATGCTACTACGCGTGGTGCAATCATGCTATCCATAGACCTATAATGATGAGAAATTAGTTTCCATCACCATAGCGATTAACAATTAAAATATATATTACATCTTTTGACTGGAAAAAGTCTTCAAAATGACAGGCAGCCGAAGTCCATGAATATTATATTGGAGTTGTAAATAGTTTTATGCTTGCTCTAGTGATATAGTCAGTGGAGATAGTGATTTACTGCTGTTAAAATTACCAGTATTTATTACAGATTTCTTTTATGGACTGTATATGGTCGGAAACTTTTTATTTCAGGTTGCATTAGAAGTTGGTATCACTTTATATTGACTAAAACATAATTATCCTTAATGAGCAAAGACATTATTATCTCCAAATAGTAAGAATATTGTGATCATATTAAGAATGATTCGGGCTTGGTAACTACTTAACTAAGGGGGTCACAGTTAGAGTTTTAGTTAAGTTGTTACTAAGCCTGTATCATTCTCAGTCTCTTTATGAATTATGTCTTTTCTCATGTTTTATCAAGAGTATTAAGGGGTTTTAAGGTATCATTTGAATCAATTTCCAAAACAAGAGACATAAATTGTAACTTCAACACTTCCAACTACAAACTTCCGTTGATGTAATATATTTTATTTAAAGGTAAAAACTAATTTAGCCTGTAATTTGCTCAGCCTCTGTTCTTTGGAGCTCTCCATGGTGCTGATTCACACAGAGCTTACAGGTGCTGTCCATGGTGCTGGAACCACATGCACTGCAGCTCCTGCTTTTAGACATGCTCTGCTTATGTTAAATGCAAAGTAATGCACTAAGACAATGTTTCTGTTTGTTTATATTAAGTTAATTCAAAAGAAACATTAACAATTATGTGCTGTTGGAATAAAACAGGCCACATATAAGTAAACATTTGTAATCCTATTTGGCGTATGTGATCAACATCAAATCAGTTTGAATGAGACATGTATTATTCATCATATGTGGTTATGTTTCCATGCACAGCAAAAATCTGATCATTATCTAATTTATGGAGTTATCAGATCTTTGAAATTTCATGTGAACAGTTACATTTGATGTGAGTAATCTGATTTCCTTCTGATTGTTCAGGTTTTGATGTGGGAAATTACGCAAAAGAAAAAGAAGGAGTTATAAAATTCAGTGTACTTTGTCTTCCAAATGCTCCTCACCAAACACGCACCAAAAATCTGATCCAATCATTGGGTTGTCTGATTGTTCTAGTTATTAGATTTTACCTGATTTGAACTGTAATCCGCCAGCATGATTTGGTTCATTTTACCTTTGTTGACATTGAAAACCCCATTAAACGAGTCTGCCAGTCTCGACTCCTGTGATTTATATTTGAAAATCATCCTCTCTCTATGTTTTCACAGCTTCCTTCTCCCTTCTCCTTTGTATTCCCTCTGTGGCTGTTCAGCTGGAGCTCTCCGTGGTGCTGACTTGGACAGGGCAAACCGGTGCTGTCCGTGGTGCTGTGATCATGCTCTTTGGGCCCTTGCTGAGCTGTGTTCCCTTATTTTTACCCCGATCTCCTCTGCCCTTTGTGCTTGCTCAAGTGTTTCTGCGGTAGAGCCCGTGGTGTCTGCAATACTGAGTCCTCCGGTCAACCCTGCTACCCACTTATACCAAACAGCCGGTGTCCGAAATAGCATCCTAAAAACACTTTTTGGAGCCCTCCCGATGTCATTGCGGTATATCGAGGAGTAGATTTGTCATCGCTGCAGCTATGGGTCTCTGTGGCATTTTCCTCAGGCTCTGCGAGGAGTTTCCCATTGCTGCTTTGTGTTCAGTGTTTTGGTGAGTCAGTTGGCTGCAGTGGAGAGAGACACACAGCAGGGGGAGCGCAGTTGAGTCGTCCAACTTATTTGTTCTGCGAATATACTGAGATCTAGAAGTGGAAAATCAGTGGGGAATATTTACTTGTATATATTTTGTTGAATATGGTTATAGTTAAGGTCCTATATTGTGCAAAATACACCATGTTAGAATGTTGTCATCAAAAACATACATGCAGTTGTATTTTGTTCATTCCCACACAAGCGTAACCCATCATTATTAGTCTGTCTACATCTTCAAACCTCGAAATAATATATATTCCACCTCGTGATGTCATGAAGCGGTAGTTTTCAAGTTAACAGTTTTCTTTTTTTTGTTCAGCAGAGATTGGCAATTCCAGCGATAAAATTATCCAAATAATTCTAGTGAAGGTGTATGAAGAAATACAGTGGAGCACTTCCTGCGTTACTACATGACATCACAAGGTGGTTTTCTGTTTTTAGAGAGAAGTCTAAGCACGTCAACCAGATTAATTATGTTCTAATGTATCTACTCTGACTACTACTACTGTTGTTGATGAATGGTGGGAATAAATTATGTTAAATTATTTACAATACAATATATCTGCAACTGTGTTTTCCCAATACAAACTGTATCATATACAGTACAGCAGAAGTGGAACTGTTGTGAAAGGCGGTTGAAGGTTAAACTAGTTGCTTTTTAATTATGCTGCACAGTGTGATCTAAACAAATTATCTCTGTACTCCACTTCAGTGAGGAGTTGTTCCTTTCATCTAAATTGCATTGTAAGTCATGCAAGTGAAGAGTGAGTGTTAAAGAGGAGACAAAGTTTTAATGAACATTCCTGTATGTGTTCTGTGTTAGTAATCGAAGCCATGAGACGGCTCGATGGGTCACTGTATGGAAAGAGCGCAGTCTGAGTTTATTTACTATATGTTGCTTCAATTTTAAGATGTTAATTACCTCTGTCGGTTCGCATAACAACAAGGGTTATTGTTGCATTTTCATTAGTTTTTTTGCTTTTATTTCAATGGTGCAGTATGTAGCTTCTGCTTTTATTGCTTTAAAATGCATTACAACCACAGCTGAACCTGGGTTGCCAGTGCCTTAATCTGCATATGTAAGGACACATACAAGTTTATCTTATTAGTACATGGAAAGGTTATGCCTCCTGTGAAAGCTCAGAACCTCCAGAGTTTCCTCACTGAGCTGCAGAGGCTGCACTAGCACTGGTTGCAGGTGCTGGTCTTTAGGTAGAAAGGATTCAGATTAGAGAGACAGGCAGTTTAGGTTTAAGCAATGAAACTTGCAACCCAAATGAGAGACTCATGAGAGGATAATTCTGCTTTCTGATTAGATTATCGTCTTGTGAACCAAAACACTAAATTATAACATAAATAAATGAGACATCAAGTCCACTGTTACTGTGAGCTGATTCATTCTTATCATTAAAAGCTGTATTTGATTTGATCATGTATACCTCGTACCCAGGGATACTGTCCCTTTAAGAGTTACTTGGCTAAGGAATATAAAAAATCCATAACATCTCTATTTTCAGAAATAGACTGAAGGTTTCTGTATCCTTGTAAAACCGAGGCTAAAGATGTCATCTCTGTCCACTAGCACGCAGATAAAAGTTGTTCAGGAATATTCACCTTGTCTTCAACAAAAATTAAAGCTAGAAAGTGACTGTTTTTAGTTACATAGCATGACCGTGAAAAAAGCATTTACATTGAAATAGTTTGAAGCAAAAAGATAAGGCCCACATATTTTTCCCTTTTCTTTTTTTTCTTTTAAAAGACATTGAAGTTATAATTATTGCCATGTCAGCCGCCTTCACAACCTTTCTCAGCAGATCTAAGCAATTGTTCGGACAATCGTTCTGCACCGTTGCGCTTTCAGCCCTCGACAAATGAAAGACCAAGGAGAGGACTAGCGCTGCGGCTAACTTCTGTAGCTCAGCTAGGGCTTGTGTTAATTAAGCTCTCTGTTCAGCACTTTCCAAATTAGATGTAAAATGTTAAGCAGGAGGGGGCTGCCATTACTTAGACCCCCTGACCTGAAGGGGGCGAGCCGTCCTTGAAACATAATTGCTCTCACCTTGAGTGTGAGGCGGACCGTGAAGAGGCTAGAAAAAACAGTATCTCTTTTAACCATACAATGAGGGGGCTGTACATTTTAACTTTTGAGCTGCTGAAGGACTTTAAATTGCACTATGTACATTTCTGCGTGAGGGTCCACCACCTGCTTCTCACCTTGGAATTACTTTGCCTGGAATGTTCTGTGGCTTATTTCCCCGTGTGTTATTGACCTATGACTGTTTCACTCCTTAATTTTCTAACTTACTGTTGGTTAAGTCCAAAACTTTGTGAAGCTCTCTCTTCGACTTTGGAAACTTCTTAACAGTATGATGCGTTTTTACAAAAACATCCCTTGATCAGTGTCAGTAAATCAAAGTTACAAGCTTGAGAAATATAGAGCTGGTGTAAATATTCTTATACTATGATGCTACTGCAATATTAAGTGAGGATTTTTACGTTAGGTGTCAAACACATACCTCCTGGAGGAGTGTGGATTTTGTGGATCTGTCTCAACACAGTAGGCTCCTTCTGAGGGCCTTGGTGTGTAACTTTTGAAGTTTTAAAACAGATGTGATCACGGTTTAAAGTTTATAAAACAGTTCTTTATATCTGATCTTTTTACTGGTGGAGTTTAACTTCCTTTACAGTATGGCGTCACTTGCCAGCTTGACACACTGTGACAGCTGTCTACTCTTGGAAGCAGGGATGACAGAACTAGAGAGCTGCATCTCCTTACTGATTCAAACCCAGAGCCTTGTGTCTTGTGAGCAGCTGCTTGACTCGGTGGTGACACTGGGAAAATGTACGTCCATCGCCATGATAAATGAAGTAGATGAAAGGTTGTTCCTCTGCCAGAATCCACAAAAATGATCTACAAAAAAGAGCACTGCAATAACCCTTCAGCCAGACGCGAAGTCGGTGGATCCAACTAAACTTCATGTCACCCAAACTGAGAGATCAAATTACGCATTGCTTTCCCGACTTTAGCAGTGTGTCTATAAGTGATTTGAAGTCACTTTCCAACACTTCAGACGGTTGTAGTTTAATTTGATTAGAGCCGATGGGCACTATCACAGTGAATATGCCCACACGATTGTACAGTTTATGTTTATGTGTGATATTAGGGTGGCGCTCGGTTTCTCCTCGTGGGATGCCTACATGGCGTACCATAGACAAACCGATGAGGAGGCAGGGGCAGGTCTTATTCAGTGAAGGACACCGCTCCCTTTCCAACCGAGGCTGAGCTGATTGACGATAAATCCCATGTTGCGGCTGGAATTTTTTGCCCTCTTTTCCACGTTTTGTAGTATCTTTATGGACGTGGGAATTACTCCGGATTTGTCGCCATAATGCAGTTGGTGCCGCTGTGATGTCCCGTGAGGATCTAAGAGAAGATGGCAGCTCCTCGTGACTTCATAGACACGGAAACTCGTTCAGGTCATGAATGTTAAATTAGTTTGACAGCTCCAATGGATGCTTCTGATTAGGACTGATGTGAGCGCTTTCCCTTTTTTGTTTACTATTCAGTCACAAGGGACGAGACGAGTTGTGCGAGGGAGCAGAAGAAGTTGGACCTTTTAGTTTAGCTGCACCATGACAACCCCATGTATCATGCAGAGGTTGGTGACTGCATCCCGCACGAGCAGGGGCAGAATTTACACCGGGAACAGCTACGGACGCATCTAATTCATTCATCATGGCTGTGGACATGGACTTAGACTTTCCCATTGTCACCACAGCGTCAAGCAGCTGCATTGGGCTCTCCCTGTATAAATAAAGATAAAGACAGAAGTCCTGCACGGCGACCGCTGTTTGGATTTTGAGCTATATGAAAACAAATTGAATTGTATAGGGTATAGACTTATGTAACTCCATGGAGACAAACAGATGGCAGACACACAAAAAGAAAACTTACATAGTGCTTTGGGTAGACTACTCACATTATATATAGTTAAGTTTTTACTACTTTATGATTTTACTTCCTGGTTGGAGATGCGACATAGGTAGAGGTAATTCCATAACGCTTACCTATAGCAACCATAATGCTAACCAGGGCCAAGTCGTATCAAGTCAAGGTCAAATCAGTAGTTTTGAATCAACTAATAAACATAAATGATATTGAAATGTACTACCTCCTGTATTTTTTGTACTGAACCTTTTCTCTACAAACTGATGTAAAACTATGATGAATATTTACCACAGGTCCTATCCAACCAAACCAAATAATAATTAGCAAAACATGAAAACCTGTAATATGCGCTTTAAAGTATCTGTTGCTCCTCTGGCCTCTGCTCTTTTATAGCCATGGGTGCAATGTATTGGACTGGCGCCGCTGGAGTGATACACCAAATTAGCTTGTTTTCAGTTATCAAATGTTGGAAGACAGGTTTGACCGGTTGCCAGCTTCCACTCTCTTATGTCGATTTTAAATAGATTTTTTCTCTCTCTCTCTCTCTTTCTTCCAGCTCCTGAAGCTAGCAGGGTTTTGGCTCTGTACCAAACCGATTCCAGATAAAGATATTGCACAAACGGCTGCTCTCTAGTGTACAGCCCCAGTTCTGTCGAGACGCCTCTCCTTTTGTCTGCTCAGACTTGTCCGTCAAAGAGCCTTCTCCTTATATTCACGTCACATGCAGCGCTGCTAATGCACTAAATCAATAATAGCAGTCTGGTAGAGTTTATCTCATCTGGCACAGACCAACACTGAATGCAGTTAGGCTAATGTTTGCCAAGTCAATGTACATTTATAAGCAGTCATCAGAAAAAACAGAAAATAGATAAATGCCAAGGTTTATCAGGTATTTTCCTAGGTTTTTTTTAATTTTCTTTTTATTTTACATTCATCTCATTCTTTACATACATTCATTTATACCGTTACTAGCATCAATAATTCTACATATTGTGCAACCAGCTTACGTTTAAAATAAATATAAAGAAATAGAAAATAGAAAAAAAAAATTTTTCTTTTTAATATTATACATTCATGACATACATTAATTTATACTGCCACTAATACAACTAGCATCATCATTGTGCAAGCGTAGGCAGCTTAGGTTTAAAATACATAAATAAAAATAATAGAAATAGAAATAATTATCTGCTATAACTGTATTTCTAAAACAATTTTAAATTTGAGTTTTGATGTTAACTCAATGAACTTGCAGTACAGTTATAGACAGAGGTTGCATATAAAAAGTACATAAAAGTATCCTTTGATTATTGCACTCTACTATTAATACTACTACTACGACAATTTTTCCTCTCCACAAATTCTGCTAAACATCTTGGAAAATGATCTAACCCTTACAATCGCAGCCAATAATTACCTCAACATGACTTATGCAGATTAGCCATCCCCATGTTAGCATGCAAAACTTGTCTGGGAAAGCATTAGCAAAACCGCTCTGAATGATTAGCCTAACCTATCTACTCCTCCCCACAGCACTCAGCAGTTATCATCCCTCAAAAAGAAAGAAAAAAAAAAAAATGGAAGTCTAAGCATGTCGATTTGTGCATGGGATTCGCGTGCTTCCTGCTATTACAGTATGTTGCGAGATGACAGTGTTACCCAGAAGGGGACCCAGCCATGAGCAGAGGAGACAGGAAGTAGGTCAGCTCCTAGCGTTTGTTACATCATCCATATTCATACACAGCACCCAGTAGTTGCGGCGCTAAGTCGGCGGCGCGCAGACGGATGTTTACTCTGCTCATTGGGTCCTCTGCTCTGTTTGAATGGGGGAGAGTCATTGTGCACGGGGTTTTCCTAGGACTACCAGATTTATCAGGCTTAAATTTGAGGTACATGGGCTAAAATGAGATGAGGCAAAAACATGCATAATATAGCTCCACATATCGATTCACCTAAAGGAGTACAAAAACAAGAATACATTTCTCTCAAAATAAAACAAATACTCAAACTGTAAAAAAAACTAGTGTACCTGCAGATGAGGCTTGCGTGTGTACCACAGTTTGAGAAACACTAAGTGGGACTAAACAATAAAAAAATACTCCGCCCTAAAAACATTAAAAGACGAGAGCTGCCAAACTAGGCAGTGGAGAAACACTAAGGACACTAAGTGGGACTAAACATCTAAACTCCGCCCCTAAAAACATTTAAAATAGAGCTGCCAAACTAGGCAGTGGTTGGAGGAGAGGGGAGGAGAGGTGGGGTCTGCATATATAAGAACCAGTGTGATTGGTCTAACTCCGCCCCTGCACACTCCAAACTCCGCCCCTACAGCCAGGTGTTTGTAATCAGAAACACCATGCTGTAAGGGCAGTTCTGGATGATGTCACCAACTACTTGAAATTGCAATGGCTATAGAAAGCAGCAGAAAGCAGATTTAGGTGTTTTTGACCAGAAAGCTGCAAATGTACCCAGGACAGTAAACTTTATTAAATTGTACATTGGCACTTCATTGTTGTAGTATCAAAATTAGTGTAGCCTTTTTTGTAGTTCAAAATCAAGTTTGAAATTGTAGCACTGTGTATAAAGAAGTCAACTAAGTGAGTGTGACGTCACTCATAGCGTTCGGTGATGGTTAAATGAAGCTCATTGAAGCCAACAGTTATAGGTATCTTGATTTACGGACACACTAGCAAAATAAAAAGACCAGGATCAGGTAGAGCGGGTCAATACAGACATTTTAAGACCAAAAATGACCTGAAACCAGTGAGAAGTAGCCAGTTGATTGGGCCAGAGTCGATAGAGGGAAGCAACCCAGTCCTATTTAGAACAGGGCAGCTAGCAATTTAGCTAGTCCATTTATATAGTCCGGTGGCACCACCAGTTTAAAAGAGACCCTCTTCTTTTCACCCATTCCTAAGCCTGGATGGACACATCAGTTTTACACAAAAAGCTGAATGTAAGACAAGATAAAAACTCTATTGTTTTATAATCAATACAGACAAAAATGCTTTGCTTCTTAAGTAAGACCAGCTGTTTTCAAATCAATCAAAACTAGACAAAAATGCTTACCGTGAGCCAACTAGCCTCTCCACAGATCTGACCTGTGACCCTGCCCTCGCACCTGCTTGTCTCCATGGAAATAGATTAATGCCTTGCTCCGTTTCAGACAAGCAGGTGGCAGACCTTTCACCAGCAAAGTTACATAGCGTCCCTTTCATCATTCACTGTTGATTTATAAACTTCTCTTAGTGTTAAATAAATGTTTTAATTGCACGTTAGCAGCTTTGGCAGTTTGTCTGTAGTACGCTTTACTTTTTTAGTTCAACAATTGCCCTCCTGTCCCTTTGACTGTCTGAATCCAGGCCACTGTGCTGCCCATCCCACACATCCTCGAGCTCTGCCTTGACTTATATAATACTGTTACCACGGCAGCGCTACCACGGAGACCCAAGCCATTCTTAATTTCAGCCTCTTGTCCTTCACTGTGGCGGATAAAAGCCCGAGTTACATTGTGGAGAGCGTAGGAGCATGAATACAAAACTGAGTCAGGAATCAGTTAGGGCAAAACATAATGCTATTTCTGCTATAGCTACTGTTATTCACTCAAAGCTAACACAATGAGACACTCCAATACAACTATTATACACAGTCTGACCTTCTCTCAACTACACCACCCGGTACTAAGATCATGAATGGGGACAAGAAAGTGGCAAAGTAACCCTGGATAGCAGCTTTTTAATAGGTTTTAACACGACTACCACTGCAGGCATTCAGTTATTTGTATCGGAGCCGTTTAATAGGGTATCAGCGTGTGGCTATTTAAGTGTGCATTTTATTTATAATTCACATTTGCGCACAAACCTCAAAGAGCTAAAACACTTAAATAGGAAAAAAATAATACAGCAACTACTTTGTATATGCATATTGTGGTTTAAAGATGCACTATGCAACTTTTATACACCACTGACACTCATATGAATATTAAAGGGTTTAAGGGTTAATATGTTTTACTTCAACAGCAAAAACTTCAATTCTTTCAACTGGACAAAAGTTACACAGACAGCTTTTTGCATCAAGTTAGCGTCATCATATGTAGTGAACTTCATTTATTTATTTTTATAGGAGCTGTCTGATTTCAGTGCATGGCCATATTTGTAGTGAACTTCATGTATATTAATATTTTTATAGGAGCTGTCTGATTTCAGTGCATGGCATCATATTTGTTTAGATATGAATTCTAATAACTAAAAAAAGATTATTATTATTATGTTTGTGGTAGTGTTGTAAAAGCACTAGTTTAAAGGTCCTACAGTACTGAAAATGTTACAATACTGTTACCTCATCAAAAACATGCCTGGAGTTGTGTTTGTGTTTCATTCACACATTTGAGTAATCCTGGATTATTAGGCTGTCTGCTCTCCCAAAGCTCAAAATGCTCTGTTCCACCTTGTGATGTCATTAAGTGGTAGCTTTTTTCAGCCTCAGTTAAACTGCTTTATTCTTCAATACTGTAGAATACTGTAGATAATACTTCAAAACTGTAGAATAAAGTTGTTGCTTTTGTTTTTGAATATTTTTATTATACCCTTTGCACAGTTGAGACTATCATTAAAAAAGTCTCTAATATCTATCTAAAAAAGTCTAATATATGCTGGTGCACTGAGGAATAGAGCAGTTTCAATGAGGCTAAAACAATAGCTGTAGCTTCAAAAAGTACTTATTTATTTCAGAGACAGTGCATATCAATGACAATTTCTGGTTATTTTTCATCTCTAGTGCCATGACAGATCTTACTGTAGACCTAAAAAAAACAAAAAAAAAAAAAAAAAAACCCTAAAAACAAAATTGCCCCTAAAAACAACAACATAAAAGGGTCAAAACCAGGGCTGAAATGATCAAAATGAGCACAGTAGAGCACTTCCTGTATTACCACACAATGACAAAAATAAGAGGGACCATAGTGTTTTCAGTTTGAGAAAAGAACACAGGATAAATATACAGGGTTTGTGCGTTAAACCTGTGTGAATGAAACAAAATAGTGCAAAATAGGCCCTTTAAAGGTGCACTATGGAACTTCCCCACACCACTTCACACTAAGCAGATAAATGTGGATAAGACATTGGCACAGTAACCCAGGACTGCAGCTTTTTAATACGTTTTAGATCACATTCATTTCTATGGGCGCTGTCATCTCTCCCTGCACAGGTGCATCTGATATCAGCGCGTGGCTATTAATGCCATCACTGTATGTGTTGACAGCATCGAATACAGGGGCGCATACATTGTTACAAGCAACAGTAAACATTTCATTACAGAGAAGCGTGCAGCCTATATTTTAGCTCGCAGCAAGTACAGGAGAGGAAATGATGCCAGGGATGGTGACAGCTGGTCCACTCCAACCTGTTTAAGATTGATCTATTGAAGGTATATACTGAAATTTAAACAATTTTTCAACAGATTTTGATAGTTTTGATACTCAATACCGATTTTGATACCAGAATATAACCCTAATCTTGCCTGTCCAGCCAAAACCACACAATAAAACAATACTTGACAAAGATGTGTGGGTCTGGAACTGCATCCTGTCCCCCCAGTTGCAAATGATTGACAGGTGGGTTAACCAATGAGAGAGGCGCCTGATCCGTTCGTGTCAAAACAAACTTGGCAGCTTATGAGCAAAAAAACTTTATAGTAAATAATCCAAAAGATTGAGAAACAGCGTGGATTTCTGCAGATTCAAAAAGTGAAGCACCGAACTCTATTTATCTCAGGTAAAAGACGTTGTATATTTTGTTGCCTGTGCCAAGAGAGGACAGTAGTTTATCATGTTTATGGTGTGATTCCAGAGCCTCCTGCATTCGAACAGAACACAGGAGGGACTGGGTCGTCGGGAAAACTTTAACCCTTTATCCCAATAACTCCTTTTTTATAACGGAATATATTTTTCAACACAAAATTGCAGTAGTTTCTTTAATATTACCATGTGGTCCTATTTAGTATGTAAGCTTGTTGTTTCAGTATTGATTCTTGTTCGAATGAGATCCCATACTAGTTTTAGTATCTGGATGTAATTTAACTGACAAACTTATCTGCATAACTGTGAACAAAATAAAGTATTACGAGATACGAGAAGTCGACAGAGCCACCAAACCAATGTTGGATTTATTTTAAGTTATACCAATAAATTCCACTTATTTACATGGAGGTTTTGTTTGAATCACACCTCTGGTTGTTTCACCACAGTTGCCTGCCTACACAGTGCTGCATTTGCAATCTACTTAAACTATTATATTAGAGGGACTTTTCTGCACAAAATAGAGAATGGAGGTTTGTAGCAATATGAGTTGAGCTTTTCTCAGTTAGCATTAGACGTGGGCAATATATTGAATATCGTGAATAGTGTTTTGAACATATGGAAAATGTTTGTATCAAGTCACTTTATTTTAATTTGATCTCAAAAGGATGCAAAAATTGAACAAACCAAAGCTGAAACTCACTGGACTAAGTAAGTGTGACGTCATCCATAGCGTTCGGCTCATCGAGGCTAGCAGTTATTGGAACGGATTTGGAACAGTGAGTACCATAACAACTAAAGAGCCAATCTGCAGAGAAGCTGTTGAGGGTAACATCCCTTCCTGCCCACACCGCTGGTTTGGGTATTTAGCAATGCTGTCAATCACACATGTTGCTAACGCTAGCGGGAGTGACCTCAAGAAAAGAAGGTGCCTTATTGGTCTGTTTATATCTTGATTTACGGACAAAATGGCCAAATAAAAACACCAGGATCATGTAGACCGAGTTCATATGAACATTTTAAGGCCAAAATGACAAGCTTGACAGCAGGAGTTACGGAGAGAGGGGCAACAGTATTTTTTTTTTATGTAAACTAAATTGGAGCCAGAGTTGAAGAAGCCGGAAGCACACCCATGCTCATTTCCTATTTGAAACGTGGCGGCTAGCAGGTTAGCTGTGTCCATTTATATATACAGTCTATGATGGGTTATAGTTTATACTTGTCAATATTACCTATCCCTAGTTTGCACATGTAACTTAAACTAAAAGAATCCAGGAGAGTAGCATTGGAGGACGAGCCAAACGTAACAGACAAAATCAAACGGCATAACCTTATTTTAGTAAGCTACTTTAGCAATAGCTATCAACCAGACACGTCCCTTAGTAAATGACCTTTGCAATAAAAATACTTTGTTATGTAAGTCGTGATTGTTGAAAACGTGTTGTGCGCTCTGCCTCTTATAGCTCAGTGAGTGGAGGAACGAAAATTGTGCTAGTGACGATGACACAGTGCGGCTCTTCACCTGGAACTTTACCTAGATATATAGATTGCACATGAAAGGCGTTTTACAGTCAGCACTCCTACGCTGCCTATCTTAAGGTGTGAATAAGACAGTTCAAGGTTGCTCTGGATGGTGAATTCCCTTTGTTTTCATAAGTACCACACAGCGCGCAGCAGCTCCACTTTTCTTTTCTTGGAGGCACTGAAAAAATGGTCTTTGTGTATTGATCCGTTTGGTACGTAAACAGCAACCAGGGTCCGTATATGCACTAGAGACATGAAACTGCTCCGTTACTACGCACTCATCTATTTTTATCTGTGGCTTTGATGATTTAACTGTCCCCTCGGTAGGGTCTGGTTAGGGTAGTCAGATCGAAATCGCAATTTGAATAGACACAATTAGCAAATCACAAAGGCTGCAGCTTTTGATGTACCGTAATTTCCTCCAGAAAACGAAAATATCCTGTCTTATTCTGCGGGAAAAAAACAGCTAACCTTGTACAAACATGTTCTGAAATACATGTGATTCTTGTTGTTTGTCAGTTGTCCTGGATGCTTTTAAAATGTCAACTTTGAACAGAATCCTACTATGAAAGGAGCTGTACCTGAGTTTTACAGTCTTAGAAATATGAAAAACAAAACTAGTTCATTGTGCAGGGGCTGGGCTGCAGCATCAGGGTTGTGTTAGAAGGGGGATTTTGGAATTGGTTTGGCTTTATGTTCTTGTGTTGATTTAAACTGCTAATTATATGGCTTTAAATATATTTGGATTATGCTTCTGATTTGTTTAAGGAATGTTAATTAGTTGTTTTGATATATAAGTTCTGGGTTTTGAACACTTCCCTGGTGGCTCTTGGTGCCTCCCAAGAGAGTGTGGGTCCAAATTCAAACTTCTACTTATGAAGAACGAAAGGTCAGGTTCCTTGTTTAATTTTCCATTTTAAAAGGTTTGTAGTCCAAAGTTATTCCTCACTTACCTTATGCATTCCGAGCATGCTTTTTGAGTTCATAAGCTTGTCATGACCAGAGACCAGAGCGGAGTTTTGTCGCCACAGTAAAGCTAACGACGATGCGGACTTCCTGATAATAATAATTTGATGCAGACGGCATGCGGTGGAAATACTTTGACAATATCTGCACTGGGAAAAGACACATTATGCTCAAATACATGGGAAAAACTTGGGCACTGGACTGACAGACAGGACAGAGGACAGCAAACATCGTCACTGGATTTAAAAAGGCAACTGAAATACAAAAACGTGCCCATAGTACTTTAAACCGGGACGAGGGGGCTTATTTACTGTCACACACCTAGGATACTGTCCTGAAGAAGTCAGACTGCAGATGGCAGTAGGAGGACAGTGCTGAAACCTGTTTAAATCAGCTGATCGAACACTAGTGTGTAGTTAAAACTGTCAGGTATGAAGACAAACTAAACCTTGGTCTGGAAAAAGAATCTGTTAAAATAAATTAACAGAAGACCAGATGAAGCTCATTGAACTATGGTTACAGGACCTTTAAAACATAAATCGCAAATCTAATCCTGCTGCTTGTCAGAAAAATCACAATTAGATATGTTTCCCAAACCATCCAGCCCTAGCATCTGGTACTAAAATTGAGGTGCCGTGTTCTTCTTGCTCACAATGAGTTTTTAACAGGACAGAGCAGCAAGGAAAATAATTAGATTGTCAAAGTCTACCATTATGTTGATAAAGCCACGTCTCTAATTAGTAGGGGCACGGCCAGATAAACCAGTCCATGCATGCACTGATGGTAAAGTCGTGACATACATCGACCGCGTGGCCACTAATGTAATCCGTGCACTCATTAGGAGATAAGCATTGGGGCCAAGGGGTATATTGTACGCGGATACTGTATACTGCTGCTTTGGTCTGCCTATTCCCCTCCCTGTGTTCCCCGCTACACTGTACCTCTCCACGCCTCACTGCCCCCCTGTCTCCCCCTCCCCCCTATGTCCATGTACAGCGGCTGCAGAGGGTCAAATGTCAGAGTCGCTTGGGAGTTGCTGTCTATTTCAGCTTCGTTTGATTTGAGAAAATGTTGCGGGTATGGATGTTAGGGACTAAGCTGCGAGACGGTTCAGATGATGACGTCACAACACTGCTAGCCAATAATATTTAATACAGCTTGGGGGAGATGAAATTAATGTTGTTAAAATGCAGATTTGTAATGTAGCGGGTTTTAGGGTCTAGTCACGAAAGACTCGTTTCTACTGGTTCGCTTTGGAGCAGATCGGTAAGTGTCTCCAGTGTCTAAAGTGAACTGTACCGGGCCGTTTGAGGGGTGTGAAGTGGAACCTGGAGGGTGCTAGCTCCAAGAGAGGGTCAATGCTGTGTGGATCGCTTTAGCTAAGGTGGTGCTACGCAAGAAACAAGATAACTGGACAAGAGAGAATGTAGACTCAAGACGGCAAAAAGCAGATATAAATACAAAATAATAATGTCTCATGAAAAGCTGACTTGATCTTGTAATACTTCCGTGTTTTCAGTGATGGCAACTTTATATTTTTAGCTGATATGTGTCGCAAAACAAAGCACGAGTACAAACGTTTCCTGTTTCCTGTTTCTGATATCACTTGCGTATAAAGACCGAAAATACAATATGTCCAGTGCATAATATATCTAACATGTAACCTAACGCATTACATAAAGAGGTAACACTGTGGTGTAGAAACAGAGAAGTGAAATAAATGCAGAAAAAGCTGATAATAAACCAGAAGTACTTTTGCGTTTACGCTAGCCTTAGCTTTAGCCACGTCTCACAGCGCCATAAATTAAACAACTTTTTGTCAATTGCTGAAATCGGCCCGATAATTACGAGTATAATTCAAATACAGTTTTGAGTTTATTTATTGAGAAAACTTTAGTAAAGCATTAGTGATGCAATGTCTCATGCAGCAGAGTCCTGCCCCTGGACTCAGAGCCGTGCCCGAGACATAGAAGTGCAACTCAGGAGGGAGGAGTACCAAACAAACCCGTTCCAAGGTGGCCCCAAGCAAACCGTGACAGTGGAAAAGAGGTTTAATGGAAATGATCGGTTCAACATTTAATTTTAACTTGTATTTAAGTTGAATTTACCTTTTTTCAGCACCTTCTAGCATCTGTAAACCACCAATTACACTTGTGATATGTTCAAAAAGTAGGATTCTGTTCAACATTTGAGAGAAGACTGAAATATGAACTGATAAGCTAATAGAAGACTCCCATGCCTCTCAGAACATTGCAGAGGTCTAAACTGGGCAAGGCGAGTTTATTAGTATAACACAATTTGTACAAGTAATTCAAAGTGCTTTATGGAATAAGGAAAACATGTTCAGAATTAGAATACGTTTTATTCCCATCGCCGGTGAACACAATTCACAAACTAGGAACTTGCTTCTGCAGTATGGTGCAACATAAACCAATGAATAATAAAAGTAATGTAAGATATAGATAGAACATAAAAATAAGGCATGCATTAAAAACAAGTTAAATCAAATAGCATGGGCAGAACAACAGTGCAGAACTTTCAGTGCAAGCGAATGGAGATGTACTTACACTTTCGGAAATGCCAGGAAAATATAGCACTTAATAAACAGTAGTTGCTTATGAGAGAGAATCGAGGTTGTTTGGCCCACTCTGTATGTGTTAGTGGGAGTTTTTCTTCAACAAAATGAATCTATGTTTATCCACTTTGCAATACAAAACTTGCTGAGTGACAAATGTGATGCTAGTTTTATTATATCTTCCCCAGGTGCAGATTCCCTTCAAAAAATGCCGTGAAGAATGCATATTATGCAAAATTGACTTTTTTTTTTTAGGTTGTTCCCTCATCAAAAACATGGAGTTTTATTTAGCTTAATTAATTCAGTTTCCCTCTCTCTCAGCACTCAAAAAAACCCACTCAGTTTTGATTTTCCAGAATTGTGACGTCATAGGTAGAAAACTGGATATTTTGTTCTCTGCAGAGGACATTCTTATATCTAAATAATTGTAATGTTTGTGATTTGATCATTGTGCCAACTCAAATTGAGAAGTAGATTCAGTTGTCATATATTGTGCAGCCCTATTCGGGACACTCTTTTCTTTTTCTAAAAATAGACTTTGCAAAGTGGAAAATCACAGCTTGCCTTTTGGACATGTCACATCTGCACGACTTAAAAAAAAAAAAAAAAGAGAAGGTGTCAGGGGAATTGTTCGGGGGTATCTGTGTGGGCAACCAGCTGCGACCACATGCTAGGAACATGCTAATTGCTACTCCAGCAAGTGCTATGACAGCTTCCTATTCTTTAGCATGATCAAGTACCAAAACCAATGACAATTAAAATGAAAAAAATGGATAATATCACAGTTGTTGCTTTGGAAATATGCAAAATTAGAATATCGAGTGTTTTGTCTACAACGGAAGCTATTAAAAAATGACCTCAAAAAGAGACAGATACATATATACTGTAATGTTCCAAACAAGGTTATGAAGGAATATTTTCGCCCTTTTTGTGGTTAATTATACCTCAACCTGGACCTTTACAGGCACTTTTTAGCTCATTTCTGATGCATTGTTAAACTATCGCCTGGATATTGTTAATAATGCAAAAAAAAGTTATTGACACTTTTTTTTTTTTCTTAAAGGTGACATGATGGTCCAAAGTTATTCCTCACTTATCTTACACATTCTGAGCATATTAATTATTCATGGTGATGAATTTATAAGCACTCTTCGCAACTTTCAGTGGTTAGAGCAGCTTTTTATTGTCACAATAATGGTAACAACAACTAGCATGCTAATAACACACTTCCTGATTATCTGACAGTAAAGTGCTTTATAATTAGAAACTTTTCGCTCAAATACATTTAAGATGTAGTTATTATAAGGTGATAGTTCATTTGATGGTCATTCATGTTTTGTGCTAATTTTGAAATTAGACAAAGACATTTACAGGCACGTTCTAGCACATTTCTGATGCATTGTTAAACTATTGTCTGAATATCTTTATAAAGATAATGCAAAAAAAAGTGACTGCATATGCACATTCACCAAACCTTTCTTTATTGAAAAATAAAATATGATTTTTTTCAAATTGAAGACATAGGTATGTTTTACTGGTGCACAAAATCAACTGTGCATTAACATCACTGTGTTCAAAGAACAAAACCAATACAATGCATGAACTCACAGCAAATTACATACAGACCTTTTCACAAAGACTTGACCTTTTTTAATACTACCACACTGAAATTATTAAAATTTTTAACCTTATGTATTCTAATAAGGAACTTATTGTATTTTTGCTATTTATTATTTTTAACTTTTTAACACACATCCATCACCTAATTTCCATCAGGCTGTAATAGTAATGAATATTTACTGCAAATCAGTGTGACTTCTGTCCCGTTCCTTTGAGAGACCAGTTCAGAAATGCGGCTTCAACTTGGCAAGTGCCACTCTTATGTCATTTTCACAGCAAAGTCTGTCTCATGGCGTTCACCAAAGTGACTAAAGTGGTCAAAGTGACTTAAATGTGCCGTTCGAACGGCACATTTAAGCCGGGCGGGTACTTCGACCCGCACTTCGAACAGTACGTCAAACGGTGCATTTGGCAAATTGAGACAAGGCATCAATTCGACAAATGCACCCTTCGATGTACTGTTCGAGTACCCGTCCGACTTAAATGTGCCGTTTGAACGGCGTATTTAAGTCGGGCGGGTACTTCCATAGACACACCGAAGGGTGCATTTGTTGAATTGGGACACGGCCTGGCGTCTGGAGACGCTCGCTGTCCGCGAGTCTGTTGGCGGTGACAGCATCTGACGCTATAGGGTTAAGAAAGAAATCAGACGACGTACCATCACGACAGTCACAAGTTGACTACGGAGTGCACCAAGTTCTCTGCAGCACAGATTGGCTAAGCAATGTAGCATGATCACCTGCAGCCTGTGATGGCCAAGCGGGGAGTCTCATCACGAATCATATGGGTGCGTGTTTTGACCTCCGCCGAACCCCTGAGACTGACTCATTGAACCCCAAGGGTTTGATCGAACCCAGGTTAAGAACCACTGCCTTATGCATTATGAGCATGCTAATTATTCACAATGATGAATGTATAAGCACTCTTTATAACTTTCAGAGGTTAGAGCAGAGTTTTGTTGGCACGGTAATGTTAACAACAACATGCATGCTAACAACTGACTTCCTGATAATTAGACAAACATAAAAGATGTAGTTATTATAAGATGACAGCAGTTAATTGGATGTTCATTCATGTTTTGTGCTGAATCTGAACCTCAACAAAGACACTTACAGGCACGTTTTAGCACATTCCTGATTCATTGTTAAAATATCGTTTGAATATCGTTGTCATTTTTGTCAATAGCGCCTTTCCTCGCCTTATATTCTGTTACAGTTGAGAGAAAGCGTTTCCTCGACGACGTGAATGAAACAAACCTGTTCCAAACGCCCCTGAAAATCCCCAGGTCCATCGGCGCAAGACAATTAAATTGGATTCCTGTGCGGCGCGTTGCTCGTGGTATTTTCTGCCATCTCTCCTCACAGTTTCATGTGTGATCCCGCTGTGAAAGAAAGTGCCTGTAGTCTTCATGCTTCACTTAACATGTACAATCCTAGTGCCTCTTCAAATGTGGATACTTTTTTTTCCCACCTTATACTATTTTCAGTTCATTGTCTTTGTTCTCGGCGCCTATATCACATAGTAGCGACATGCGAACATAACAAAAATGCAGGATAATTAAGATAATGAGGGTGCTTTATACTAGCTTTTAAACTGAGCATAACTTCCACCAAAGTCTATGCATTAAAATTAGCTGCGTTTAATTTTCTGGCTGGCTAATGTTTAACTACTATAATTTACTGGTGCTGCATCCAACTGTTAGCAAGTTAGCCAACACTGCAATTATGAAGATATGTTTCCTTGGATATAGTGTTAGATGTTCGTAAGGTAAAAAATATATATGGGAAGAACATATATTAAAAGAGTTCTGTTACATTTTTAAAACAGCTGGGTTTTTATTGTGTTCTATAGGGGAAACGAAATCCAAATTTAGCGCATATAACACATTTTCAACACACCCAGGAGCAGTCACATTTGAGAGAAAAACAAAATTTGGTTGGGTTTTATGAGCTGATAGCTTTTTCTTACCTTTTTCTTTCCTTTTCATGTTGTTTAATTCTGTTTTAAAAACTTTTCAATTAAAATTAATTTAACATCTTTGTGTAACTCCCATTGAGATTTGGGCTATACAAAAATGAATAGAACTGAAATATAAAATGCTGAAGTAATGCAAGAATCCCACGTATTTGCGAACATATTTGTAGAATGGTTAAGTGCAGGGTTAGCAGTTATATTAAATAGCTATTTTGATGTCTGCAGAGAGCATTGAATTACCTCAAAGATTACCTTCTTTGCTATTTCATAATTGTGATGTTAAAATTGATATTTACATTTGATTGTTGTGCAGCCCTATTCTACTGTTTACAACATTATTCCATCAGGGCACTTTAAATGTGAGGCTGGACCATTTGGCTTTGGACGTTTTTATTTCTTATACTATTATTGAGGAAATTACAGCTTTTACTAGTGATGGGTGATACCATTGATTTTAGTTTCAATCTGATACCAAGTAGTAATACTATGGCAAGTTTTCTAAATAAAAACAAAGTCTGAATCTAAAAGTATTGCAATATTGATCTGATACTAATGGCTTTTGTATTAAATATGCATTGAACCTCCTCATTCTATAAAGACGTTTACTGGCATAGATAGACTGTATATATAAATGGACGTAGCTAACGCACTAACCGCCACATTCCAAATAGGAAGTGATCATGGGTTTGCTTCCACCTCCATCGACTCTGGCTCCAATTCACTTTACATTGAAAAATCACCCCTCTCTCTGTAACTACTGCAGTGAGCCTCGTCTTAAAATGATCCTGGTATTTTTATTTTGCTATTTTGTCCGTAAATGAAGATGTGAACTTTAATAATAGACGAATCAGGCTCCTTCTTTCCCCAATGTCACCCCTGCTTGCGTAGCAACAGGTTTGCTAAGTGGGAAGGGGCGTTACCTTCATCAGCCTTGCTCTGGCTATTTGATTGCTATGATACTTGCGGTCAGAATTCAAGATGTAACTCAACTCCAAGCCTCGATGAGTTTATTTGACTGGAGTCGAACGCTATGAGTGACGTCACACTCACTTAGTCCACCTCTTTATACAGTCTATCCTGGCACATCCACAATATCTCTCTGGTCCCCACACCCTCCATTATATCCCAATCAAGTTTGATCTTTTCAGTGACGTATGTAAAACAAAGGAATTAACTTGTCATCTGTCAACAACACACAAGCAAAATTACATTTCTCTCACATCATTTCAATGGAGTTTAGTGCTTCACTCATTGATTCTGTAGAAATCTGCAATGTTTTTCAGTCCCTTGTGATATTTTTTCCTTTATGTTTTCCTCATTTGCAGCCATATTTGTTTTGATACGGATGGTCCATGATTGGCTAATCCAATCATGCCCATCTGAACTTTCGGAGATTCACTGGTGACCAGACTCACATCTCTGTAAAGTACTGAAGAAGCATGTATTCTGGATACCAAGCAAATTTACCATAGCATCATTATCTTACTTCACCCCAGCTTGAACTGAAAGGAAACACACACACACATATATATGTGTATATATATATATATATATATATTTTTTTTTTTTTAATTTATTATTATTTTTTTTTTATATTTAAATAGCAAAAGCTTCTGATAATCAATACTTTGCATTACCTTAGTCAATATAGATATGATGATGTTTGGCACTAATCCTCCCTCACTACATCAAAATGTTTAACAAGTAATTGGGTAAAAGTCGGTGTAGAATGGACCATAGCACATTAGCAGAGCAGTGCATCAAGCAACCACTCACCCATGCACACACACATGCCTACACCAGGGGCAAAGGCATGTCAAGTTTATTTGTATAGCACAATTCGTACACAAGGTAAATTCAAAGTGCTTTACAGAATAAGAAATACATTAAAATCACAATACAACCAATCAAAACATAATCACAAATAATCATCATAAAATTAACATTAAAGGAGAAAAGTGCAGAATAAAAACCTTTCAGTCATATGACAGCTAAACAGAACTGTTTTGAGGCTGGATTTAAACATTGTCAAAGTAGAGGCCTGTCTCACATCTTCAGGAAGATTGTTTCAGATTTACCAATGATGTTTATGTCGAGAGTGAGATTTGAATCTCCAACCTTCGGATCAGTGGACAAACACCAACTGAGCTACTGTCGCCCCTGTAATAATATAAGTAAATAATGAAAGTAGGACACAAAAAAAAAAACTACAATTGTAGCTGATTGCCCAGTAATTTACCACTGCGTATGTCGCCAGATTTGTTGTCTTCTTGACTTCAGTGTGAATCCCACTTTTCAGAGCTTAGTGGAGTGGATGTGGTGACAGGTGCACACACTTCTCAGAGCCTGTCTGTCATGTTGACTCGGACTCACACTTCTATTACATTTTTGTCACTGTCAAAAACCCTTGAAGAAAATGACACGTTTTTCCCCCTTTAGCATCTGATGTCCGGGCTATGCTATCCACCTGCGCATTGCACCATTACACGCGCTGCAGTGGTCAAAAACTCGTTCAACTTTTACTCTTTTTTTCCCACATTTGGTTAACACTCTTGTCCGCGTGAAACTTGCAAGTCTCGGGGCATCTCAAGCGCACCTGGTTTAACACTTTTTTGTGTTTATACTTGGCTTCTTTCATCCTCCAGCCCCTTCTTTTAGCACTGTATATCAACTAGTTTGTGTTTGCTAACATGCAGCTGCCCAGGCGCTTCTAGTCCACATTGTTAATTTGTCTGACCTTTTGTTTTGTCTAGCCGCCGAGTGGGAGGCGACGAATCTCAAGAAGGCAGAGGAGTCCTATGAACGAGTCAATGCGGAAATAAGGTAACTAAGCGAAAGCATGATTTTTATTATATCTATCTCCTTTCTGTTTAAGCTTCACTGTGTATTACAAACAGAAGTGTGTGAAGTTGTGCTTGCGTCTGCTGGATAGTTTTAATCTGTAACACCCATTTATCATATGTGATAATTTGGACATTTTAAATCGCAATATTGATCTAAAATGTCTTTACCCTATAGTGTCGGATGCGATCGCTGCTGATAGAACGCGGTTGCGGACTTTCCATTACCGTAACTCCACAACCAGTTGTGCTATCACGTAAATTCAAACGGCATCTCAAAGTAGAGGCATGGGGCTCTTTAAATATATTACTGTTATAACGGTAATGTGCTTACGTTGTCCCTCGAGGATGACCAATCAGAGTGCAGGTGCCGCAGGGATTCTCCCAGTCAGTTATTTGATACGTCAAAGGAAAAACAAGGATGGATATGTAAAATAGAAGAAGTTGTGTGAAAAAAGGCAGTACATGCTGATCCTTACTTAAACATGATTAGAGGAAAAAAGAGAATAAAAGTCTAGGCGCGCTATAGTAGTCTATAACAGGGGTGACCAAACTATGGCCCGCGGGCCAAATGCGACTCTCAGCCCAGTTTTTATTGGCCCTCAGGCCTCCTGCTGAACCGGCCCAATTGATCATAAGCAGTACTTTTAACAGCAAATTAAACAATTTCTACCACTATAACCTCAAACATCACATTGCACATTGTGATACAGACCTAAAATGAATGTGTTTCAAGCCTTATTAATACAGCAGCTCTGTCAAAGCTGTGTATAAAGCACCGCACTGTATTCTGTGGGCCTCTGCTTCAAATATGTTTTGAGATATGGCCCTTGATAAAAAAATAAAATAAAAAATAAAAAAAAAAGTTTAGGCACCTCTGGTCTATAATGTCCTCAGTCATTAAAGGGTTAATAAAAGAAACAAGTTTGCTGACTTTTGTGTTTGAAAACTGAGGAGCCCAATGGGAGCAAACATTGGCTTAAATGTCATCACAACAAAGAGTCGGCTCCTCCTTTGGATAGCTGCACATCACAGTAACAAGCAGCTGATTTTATTTTTTTTTTCCGTTTGTACCACAATGACTACGCAATGCTGCCAAATCTGATGTGTATCACAGATTAAGAAAATACAATTGGAAAACAAAGTAAGTGCAGATGTCTTGAACACAGGAATATGAAGATTACTCAAATCACGGTAAATACAACTTCGAGAGTGTAAATGAGAAGGGAAACAACTAAACCATGGTTAAAAGCTCTAAAATTCTCCATAATAGGTCAGCTTTAACATAGTTGTCATGCCCCACTACAGATATTTTGTATAAGCAGCTCTTGAGACCAGAATTTGTCATCTAAATTGTTGTATTGTCTGAGAATCAGGACATGTTCGGTTAGCATGCTGTTGTTGCCGTTAGCTCATCTGTTACGGCAAAACATATCTTTATATCACACCTTCCCATCTCCCATTATTACAAAACCTGCACCAAACTAAGGCAAAACCATAAGTGGCATGATTTATGTGTATGCTAGCTCGTGTTGTAAGCAGGGTGGCTGTGTATGTAACCCGGGCCTTAAAATAGACCAGGAAAGCTGCACAGTAATGAATTTGCACCGTGCGGTACCTAGGGCTAATTTTAATGAAGAAAAACAAACGCTATTGGCTGCCTACTGAGCTGCGCTGGATAGGCCTATTCCAGCTCACGTTGACAAAAGATTTGGCTTGGTATGAATAATCCAACTCTCCCTGCTACCTTTTTAAAGCGCAAAGTGAAGCCAAGCAATGCAGAAAATGTTGTAATTATTCCGCGTAATTGAAAAAGAATGACTTTAAATGAGCTGTTTTAGCAAGAAGCGGTATGTTTATAGTTTTTAATGAATGCTATTGTTGTGTACGGTGTAACAAAAGCCTTAGCCTAGCCAGATTTTGCTTTCACATGTTTTTGCTGTGCTCCCAGCCAGCAGGCAATAGCAGATAAGTAGTCTGGGTGGCCCTCAGGCATGGAAACTGTTCATTACAGTAGGGCAGAGGAGAGCCAAGCACCAAGATGGCAATTACCAAAAGGTCAAGATTTTTTCCCTA
The DNA here is from genome assembly GCA_019594935.1 of Periophthalmus modestus. Lineage (NCBI taxonomy): Eukaryota > Metazoa > Chordata > Actinopteri > Gobiiformes > Gobiidae > Periophthalmus > Periophthalmus modestus. The sequence goes on from JAIEZT010000107.1 coordinate 15,647,648, forward strand.
AACAAAAAGCAGTATGAGGCAGAAGGAGGCTACAGAGCTCGCGTGACTCTGGTTCTCTATATCCTCCTGGTTAAATGACTCAGTATATTATCACAATTTGCTTCAAGATATGTTTTCATCTTACTCAAGTCTTTAAAAGTGTGGAATAGGTTGATCATGTCATAATATCAGATGGTGGGCAATGGCCTATATAATTCTATAGGGGATTTACCTCATTATTTTTGTTAACCTGCAATTAATCTCAGTCTTTAAAGGTTCTATAGTTCACAAAATTGACTCCTGTGAGCGTTAAGCCGTGTTAGAATGTCGTTACCTCGTCAAAAAACATACATGGAGTTGCGTTTTGTTTCCTTCACACATGTTTGAGTAACCTTTTATTATTAGTCTGTCTACATCTCCAAAACTCATATGCTCTGTGCCACCTTGTGATGTCAGGAAGTTACCTTTTACCTTGCGTTCAGTAGAGATTGGCAATTCCAGGTCTGAAATTATCCAAATGATTCTAGTGAAGGTGTGTGGAGTTTAAAAACACAGTGGAGCACAAGATGTAACAGTCAGCCTTTTCGCAGGGTTTGTTTTGAAACAAAACATAGCTCCAGAATGATGAAAATATAACATAGATCAGAAATTAGAGATACATGGGCCCCCAAATCTGCAATCTGAAAGAATTCTGACCAGTTCTTCAGCTCAATGTTAAACTATAAGAAGTCTATATTATGCTGTGATGTCTTGTGACCCCAAACCCATTCTCTTTCCTTAGTCTTAATATAATGACCTTTACTCTACTTACACAGCTAAAGCCAAACTTCAAGGGGCCCCCAAACATTTGTTAACCCCATTGGAGTTCAGGGTTATGAATATGGAAATAGGGGCCTGTGTACTGTTAAGAGAGGCTTCACTTCCCTTATATGCGATTAGTGGCGGAATGCAGTGCAGTCAATGGCCATAATTGTGTAGTCTGCATAGAAATAGGTTTTTAAGCGCTGCCTCATCAATACACTGTCCATGGGTTCGGTGACTAGAAGCAGAGAAAGCTAGTGTCAGCAGACTTCAGTCACTTCACCAACTTGTAAAGCATCTGGGGGGGAAGGGAATGGGGAGTGGAATGGATACTTTTAAATAGAGTACAAAAAGTTTCAGAAGAGTTGCGTGTAAAGATAGTTAAACAGTGCCATCCCTGGGTTTGAATGTGATGACAAATTATCATCGTGACCATAGTAATTAAGGGTATATAGTTAAACTCTGCCATCCATGACAAATTAGCACTGTTGACATAGTAATTCATGTTTCCAAACTAAATATTATATCTTTTGAATGATGAAAAGCCTTTATATTGCTTTAAATGTCCACTTTGTAACTTTTTTCTGTCGGAGGAAGATCAGATTGCTTTGCCAGGAATTTTCCAAAAAATGACTGATATATTGAAATATACACACATATTGATTTTTGTTTATCTGCAGTGAACTTCAGAGGAAGCTGGCTATCGACTACGGCACAGATTGGGAGTTCCTCTTCTTGAACAGCCAGTGTTTTCAGCTCCAGGTTTATGAGTAAGTCTACAAATTCTTTTTGTTTTTCTTAAAGACAACTTTGTATTGACTTGGCAATCTCACCACCAATTACTAACTAATGATTGCAGTGTTTACTCTCAATAATGGGGGAATGGTGGAAAGCAATTACTTCTGCAATACTTGTACACTCCAGGTAGCTATAAAATGATAGTTTCGAATATGCATTACTCAGCCATTATGTTAACCTCGGTCTGGGATCTGTGTTATCTTAAAATGACTGTACCGGATTTATTTATGTGTTGAGCAAAATGTGTTTTACCTCTGTACGTGTTTATTATATTAACAGCTTTTAGGCTAAACAGGCAACAGATTTTAAAGCTTTTTAGAGTCTGAGAACCAGGAAGTGGGCTATTAGTATGCTAATTGCTGTTAGCATTGCTGTGATGGCAAAACTCCACTCTTGTCTTTTTGAAAGCTGTGAAATGTGCTTATAAACTCATCGCGGTGAATACTTAGGATGTTCGGGATGCATAAGGTAAGTGAGGAATACCTTTGGACCGCTGCAAACACTTAAAAGTGAACTAGTTTTTCACGTTTTGAAGATCAGGTAGTGCACCTTTAAAACTAGCTCAGTTTGTGATAAATACTGGGCATATCGCTGGAAATCCAGTGTTTAGAGCTAATAATTTGTGAGCTGAGGCCGCCCCAGAGCAGGCAAACAGCTAAATCAGTAAATTTAATCAACAGAATGGTCTTCTTTTACTCTCTCTTGCTCATCCCTATGGCCCCTGCTGCGGAAGAATCTGTTCTCCTCAGGATGGCGTGCCAGCTGGAGCCTCACAAGCCTGTGGGTGGTTGCAGTTTTAAAGAAAATTGTTTCAAATCTTCGCTGAGATCTGCTCTACAAATATATATTTTTCTGACAACCTTGAATTCAATGTTTTTCCCATGGCCTTGCATCGCCCATTGGTTTTGGTTTGCTTGAGTTTAAAAAGAGGCTGCGATGTGGAGGAGAAAGTTGCGATTTCCTTCATAAACCAGTATATAAGTATTTTCACGGAAGTCTGTATTACGTAACTATATCACACATTGGCCGCGAAAAGCTTTCATGTTAGCTGACTGGGAATGTAAAAACAACTGACAGATGTGGGAAAGGCTCGCGTTGGTCAGTTTTGACGCACAAACAAGCCCTTCTCACTATAACACTGTGTTTGTTATTGATCTAGACTCATTTAGCAAGTGGTAATGTCTTTAAATATCAGATAGGGCTGGCTTCTTGTAGTTCAGCGTTTTTTCCATTCATTTCAAGTAGTGAATAGAGTCTGGGTTCCATTAGCTTTTGCTTTAAATTGACTATTAAGCTAGCACACGTTAAGTGGTGTGTGGCTTTTAGCTCTTTTTACTTCATAAAAAGAGACTGAATGTACCAGTGGTTCTAAACTTTTTACACCAAGAATCACCTAATAAAATGTTTTGCCTTCAGACTAGTACAGTATTGAAACCACGTGTTTAATACTACTGTGGCGGATACAATAGATCTAAAATATGACTTTAAATTACACAAATATTTGAACCACAGGTGAATCCATAAACCACAGTTTGAGAAACATCAGCATATACCTTTTTTTTTTTTTTTTTTTGATGAGAACTATAAGGAAGCAAAAACTAGGCATAAACAACTTCTATCCAATCAGAGACCTTGTTAGATGAGAACCATGCGGAAACAATTGCCTGTGACTTTCCTAGACGTTTGTTTTTTCGTCACAGTTTAACATCATAGTGAAAGAAGGGACTAAGTGGCGGGGCTAACACTTCATTCTGAAACATGTTCTTCACTCATGGTTCGAAATTGGGTACTGGCTCTTTAATAACCAGCTTTTTGAGTTGCTAGCGTATCCGCATAATTCGTTGTTATCAAGTAAGACCATATTGTCCGAATTCAATCAGTGAAGAATGCATGCCAAACTGCCTTTGACACTCACTGCAACACAAAAAGAACATCATACTTTCTAATTTTAAACATTAAAAACAGAAAATGGATCCCGTCTAGCTATTGTCATGCCAACTTTAAAAGCTTACAATAGGAAATGTGTGAAAAATACTAGGCGCTGAAGCCAATATTGACGACTGTAATCATTTGAGCCGGATGAATGGTAGTTGTTGCTGAATAGACTACTTTTTAAGACAAAAAGGGGGTGTGGGTGAAAAAGTTAGTGCAATTTTTCAAACCCACAAAGTTTTCTATCAGCCCCATTGTGAAAAAGCTTTTAGAGTGGATTTTTCTTGTAAAATGTGAGGTAATACAAAGGATAAATCATATTGGTGTGTTGCGAGACCAAGCATGTAATCACACAAGCTAACTTCTCTCCAAACTGCGGTGAATAGCGCTATCCATCTCTACATTCCCATACTCAGATGTGGAAGAGGTGCAGAGGTGCGAAGAAACTGCAGTCAGGTAGAAACTCTCCCTTATAAAACAAAGCATTTCCTCCATTTGAAGTAAAGTCTTTCAAATTTTGTGTTAAATTACTATTACAGACTACAGAGTTCTACTAGTACAGAAAGATGTAGGGATATCCACCACCTGCTTCTTTTTATGAATGCTATTGCTTTGGCTAGAATGTTTCACAGTATGCCATTAAACATGTCTATCTTGCATTGCAAAAAAAACTGTGAGCGGGGTCGTCTTTCATCACCTGCCTGTCTCCGAGAAGCTGTATGAGTTTAATGCCATACTGTGGAACATGCGAGACAAGAAGGTGGCATACCCTCCACCATTGACTGTATTGTATATATAAATGGACATAGCTAACCTGCTAAACAGGCAGTGAGCATGGGGGCGCTTCCGGTGGTGCGGGCGGGAAGGGGTGTTACCTTCATCAGCCTGGCTCCGGCTTGGTTCTTTGGTTGCTATGATACTCGCGGTCGGAAATTGGCTCCAAATTCGGCCCTTTAACAGCTAACCTCGATGAGCTTCATTTGACTTTTAGATCACATATTAGCAAATGCAAAGCTACTTAATGCTGGTGTTACGTGAAATCCTTACTCCTCATAACATAATTAGCATTAGCTTTAGCGCCATCTTTAATTCACGCTAGCAGTTTGAACCATGTAGTCTCAGGAACTTATCAAGTTGTCAACCCAGTCTCTGCGGCTGTACTGTACACTGTTAACATTCACGTCATGTCCAATTGGCACACTCCCATGATCCTTCACTCAAGATATCCGATGAGCTGTTCGCCCTTTGACCTCTGCTCCCCCTCCCAGGTATTCACTAGCCCCTCTACCCCCCCGTCTACTCCATCCTTACCCCCCCCCCCATCCCGCTACCCTTTTAACCGTGATCCTGAAGCGACGTGACATTGACAGACACACAGGCTTTATCATCACTGCACACCCCCTAGCCCCACCCCTTTTCTCCCTCCTCTCTTCTGTCTTTAGATGTCTCATGTTTGATTAAATTGCTTTTTTCTGTTCTTGACTATTCCAGAGTAGCGATAATTGATTGGTCAAATAGTCTGCTTTTTTTTCCTTTTTTTTTCAATTTATTGACTAAAACAATTCTTTCTGTTGGACATTTTATCCAAATCCAATCAGTCTAGAGCTTTGTCTTTGCCACACAATCCAACGTAAAAGAACTTAAACCTATTCAAACGTAAAGATCATCAATATAGATTTTTTGAGCATTAAAAAGAGAAAATGGATCCTGTCTACCCATTGTCACGGCAACTTTAAAAGCTTACAATTGTAATACACTACTTTTTAAAGGAACTATATGTAAGATTTTTATTTTAAATTTCATAAATACAACCTTAACTGTGTCCCCAGATACAAATCGAATATAGCATTTACTGATAACAATCGTAATGCTGATTTGTTCTTAATTTCAAAACAATTTGGACTTGATGGCCAAGTTCTTTGTCTTCTATGATTTGGCGTTTTGGTTCTCAAGAACATTATCCAATCAGAATGCAGAATGAGCCTCACATGGTCTCATTCTGCATTCACATTTGGGTTGCCAGTTTCAATGCTGAAATCCAGTCAGTTTAAACCATAGACTGTATATATAAACAGACATAGCTAACCTGCTAGCCACCACATTCCAAATAGGACGTGAGCATGAGCGTCCTTCATTCAATTCACTTTACATTGGAAAACTGTTGCTCCTCTCTCTGTAACTGCTGCTGTCAGGTTCGTCACTATGGTCTTAAAATGTTCGTATTAACCCGCTCTACATGATCCTGGTATTTTTATTTAACTATTGTGTCCATAAATCAAGATATGAACATTAATAAGAGACAAATCAGGCGCCTTCTTTCCCCGAGGTCACTCCCACTAGCGTTATCAAATGTTTGATTGACAGCATTGCAAAACACTCATTCTTTGTTAAACCAGCGATGTGGGCGGGAAGGGGCGTTACCTTCAACAGCCTCGCTCTTGGATTGGCTCTTTGGTTGCTATGATAATCACGGACGGATTTCCTAATATGGAATATGGAACTTGGCTCTGCTAGCCTCAATGAGCTTCATTTGACTGGAGCCGAACAGTATGGGGGACGACACACTCACGTAGTCCACAGTCCACAGTCCAAAAATCTGAATTCTCATTACCTAAAGCCCAGCACTTGCAGCTAATCATTACTCAGTGCTAGTGCAGCCTCTGCCGCTCAGTGACTGAATTCTGGAGGTTGTGAGGCATGGTCTATCCGTACACAGAGAATGAGAAAAACTTGCATTTGTCCATATATGTGCAGATTAAGGCACTGACAACCCAGGTTCAGTTACATCTTGATCATCACCTTCCCACCCACCCCCAAGTATTTTTCCCCCCCCCCCTTTTCTGACCCCTCCCCCCTTCGTCCTCCCTCGTGTTTAGATTTCTCACGTTTGATTAAATTGCTCCTTTTCAGTTCTTGAGTGGCAGCCAGTAGCGGATAAAAAGCTCTCCCAAAAGCTATAAAAGTTGGTGTAACGGCAGCCTCAGCCCTTCCCTATCTTTAATATAACTAATAGCTGTGCATTATTTAAATGAATGGAATTAAAACGCTGCTTCAGTGAGGGTTTTGTGAAAGGGAAAAGCAGCACGATTTTGGTCTGGGAGTTTTAAGTGTATTAAGCTAACCTAATGTAGCGTTCAAATAGTAAGAGATTGCTGTTTAGTAGGTGCAGAAAAGTGTATTGGGGATTTGTGTACTTGTTAGCATTCTAGTAGAGCATCTTTCTACAGCACTATTTTTTAGCTTTTACCTCAACTGGTAAATTATTTCTTGCATTACCTTGTTTGTCTCATTTGTCTTACTCCAAATGAGACTTTTGTTGAACGCTGTCAATTAAAAAACATGAAAACAGATCATTTTAAACAATTTGCAGTGGTCCAGAGTTATTCCTCAGTTACCTTATGCATTCTGAGCATCCTGATTATTCACCTCAATGTTTTTTTTAAGCCTTTTTCACAACTCTCAGAGACCAGAGCAATTGAAAGTATTGGAGTGACGGTAAAAGCTAACAACATCTAGCATGCTAACGTGCACTTCCTGATTACTGGACAAAAAATGCTTTATAATTAGAAGCAGACACCACACAACAGACCTATTTTGACCTCAAGAGCTGCTTATGCTATGTATCTGTGCTTACATATTTTGTACGTGAAGTAAAGGGCAAGTGTATTAAGCTAACCCAATGTAGCGTTCAAATAGTAAGAGATTTCTATTAAGTAGATGCAGAAAAGTGTATCGGGGACTTGTTAGCATTCTATGAGCGCATCTTTGTACTTCCGCATTGGATGATATTGAAATTCGATGTCACAAGAGATCACTATGGGCCACAGTTGGCTGTCCACTGATCCAAAGGTTGGCGGTTCGAATCCCGCTCTCGACATAAACATCACTGGTTGAGATCCACCGACCCACAGGTTGACGGTGCAATTCCAGCTCCCACCGATGACTGCTGTTGTTGCGTCCTTGGGCAAGGCACTTAACCCTCCTCGCCCCCAGTGTCTGCGTACACTGGTGTATGAATGTGCGTGTGTGAATGGGTGAGTGGTTCCTTGATGTAAAGTGCTCTGAGTGCCTTGAAAGTGGACAAGCGCCATATGAAAATTTTAACCTTGAGTTGTAGCGTAGCTTATTTCTTGCTGCACAGAGCATGTAGCTTCGAACTGTTTGTCCTGGAAAAAAATATAATTAGTCTTATTCCAAATGAGGCTTTTGTTGTTGAACACTTTCAAGTAGAATGATTAAGTACGAGATTAGATGCTAAATGCTGGCTAGTACACTCCATAGTGCGTTCTCATCAGTTCTATAAAGACCATAAACAATGAGAAGAAAAGCCCAGAGCCGCAGGTTTGTAGTGAATTATCTTTAATGAAATATATTGCTGCGTCTAGAGTTCCCCTTTCTATGCCACATAATGTCCTCAGTGAAAATGATTATGTTGTTTACTGGGCTCACACGACGGACGCCCAAATGTAGATACTGTGTTTTAATGGTGGAGTAGGTTAAAGTATTGTTGTTGCTTTTATTGTAGGTATTCTAAAATGGTGCTTGGTGTGCACTGTATTGAAAAAGAAATCATAAAAATGGGGGTTGTTCAATTAGTACAATTTTAGTTAAATCAAGATTCCATCATTTCAAATCATCAAAGATCAGCAGGTTTCCAGCTGCTCATGTGGCAGTGCAATCATCTTGATTTGAACAGAATTTTGACTTGTTTGTGTATCAATGCTAACGCTAATGCTAATTTTGAGGCATAATAAATATTGAAACAACACCACAAATTGAAGTATTCTACAAATAAAACTAATCGGGTAGTCTTTGTTTTAATAATTAGAATTTTAATGAAAGCGAGTGTTAGCTTTGAGACACGGTGAGCTAGCTAGCGTGCTGCTGTGCACAAAGCCCATATATGTACTTTTGGGGATTAAATGGCTTGTTTTTGTTTCTGAAATTAAGTTTGGGATATTTTTTTGTTTATAATAAGAAAAAATACAATTTAATCTTTAAAACTAAAAGAAAAAAAAAAAAAAAAAAAAGTATGGTTATTTTTTAGGACAAATTTCCCAACCCTAAAGCTGCATTCTGTAAGTTTTTTGTAGGGGAGCCACCACCTGCTGGTCGCCATGGAGATGTCATCACTTTGTTTGGAACGTTCTAGTCTAATAGATCATATATATCTATTTTACATGTATTCAATTCCAGGTGTTTTTATTGTAGAAGAAGTTTCATTCCACAGATCTGTCTCGTAACTTGTCCTCGAGGTATCACCTTATCTCCACAGAGGCATAAAGTTTAATGCTATACTATGGAATATTTCTGGCAAAGGTTATCTAATACTGCGTTAAAGACACCTGCAAAATATTGAGTTTAATCGTATTGAAGCTGTGTTCCCCAAAGTTGATCTTGGTGCAAACTTTTGTCGACTTTCAGGTGTGAAAATGTCAGCTACAACAGACTGTGGTTCAGAACAACAAATAGAACTTAGTCTGACAATGTTTTTGTTTTTATATAGTAACAGTGAATTGCTAAATTTTTATTACATTTTTAGAAAAGGTCAGTATTGTGCCAAAGCAATATATTTACTTTAGGTTCCAAACTGCAGCCAAAATTTGACATGGAGAAAGAGATTTTGTCCTGTATTATACTGAAGCATCCCAGGTTTATCTTCTTTGTCTTGAGATTATTTACTTACTTCTCTGATTTTTTACTCAAGAAATCAGAGTAGTAAGGATATAACTTTGTCACAGTAAAACGGTACTGTCCCTTCAATGTTGCCCAACCAAACTGCTAGTGATTACTTCTGAGATGGTGACGCCTCAAGGACCAGTTATAAGTCAGGTCTGTGGAGAGAACATACTGTCTAAAAATAAAACCACACATAATGCGCATAAAGTTGCACTAGTTAACTTTTCTGATAGGGGTCCAGCACCTGGTTATATCCATGGCGATACACTATGTAGATTGCACTCCCAGGAATGTCCCACAGTATGGCTTTAAAATTGCTTATCATTTAAAGGTCCTATACTAGTATGGAAAATTGACTCTTGTGAGTTTTAAGCCATATTATGTTATTACCTCATCAAAAACCTCGAGTTGTGCTCTGTTTCATTGATTGATTAACACTTTATTATTCGATTGATTAATCCTTTATTATTCGTCTGTTGACATCTCCAAAGCTCAAAATGCTCTGTTCCACCTTGTGATGTCATTTAGTGGTAGATTTCAAGTTAACAGCTACCTAGTTCTGTCAAAATTGGCAATTACAGGGCTGAAATTGTCCAAATGATTCTAATTTTTTAAACTCTTTAGCACTTCCTGTTTTTTGACATCACAAGGTGGAACACAGTGTTTTCTGTTTGAGAAAAGAACACAGTCGAAATATGCAGGATTTGTGTGTCAAACACGTGTGAATGAAACAAAACACATCTCCAGGCATGTTTTTGACGAGGAAACGACATTATAGCATAGATCAGAAAATAGTGTAATATGGGCCCTTTAACAGTTTAAAATATGCATTCTGCTGTAAGCGAGCCCAACTTTCCACAGATCAGACCTGTAACATGGTTTTGCGCTTGTCTCAGTAGAAATACATAAAACTATACTGTGGAAAATACCAGGCGCAGTCACGTCTCCGCGGTGAAGGACCCTCAATCCAGAAAGTGACACATTACAGTTTTAAGAATTGCCTCAGAAGTAACTGGATTTTTTTATTCATTCAATGTTTATAGCTGTAATTTCAAACCACGTATGGGGAACACACATTTTTGCATTACATTCTGTCCCGCCCGACACCGCGTGAAGGAGGACCAAATCCCATAATGATTTCTTGGGAGGTGGAGCCCTACTTTACCTACACGCTGGTCTAATATTCCTCCCGCAGATTTGTTGACACTCCTCAAAGCAACTTAAATCGAAAGGTTGTGATTTATGCAAGCCTTGTCAGGGCACATCCACTCTCCCTGTGTCATTAGAAAGTACGGCTCTCTACATAGTGAGTCATGAGAAGACGCGAGGATGGAGAGAGGAGAAGAGGATAGAGAGGAGGGGAGGAGAGAAGGGGGTAGAGAGGAAGAGGAGAAGGGGTGGAGAGAAGGGCAAGGAGGAGGGAGAGTGAGAGAGGAGAGAGGGCAGGATGAGCGAAGAGAGAGGAAGAGTGGATAGACAAAGGGAGTGACGTGAGAAAAGGGTAGAGGGGAGGGGAGGAGAGAAGGGGGTAAAGAGGGAGAGAAGAGGTGGGGATGAGTGAAGAGAGAGAAGGGGAGAGGGAGAGGAGAAGAGGATAGAGGAGGGGGAGGAGAGAGGGGGTAGAGAGAGAGGAGGAGAGGGGGTGGAGAGAAGAGGAGTGAGAGGGCAAGGAGGAGAGAGAGGAGAGAGGGCAGGATGAGCAAAGAGAGAAGAAGAGTGGATAGACAGAGGGAGCGATGTGAGAGAAAGGATAGAGGGGAGTGGAGAAGAGAAGGGGGTAAAGAGGGAGAGAAGAGGTGAGGATGAGTGAGAGAGAGAAGGGAGAGAGGGAGAGGAGAAGAGGATAGAGAGGAGGGGAGGAGAGAAGGGGGGTGGACACAAGAGGAGTGAGAGGGTGAGGAGGAAAGAAAGTGGGAGAGAGAGGAGAAAATGTAGGGATGAGCGAAGAGAGAGGAAGAGAACAGTAAAACTGGATAGAAAGAGAGAGTGAGAAAAGAGGATAGAGAGGAGGGGAGAACAGGGAAGGAGGGTAGAGGGCGAGGAGGAGGGAGAGAGAGAGAGAGAGGGAGAGAGAGTAGAAAGGGTGGAGATGAGCGAGCGAGAGGAGGAGAGGGGAGGGAGAAGGGGAGAGGAAGAGTGGATAGAGAGAGGGGGGGAGAGAGAGGAGAAAGAGAGAAGAAGAGAGAGAGAGTAAGGGAAGAGAAAGAGGGAAGAGAGACAGAGAGAGGGATAGGGAGAAGAGAAGTGAGAGATAAAGAAGAGTAGAATGGAGGAGAGAGGAGAGCGAGAGGGTAGAGGGTGTGGATTAGCGGAGAGAGAGGAAGAAGACAGAGAGAGGAGAGAATGAGATGAGAGAGGAAAGCGAGGAGAGAGAGAGAGAGGAGAAGAGAGAGAGACAAGAGGGTAACGTAGCAAAACTGACACATCCAAGTGTCTGCCCAGCCGCACATGGGCGCGACGGAGCAGCGGGTTGTTTCAGGGGAAGAAAGCAACTCTATCAGGACAGCCTGAGGGAACATGTTTAGAGGGAGGGAGAGAAAGAAAGAGAAGAGGGGGGGGAGGAGGGGGGGGGGAGAGAGAGAGAGAGAGGTGGAGGAACAGAAAGGCAGGAAGAGGAGATTGAGGAGTTGTTCAAAAGGGGTAAATAGAGAAAGGAGGGAGAGATAGAGCGAAGATAGAGTGAAATGGAGAAATGGAGGGAGCACATTCAAAGGGGAGGGGAGAAAGAGTTACAGAGGGGAAAGATTGATGGAGAGAGGAATTGACAGAGTGAGGGAGAAGGAGGGAAGCAGAAGGAGCAACTGCATTCAGGGGTAGATAGGGAGAGAAGTGAGAAGTTTAAAGGGGGGAGAGAAAGGAGAAAGAGATGGAACAAGGGCAGGGAGTGCATTCAAGGGGAGCACACAGGGGAGAGAGAGGGTGGAAGCTCGTTGAAAGGGGGGAACAGAGGAACAGAGGAGAGGAGAGAGCGAGAGAACGGAGATAGAGACTGAGAGAAAGAGGCAGGTGGTACGGGTGCAGAGCGGGTGGAGCGCAGCCATCCGTGTGTGTGCTCACTGCTGGGACCCCCCAAACATGAGATGAAGAGTGGTACAGAGAGGAGAAGGTTTTGGGGCGATTCAGGCGTGATGCTTAGCGGGATGGAAAATAGATTGAAAGAGTGAACCAGCTAATCAATATTAATGTGACTCCAACACCATCTTCAAGCTTCCACAAGACTTACCAATATGTGAGAAAGTAATCAATGGTCCTGTATTACACAAAATGGATTCTTGTGAGCTTTAAGCCATGTCGCAATGTCGTTACCTCATCAAAAACATACCTGGAGTTGTGTTTTGTTTCATTCACACATGTCTGAGTAACCGTTTATTATTAGTCTACATGTCCAAAGCTCAAAATGCATGTTCCACCTTGTGATGTCATGAAGTGGTAGTTTTCAAGTGTAGCAGAGATTGCAAATTCCAGGGCTGAAATAATCCAAATGATTCTAGTGAAGGTGTACGGAGTTTGAAAACTGTGGAGCATTTAAATCACGTGTGTCAAACTCAAGGCCCGGGGGCCAAATGTGGCCCGCGACATGATTTTATGTGGCCCACGAGAAGGTAAATTAAAAGGCATGACTGTCATTTTAAAATAAGTCTATGCTGCTTTAATGTGCGCACTGACCTTAAACCAATGAGATTTTCCCAGCAAGTGGAACTAATAAATATTTGCAAATAATTATCCCAAAATGTTCAGGAAGAGGAACATTTTTGGCATGGAAGGCAGTTTGTGCTTCAAGTAGAAAAACTTGTATGTTTTTTGTGTTATGAGGCAGGGTCGGTTGTGAAAGAGTACAATCTATGTCGACATTTTGACACCAAACATGGAGATAGGTACGCAAAAGTTGGCCTTCAAGAAAAACAACAAATGTTATTTAACAAGTTGCAAAAGTAGTTGCATTTATTTTACATGACATTTGGTTACATTTATACTGCCTTACACCTGGCCCTTGATGGCAACCATTTTGCTGATGTGGCCCTCACTGAAAATGAGTTTGACACCCCTGATTTAGTTTAATTAAAATGACTTGAAATAATATTCTTGTTAATTTTTTTTACTAGATTATATCATTTTTGGCCCTTATTTTTGTGATTTATTATTATTATTTGCCAGTGGGGTAAGAATTTTTCACTTCAGCCCGTTGCCAGATTTATATTCAATCCTATTATTTCAAGCTAATTCATTTAGCCACTCAGAAATCTAATAGAATGAGTTATATATTGTACGTCATGTCTTAAAAACTTGAAAAACTAGTTCATAAAAAGTTTTCAGCGGTCCAAAGTCATTCCTCACTTGCTTTATGCATTCTGAGCTCAACTACGCACTGTGGTGACTTTATAAGCTCTTTTCACAACTTTCAGTGGCCAGAGCGGAGTTTGCATCACTGTAACGCTAACAGCAACTAGCATGCTAACTTCGTACATCCTGATGCGGACCATAAAGAGCTTTGTAATTAGATGCAGACATTTCATCGCAGACTTATTTCGACCTCAACAGCTGCTTTTACAATATACCTGTACAGAGGCAAAACAAATATAGATAAAAATTGCGTACTGGCCCTTTAAAACCTATTCCTAACTGTGCTAGCATCTCCAGTTTTGCTGATACTGGCCCTGTCACACCCACTGATTCCCAAATGATGATAGATGAGGACTCTGTAAGTGAATTAAAGCATCAAGTCTGGCCTTAGTCTTAATGAGCCTCTCCCACTATTAATTAAAGTGAAAAGGTTTTGTGTGGTCAGCTGTCAATATTACAAAGGACAGGCCACACACTTTCACCTGCGCTGTACAAAAGCTGACAATTTTAGGAGTACAACGAAGAAAGCTAGCTGTTTTGGTTTGTTAGCAACACAGTTAAGCACTGCAAAAATCTAGGCTTGTGTACTTAATAGAGATACAGTCTTTTCTAATAGTCAGTGATCAGCAACAGCCAATACTCTGTCAGTAAAAGCATGTGGTTTGGGGTTTCGGAGGAATAACTGCAAATATTAACAGTCAGTTTTGTTTAAGTTCAAGAAATTTATACTTTTTTAATGAGACTAAATAAGATCAAATTTGAAATCATGAGCAATTAATATGATCAAGTGATTGACCATGTTTGACTGGTTTAAATTTATTGGCAAGGCAAGTTTATTTGTATAGAACAAATCATACCCAAAGTACTTCAAAGTGCTTTACAGAATAGGAAAGACATGAAAATCACAATTCAAACCTATCAAAATATAAATAAATATTATAAAATTAAAAGAGAAGAGTGCTGAATAAAAACCTTTCAGTCACAGAGGCCTGCATAAAACTGAAACGCTTATTCCCCGTGTTTAGACTAGTGACTAGTTATTTATTTTGCCCATTCAAGATTCAAGATTTTTTTCTGATAATTGGCTTGAAAAAAATAGAAAGAACAACCAATAAATAAATCTAAACCCTTAAGTCCGCCACACACAGGATAATCTGCCCGATTTAGGACCTGATTTGCTTGGGGAGGTGTGGCCCGACTTTGGATCCTCGTATGTGATTTTTAAGCTGCTGTTAAGGTCATATTGTAATAACAAGACATTACCACGACAACAGCCAATAAAACAGAGCATCGGGGGCAGAGGAGGGACGGACACAGAGGCGCAAGATACAAACTCGGGAAACAGCGAAAATAATTTAAAGACGATTTTATTACTCAGCTCTCGTAAAGTTGTCAAGTCAAACTGCAGCATTCTCATCTATATTATCCATTAGAATTTATCCTCTGCAAGTAATGTCACCCAGTCCACAAAACAGCGCTATTAATCCAGTTTGAAGCGTTCTTTAAAAGTAATAAGGCGAGAGTAGTCCCTTACGTCTGTCTGTCTACATAAATCCATGCAGCGCGGATCAGGGTGAAGCTGCTGCTGTAGTAAACACGATTCTACTTCCTGTAATTTATTGCCAGCCTTCTGTGCATTAAAAGCATGTATCTGAACTACTGGACCACATTTCACAATTAATAATAACACAGTTTTGACATGCATCTTAACTAGAAGCGCGATACTGTGATATTTTGAACACTTTAGAGCCTCAAAACAAGTCATTTTACTGTAGACAGGAAACAGCTAATGCGAGGTGCTATCATAACTTTTAGCTTGCGGTGTGTGGTCTCTTCGCTGACATAAGCCAATTCTCTTTGTGTCTGTGGCCTACGCTTTTTGTTGCATATTTAAACATAGTTTGAGACTGAATAATCCTGTAGTGTGTGGAGGGATTTAGATAAATATAGAGTTTTAACAAATTTTCCATGTTTGCATTGTAGAGTTGTTGGATTTTGACGTATTTTTTAGAGTCATTTATCGTTTAAGTTGTTTAGATCATCTGGAAAACAACTTCTTAAAGTTAAAAAGAAGACAATACATGCTTTTAGAATATTCTTGGTGCAGTTGGATCATTTACCCCTTAATTTGAAATGCCCAGTTTGAATCCAAAATCAAGGGTTTGAATCAGTGTGTTGCAGGTCCACTTCTTGCAATACTTTTTTTTTTTTTTTTTTTTTTTCAATTGGTATGGTTTCTTTTGCTAGATACAGTGATGTACACAAACTGTCTAATTCACTGATGTTGTTTCTTGAATATAA
Source organism: Periophthalmus modestus (assembly GCA_019594935.1). Lineage (NCBI taxonomy): Eukaryota > Metazoa > Chordata > Actinopteri > Gobiiformes > Gobiidae > Periophthalmus > Periophthalmus modestus. Next base: position 15,663,479 of record JAIEZT010000107.1, read on the forward strand.
ACATTTCCTTTATCCGCTATCCAATACATCTCTCGCGAAATATTTTCCATTTCGGAAATCTATCTCAAGACACAAGAAATTCGTCACTCCTCAAAGTAGAACATTTCATCTGAATTTGAAAACCTAGATATCTGCCATGGTGTCAGTATGGTTCAATCTCACGTCAAGGTGGAACATTTTCTTCTCACCAAGAGCAAAATATCACCTTGTTCTTCCGGATACCAGGTACAAGAGTTCAATCTAACAGTGCAAGCCCCACCAGCCCCAAAGAAAAAACTATTACAGAAACAGGCTGTCTGGTCTGACATTTGGGAATACAGGCTTGCCTTGGTATACCAGAAGTTGTTGTGAGCCATGCAAGAAAGATAAAGTTCAACAATTTGGTTTTCGACCCTTTTAAATAGAAATGGTTTCGCTTAGAGAGCTGCGTCACTTGACATCAGTGCCTCTAAAATGACTTAGTGTCTCAAGTGTAGTATAGAAAAACATTATTTTTGAAATTCTGGGGTTTCAAAGGAGCACTTTTCTACCCAAAAAACCTGTGGTACTCGCACTGACAAACCAGATATTCTATGTATGATAAATATGCAAACCTGTTTGTCCATTGACCTGCAGGTTGGCGGTTCCAATCCCATTCTCGACATAAACATCATTGGTTGAGCGGTCAGATCCACTATCTCACAGGTTGGTGGTGCGATTCCAGCTCCCACAGATGAATGCTGTTGTAGTGTCCTTGGGCAAGACACTTAACCCCCCTCTCACTGTATGTGTGTACACTGGTGTGCGCGTGAATGGGTGAGTGGTTGCTTGATGTAAAGCGCCTTTAAGGTTGAAAAGCTCTATATAAAAATTTTATGATTTTTTCGTGCAGTGAGACTTTGCTGTATTAAATAAAGTTAAATTAATCTGATGTGTTTACGAAATCAAAATCTACAGTTAATCCGAATAATCGTAAACTAGTCAATATTTAAAATAATTACAGTGGTATTCTGATCGACATCAATCATTACCTGGACAATGCAGACTTTTGTATAGCCAAGAATGACAGATTCGATAAAAAAAATGCACTTTTTCACAAATATTATAAATCTAGAAGCCAAATAATTTAATTATGTAAACTGGACAAAAGTTTGAAGATGTTTTGCTGCTCATCCAAGCCTGCTTTTTTAGTTCTGGTCAGATTATTGGTGGACACTGCCTTACTGGTGGATATCTGTCTGAAGGGAGGAGCTAACTACACTGAAACTAACAAACCTATTTGTTTAGGTCTAGGTCTATTGAACCACACTAAGTGAACTGTGCCTGAATCATATTTTGCATAATTGTTCAGGCCCCTAATGGGTGCTCTCACACCTATTAGCATACTGGCTAGTACTATTTTGTTTTTTCCTTGTTTTGATTTAAGTCTGAGAATGGAGTTATAAATAGGAGATAAATTATATCCAAGCCCCTATTCCTGTTCAAAGATGTATTGTCTTTCCTAAAAAAAAATCCCTCTTCAACTTCCCTCTTAAACCTTTTCTTTTCTCTGGCTCTTCAAAGGAGTGGTTAGTGGCTTTGAGATGGAGATGCACAGCAGATTGGGGTCCTGAACTGCTCTCGCAACGGCTTTTCAAATGCTACGGACCATACCTGGAACGACTAAAATGTATTTCATGACAACAAGTTGCATTGCATTGTGTAGTTTGATGCTATGCTATCCTGTGACTCTGGCCCCTCTATTGCTGCATGATCCCCAGCATGAGAATAAGGACACAAACTGGGAAAAATCTTTATAATTTCAAATAAAGACCTTTTCTTGCTTTTTAGCTAGCTTGTTTTTGTAAAGTATAAATTCTATATGCATTTTGACATGTACTGTAGGAATGTAAATGTAATGTAACGGCAATATGCTCATGCCACACCTATCTCTGTTACATAATACTCTGTTATATGTACATTTTAATCTAGTACCTGCTTGATTCCCCAGTTTAGATGCTAAAACTGCATTTCATTGCACTGTACTTGCACTTTCATTTCACTTATTAATGTTTAGATTTTTATTCTCACAATAGTCTTTCTCATGCTTTGTCCGAATAACTGAAAAAAAAGACAAACCAAAAAAAAACATATATATATATATATATGTGTATATGTATATATATATATATAATATATATATTATATATATATATATATATATATATATATATAATATATATATATATATAATATGTATGGATGTATGTATATCCTCCTGACTACCAGAAGAAAAAAATGTTGTCCAATCACCTTTATTTTAAAATTCTCTCATCTTTGTAAGGTAATTAGAATACTGAAAACATTTTTTTTTTTCAAAAAAAAGTTTTTTATTTTCCAGATATCATCTGTCCACTACATTTTTGAAACACTTCATACTACACTAAAAAACTGTTAAAATTAATTAGACAATGTTTAAATGTGTTGTTTAAAGACTTATATTAAATATGCCATCAACATTTCAAGCCAAAATTTGCTCAATAAAAAGTAAAATGCACTTATTTTTCCCATTCCACTTATTTTTTTTATTGTTCCCATGAAATTTGCTTGGAGTGATGGAGACGGCATTTTCCTTGATGGAAAAAAAAAAAACAGGTACCAAAGCCCCAACCCCTTCACATTTGGTATCATTGAAAAGCCCTAAACGTCCTCTGTAGATGTCAAAAGGACTTATTTCAGTTGTATGCACTGCGTTGGAGATATTCAGGTTTACTTATGTCCTCTAGAGAGGACAAATTGAACTACTGGTAGTCAGGAGGATATGTATGTATATATATATATATATATATATACATATATATATGTGAGAGAGAGAGAGAGAGAGAGAGAGAGAGCTGAGAATAATCAAGTCTGCAAAATGATTTTCCTAATAAAAATGGAAATGGAAAAAACATCATGTTTCAGTGCACAGTACAAATAATGGCTGACTGGTTGACTACTAAAATACTGGTTAGTTGCATCCTTAATATTCTAGCTTAATGTTGGAAGGAGCAATGAGGAGGTGCTTTGTTTCCTCCAGTGTCTCTATGAACAGCTGTGGAAGTGAAAGTAATGCATTCACTGTTTTTATGCAGCTTTTTGCCCAAATTCACACTATGCGACGTGTGTTTCGGAGGAAGCTAATCACTTCCCAAAACAGATGTCCAGTGTCTTCCACTTAGCTTTACCACACCTCAGACATGTTACACACTGCATCCTCGAGGATAACTTAATTAGGCTATTTTGATTTGTTATTGTCTCAAGAAACAATGAACAAAGGAAATACTACCACCCCGATTCTAAGGAGGGAGCTGTAATTGAATTAGACGCACTCGTATTTCCTTAATTTCAAAAGAGAAAAGAATAAAAGCTGCTTGTTTGCTGCTAACCTCTTTGCACAGACAGAACTGAGCAGTGGCAGAATAAAAATGAACCTTGGTGTCGTGACAACAGATGTTTCGGCATCACTTTAAAAGCCATTTATTGTTGGCTCACTTCATCTGCACTTTTAATGTGGGAACTCTAATTATCACCTAAAGTTATGTTGAAATAGATTTCCTAACACGTCTCGGCGTTAAAAGAAATGTTTGCACCTTGGAACATGAAAAAGTGAAAATATTATTTTGAGCCAACTTATTTAACACCTTCGTCAAATCCTTTACATTTTGTTAGACAGATTTATGTATGTGTCTCAAGAGCTACTCCAAAGTCTCGTTTGCCATAAAAAGTATTTCTCTTTTGTGTTCTATTAAAAATAATAATAATGTTTGTATATTTATATATTTATTTGGAAGTATACATGTGTTTAGTGGTCAGAACAAGGGTTACATAGAAATAATGTGGTGTTGTCACTTTTCTAGATGATATATATGATGTATATTTGTGAATGAATGAGTTTATTCACTGACAAACAGAATTTACTTGTTGGTACCAATAAAGTAACCTTGAACCTTAGTAGTGTTATGATACTAAATGTCAAACTCGATTTGATACTAAGGAAAAAGCTTGATACTTGATGCCAATTTCGATACCTCAATGATGGGGGAAAAAAACACTTTGACAACATAATGTAATTTTCACAAAATAAAAGTGCTTTCTTTAGGTTACCATGTGGTTCCATACTGGTGTTGATAAAGTTCATGATTGACTCCAAACTGTTCAAGAAAAATCACATTTTCTCAAGTTTATGGGATTTTTTTCAGTATCAATACTTAAACTGAAGTATCTATTTCTGATCCTGGTTTTAGTATTGATTAGTATCTGACTTTTGATGCTTTTGACAAGTCCCCCCAACTCATTCACTATCGGCTTTGACTTGTTCGTGCTCATAAAAGCAAAGATACATTTTTTTATATTGTTTCTTTCCATGTAAGAATTCTGTCTTTTTTAGCTTGATGTCTTTGGGAGATTCTTTGCTTTTCTTATTAGCAATGTCAAGGAAATCGAGAACCCATTTTTTTCCATACAGGGATATTCCTACAAAGATTAATGTATAAAATGGACTTGCTGTTTTTGTACCAAGTGTTTTTTTTTTGTTTTTTTTTATATTAAGGGAATTCAGTATGTGAAGCAAGTTGAGTTAATTTTAGTATTGATCGTAGAAGTAGCAACTGTTTTTTGTTTTAGTTTGAGATATTGGAGGATGTGGACTCTATATTCAGAGGGTTCTGTGGCTCGACAGGTAGAACATTTACCCCTGAACTAAGTGCATTGTTCAAGTTCAAATTTAGCAAGTGTATTTTTCAGTTTCCAGATAGTTGGGTTGGAGTTTACTTTACAATTACCTCAAATGTTTGACTTTTACCACAGCGTCTCAGTTCATTTCAGTTGGAGCCTTGAGGTCGTCGTGAGACTTTGAGTTTTCTTTTCTTTAGTTCTTGTTGTACATTTGAAGTGACACTTTTGGACAAAATGACCTTTCTCCGTGTAACCATATAGACATTGTTTCCATTGTGTATCCGTTTTTGTTGGTTGAAAACTAGTCGTGCCGCATGATATTTCTCTAAGACGAACTTGATATTTTTTACCTGAAAGTTTTTGTTTTGCAGAATGCCACAGATCTGACTCGTAACTTAGTCTGGAGGCGTCATCGCATTGTTTCCATGGCGATAGATAAGTTTAACACGATACTACGGAACACTCCCGACAAAGCAATAATCACTATGGAGACAAACAGATGGCAGAAATGTTACTCTGTGCACCTTTACTTGTATTTGACATAGAAAGTAGCATTATTAGCACTATTAGAGAATGCTTTCTATTTGGATTCATTATGCAGTATTAATATTCTGGCTTCAACGGTTTAATTCAAGGTTAACATCCAAATCACGAGAGAGACCAATAGGTTTCATATTTTCCACGCGCTTCAACCTTCACCCACTTTCTGCACAAATAGCATGTGTAATACCGTAACATGTGGAGAAACTGCAGGCAGAATGCATCTTTAAATGATCTGCCAGAGGCTATTTGGCTCATCCCCCCAGTGATGCTCCCAAAGCTAAATTGGCTTCAAGTTTGTTTTGTTTTTGCGCATATAAATTGAAGCATCTTTTTCTTTCAGGGTAATTTATGTGCAGACGAGATCTCGACTCTGCATTGCCTCCACTTTTTCATGTTGTGTTGCAGGAGCAGACCGTAATAAGGTAAAAAATATATATTGCATAAGGAATTTCAAGGCCCAGGTATGATGGCTGTCAGAAAACTTCAAGTCGTAATCGCAGCACTGTGTGTAGTTCTGCCTTGGGTTACATTATGGCTCTCCTTGTGGAAAATGAAGGTAAAGTGGAAAATGGCTGTCTATGGTTTTTCGCTTCGTGGTCAGAGAGAGGAGACCCATGCACTGATATGTTTTTATACATCGTTTGCTAAAGGCGCTGTATGTGACCTTAAAAAAAAAAAACAAAAAAAAAACATAAAAAATAGAACTAGTTCATTTTAAACAGTTTGCAGTGGTCCAAACTGATTCCTCTCTTACCAGTTTTTAACCTTAAAAGTTTCTTCATTATTAACTCGAAGTTGATGTTTGATTTATTCGTGCATGTTTGAGTAATCCTGCAGTCGGCTTTCAAGGCTTAACGTTTCTGGTTTCACCTACCCCTTATGTCCGCCCACTTCTCTGAAATTACTGCCAGTCATTCCAACACATTTGACTCCGGGTCATATATGTAGGATTCAGAATTTAGCTATTTTTCAACTATAAAGCTGCTGCGTGCTTTATGGCGAAATGCCGCTATGATGAGTTTTGAAGAGGAAGTCAATAGGTCTATTTCTATTTTTAAGCCGTTTTAGATCACTGTTGCGTTTACAATGAATAAAATGTCAAATGGTGATCTGCATATATTATAGTTTAATACTAAATAGACTAAACAAAGCATAATATGTCTTCTTCAAACTAAAGCTTTCTGTTTCTGGGAAGTCAGACTGTATTTAAACAACTGAGATGACTATTTGCAATTGAACCACCTCAGTGTCACAGTGACGCTGGATAACAGGAGGATTTTTACATTTGAACGCTCTCTAATACTGCACCTGATGAGCTCATTCACAGAGTCCACATAGAAACAGTCCCTCAGCTGCACATTCACACTTATGGTGTGGCCCAGTTCTACTGCAGAGTCCCACCTACGGCACATTCATCAAACTAACGGTACTGTATTCTCACCTGCTTCTGTTTCACACACATCTTATGTTCAACCATATTGTTGTTATCAATAAACCCATCTCATCAGAATGTTCAAAATTCTGGCAAAGTGAAGGAGACTCCAGTCTCACGGTTCAGTTCAGTGCATGATACAATGTGATGCATGAGGATGCTATCATGATGCAAGAAATAATCTAATGTTTATATGTGATTATTCTCACTTTGATGGGAACTGACAATAAATTTTGATTAATATTGATTGTAAACATGTACAAGTCAATTTCACAACTGTAATCGAGTTTAATGCAGTTCTTTTATTTCACAGATGACTTTTAGTTAAATACATAGTTAGCCTTGTTTAACTTTAAAAAAAAAAAAAAAAAATCTATTTAAGAGAAAAATACATATCTTTGGTATCCAAAAATGCACAAAACACTTCCATCTGCCTCCATTTTTTTTTGCAAATATAAAATACGTAGCCATTTTTGTTTTGGTTTATTTGGACTTTTCACCTTTGGCCTCTGCATAAACCACAATGCTTGATTCTCATGAGTTTGTGAGAAATCATGAGCATTCATCTTGCTGGCCAGGGTAAGAGGCGCTCATTGTTTTCCAAAGAAACCTTATTTTTCTTTTACATTTGAGGCTGAGGCTAATCTAACTTTCCCCATTGAAATCACATTGTTCCATTCCAATCCATTTCATTCCAGATATTAGAATGTATTTGTTTAGAAACTTTTAAAGGGTCTGTATAATCTGCAGCATAACCCATTGACTTCACATTCTTTTCCATATCTACTTGGAACATAATGCCCTTCTAAATTATTGACGTTGTATCGATTTGTCTGTAAACTACAGGCCCTGTCCAAACTCGTGCTGTGCAGGAGGAGAATAAAGAGCACAAATAGGAGCTGTAAAATATGTCGGCCATTACCAGCTCTGCATTTTTGTGAGTTGAAACGGGACAAAAGTGACCTCATCAGCAGTTATGGGAGTTTAGTCCTGGGAATGCCCTTCTCCAGGTGCGGGGTATTCTTATCTGGAGCACTGGTTAAGTTTTTAGTTGATGCGAAGTTGGGAAGTATTTGGGTCACTGCATGACTGGGTAGTGAGAGCCTAAATTTGTTTGTTGTTTTATATTAATAGCTGAAGTAACACGGAAAGTAGTTTTTTAGGTTTTTAGTTTTACCCCAGTTTTGCTCATTGCTTTGAGTAATTCATGGATAGTTAAAGCTATTGAGACCGTTTGTATGCGTGGCAGTAATATGCACAAACCTTTGGCTTTACAAAGAAAATGTCTTATATTACTTTCTGAAATATACATTTTAATAAGGAATATAATCTTCTGGAATGTTACACAATTATGGATTTGAACAAAAATTTTGAATAAACACTTTTAACTGAATAAATGCAAGATAGAAAAGAACAAAGCAATAATATATCCACAAGCAGGTAGGGCTGTCATGGATAAAGACTTTCCCTCGCTGTAACTTTACGACCCTCAACACTTCTGTGTGCATTGAATGTGGTATAACACGTAGGCATAATAATACATGTAAATTGGGGTTGTACTTGAAAAATAGCTTTATAAAACAACAGCCAGACATGAGTGACAGACACGCACGTGCATGCATCAGAAAAAGCCACATCAATTGGTTCATAGTTGAATAGCAAAATTACGCCGGGAATGTGCATGGAGCCTCATTAAAATGCAAAATACAGTTACAGCAGCCCCTTGTGCGGTGTGATTGATCATGCCACCGTATTGCAATACAGCAGTTACCACGACATCCCAACAAGCAGGTGGCTTACAAAGTGACAAAGTGAATCTTTAAAGATGGGGTATTACACTTCTATGGGGTATTAACTGCTAACAGATCACCATCTTACCTTTTATTGTTTCGAAAGTGAAAACATGTTAACAAGTTTTATAAGTTTCTGCTTCATTTTTTATTCTCTGAGTCCCCCCCTCCCTTTGCTCTTTGTGCTAAATCACTTCCCTTTCAGAGCGTTGCCACAATGTATTTAAAGACCCCCGAATTACAATAGTAAAACCTATATATATGGGATGTCTTTAATTAGGCATGAATCACTGCTCACACAAACAGACCACCTGTTGCATCCCACTCACTGTTGATACTATTATTAAAACCACAATGCTCTCAAGACCCTGTGTGCTCCCGGGCCTATCAACAATGACGCTAGCACCAGTCCCTAAGTCTGCAGCGAAACAATTAATCTCCACATGTTAGGTTTGCTGAGTCACCTCTAACCCGCGGTGGGTGACATCACGCCTGTAAACCAATTATACAGAAGCCCCCCCCCTCGCTCATGAACCCACCCACACTGTCACGGCCAGTCTGCAGGGAGGCATAACTAATTACCATGTCTGTATGTGTCCTCTGAGTGTAATGATAGAGATGCTATGGGACTGGTGCTTGTTTAATTAGACTTTATTAACTACTTGTTATAAACATCGCATCATTTAGAAAGTTTTTTGCCCCTTCTAGTAGCACTCTGCTTCACAAAGGTATGGATGGACATTATATCAGTCTGAATATTGATATTGGTTATCCATGAGTTTCAGAATGATGAAAAATTGTGCCGTTGCCATAGTTATTAACAATTTAAAAGAAAATATCATAGCTTTTGAATGGGTAAAATATCTTGCATATATAGGAAGTGGAAGCCAAATGGTGTCTCTTCTTGGTGGGTCAGCTGCACCATTTTTGTAACAGAAGTAATATAGTTGAATTTTAGGTTTAATCTTACGTGGACTTGGTATAGCAAGCCATTTTTTTTCAATTTTTTCCCCCTAATGAAATGGTAACTGGTCAAATCTTCTCGCCATTTGAATAGTGGGTATATGTAACCAGTTCCCTCCCGTTTGATATCACTCGTTCTCTGCATTGTGTTCTGGATGTTGTGGTACAGATGACAGAGGCTCAGTCAGGGTTCAGAAGGTTTACTCTTTTATCACAGATTGAAAAATCACAAACTGCTGTGAGTTGAGGTATCCAACAAATGTTCCTCAGAGATAATGTGCAGCTCTGAGGGCACATTGGCAACACTCAAACAAACTCACAGCAGTACAAGTACATAAATCACCCCTCCGAGAATTCCACCAAATAAACCAAACAACCTCCTGTATTCTCAAGGACCTGGCACAACACAGGTCTAATCCCTGACTCAGTTTAGGAACTATCTGACTTGCAGATCAAAAGGCATTTAAAGGTTGAACAGGTCGTTTTAAACTAGAGAGATGTAGCCGACACCTCCAATATAAACTGGTCCTTAAACACAAACATCTGAGCTGAAGAAAACTATAAGACAACTATGTAAACTGTAGTCTCAACCTATATTAGCAGCATTAACTTCCATAATGTCCCTAAATCATGGTCTCAATTAATCTGCCGACTGGTTTCACTGCCCACCTGTTCGAGAAATAACTTGACCAGGGACATTGATTACAGGCAGCCTAAAGTCACAGTCTAGACTAACATAATCTTTATGACTAACATAAACAAGTTAGTCATAAACCGGGATGGTGAGTGGGAGCTGTTAGTCAGGGGTCGGTCAGGGTTTGGGAGGGGATCTGGGACATCTTCCATCTAGTCCACTTCAGCACAGGAAGAACTTGCCTCATCCAACTCCTGATCATCCATCTCTGAGCTGTCAACAGCACTGTGACTGGACCTGATCCAAGCAGATGGCTCTCGGAGGACCTGCCTTAGCGTTTGGTATTGGGATGGAGGCACTCAACGATATGGTATTCGGAAGGGATGCTCATCTGTAAGGTGGATGGGGCGGACAAAACCTTTGGCCTCTCAAAAATCAAACTGATAATGTGAGATGATCTCCTCATACTGTTTGATCATGGCCAGTTTGGACTGAAAGCTGGCTTGGTCAATATCAAGCTCACTCAGACCCAGGTTTTCCAGCTTGTTCTTGAGTTCAGCTTGAGAGACAGCTGGCTTAGATGTGGTGTTAGAGTCTTTCTCCACCGTGGAACAATTACCCTGATTCAAACTTAAATCTTCAACTGCAACACATGAAGATACATCAGCCATCTGAGTGTGAGTGTGACTGGTTTTGGCAGGGAGTTTGTCATTTTCATTCGTACCCACTTGTTCCCATACATGGCTGAGATGACACACCCAAAATGTCTCTGGGCCTGACCTTTAAATAACATGGTTCAACCAGGGTGGTACTCCTTGGGGACTCTGGCGTGTTGCTGTGTAGTCTTCCCCTATAACCTCACAGTACCAATTATGTCAGACAGGTCTTCACTTCTTCATCTGACTGAAGGACATCACATCATGGAAGTGCTGCCACCTGAACCCATGTCTCCAATAATAATAATGCCATCTTTTTGGTCAAGAATCTTCAGGACAGGAGCACAGCACCTCACAGAAAATGTCAGGTCATAGATGCACTTTGCGTGTGTCTGTTTTCGACAACAGCCTAGATAATACTTCTGTTTTATGCTGATGTACTGGAATGGCGGGTAAAGCTCTACCCACTCATTGATAGAACGTTCTTTAATATCAGACTGCATGACAGGTTTGAAACCAGTCAGATTTAGCTCATTGTGACTTGGAACTGTCTGGAAATGTTCCTTGAATGTTCACTAATATTACTTTTAAACTGAGCAGCAATAGACTGGCCAATCTGATTAGCTAAGTCTGATGTCAACAAAAAAATCAGCACTGCCAGTATTTTGTGGGTTGGCTTCACACAGAGGAGGTTGCACATAGAGCTGAGCATGGGGCTTCTTAACGTGCCCACTTGAGACCCATATTTACATTGTTAAACCATCCTCTACCAAAACCCACATTAGAGTTGCTCGCATTAACATTTTCAACATTAACTGGATTGAACACAAAATACTGAGCTTGGAAAAACAAAACAAAAAAAATACAAAATATTCAAACTGGCTGGCTACTGTCACCAAACTGAACCACACTGATTTTAAAGCTCTCTGTCTACTTGAATGAAACAAAGTTGGAGTCTTGAGATGAGCTTCCCCAGCGATCGAGATGGCACTGATGCTTCTGGAACCCAAGTAGTCACAGCACTTTTGTAACCGGTCCACCCCTTTTGATATCACTCTGCGCTGTGTTCTGGATGTTGTGGTGCAGATGACAATCACAAACTGCTGTGAGTCGAGGGATCCAACAGATATTCCTCAGAGATGTTTCACAGCCCTAAGGGCATGTTGCTGGGCAACACAAAAACAAACTCACAGCTGCACAGGTACATAAATCAAACAATAACAAAATAACTGATTTGGTGGAATTCAATACTACTATTAACCTGTTACACACACCTGGCACCTTTTTCACTGGCAAATTTCTGTGGCCTACTTTAGCAGTCTAAATTTGGCTTCATTTATATGCGCAAAAATATTTCACCAGAGAAATCCACCTTTTAAAAGCTCAGAAAATAAATAAATTAAAGCATCAGGAATTGGGTTTCAGGTCTGCACAGGGACGGAGCTGGCGGTGTGTTACAGGTGAAGCATGAGGAAGTGCCGGAGGGGCTAAGTGGTTGCATCTCAGATATTTATTCTGTACCTGTTCACCGGTGTGCCCCAGGACACCTGCCACACACTGACATACTGATCCAGAGTTATTATGGCCAGTGTCAGAGCTGCACCACCAGGTAAGGCAGTGTTTCCAAACCTGGGGTACAGGGATCACTTGGAGTATGTGAGTATTAAGCAGAGGTTATAAAAAAAAAAAGATCAGGTGAAGATGGTGTAATTGTATATATTTTGAATAAACCTAAGCATTTGAATTCCTTATAATAGCACCTACAAACAGGAACATGAAACCTCAAAATGTAGTTTCTATTATTTTCCCCTTTTCTCTGTACAGCACTTGGACTTCTTAGTGTTTTGACTGAACTTGGATCATTATAAAAACTAAAATCATACTATCATACTTGTCGTCCTCATGTGCCAGCTTCACTATAGTGGTTCTTTCTCCATTATATCTTCTCATTTGACTTCTTTTGATGTGCTTCTTTTGTCCTTGTTCCCCTGGTTCTTCCTTATCTTGTCACTCTCCTCCTCTTAAACCCTTTGTTGAGGCCTGTCCGTCTCCCAGTGTCCCCCTCCGAGTCGGGATCATTTCAGGACAATCTGTGTAAATACTCTGTCTGACCTTTCCACTCTGTCCCCATTATGTAACCAAACCAAATAGGTCTCCTTGGTGACGGACGGCTAATCTTGTTTCCTGCCGGGCTAAATATAGTGCAGCAGTATGGTACATTCAAGGCTAGTTTGTTTAGCCGGTAGAAAGACTTACAAATAGTCTTTTCTGCTGTTCAACCTTTTTCAACGCACAAAAGGACAGCTATTAGCATCAAATAGTTCCCTGTTCAATTGAATTAAATCAGCTGGATATTGTATTTTGTCAATGCACTGCAAATGGGCCATGAAGTGTATTAGCCACATATTAACAGCTCTTTTGAAGGTGGGCTATGTGGCTTTTATGGTGGAGGTACTTTCTGGTACTTTTTCCCAGTGGAGATGTTACTGCTTTGTCTGAAATTTTCCACACTATGGCATTAAACCCCCCTAAGAATGCACATTTTAGTATTAAAATGCATAGAATTAAAAGTTCACAAATATATTAAAAAAGACATATTCTGCTTATGACCCGTGGATCGTTATGTTATCATTTGTACATTTTAAATCGCAATATCCATCTAAAACAACTTAATAAATGAAACATGGCCGCTGACTTTCGCGTCAGGAAACAAAGGGGAGCTGACATCACCGTAAACGTCATCACAACAAAACGTCGTGCAGCATTTTTACCAAAATGACTATGTAATGCAACATCGTTTTCTGTACTGCAATTATAAGAAAATACATCCTTTTTTAGACAATAGAACAGAGGTGCCCAGATTTTTTTTTTTTTTATCGAGGGCCACATCTCAAAACATATTTGAAGCAGAGGGCCACAGACCAGTGATCAATGCAGTGCGGTGCTTTATACACAGCTTTGACAGAGCCGCTGTGTATTAATAAGGCTTGAAACACATTCATTTTAGGTCTGTATCACACTCCAATGTGATGATTGAGGATATAGTGGTAGAAATCATTTTAAATTTGCTGTTAAAAGTACTGCTTATGGTTAATTGGGCTGGTTCAGCAGGAGGCCTGAGGGCCAATAAAAACTGGTCTGAGGGCCGCATTTGGCCCCCGGGCCATAGTTTGGACATGGAATTTTATTTTCAACATTAATCATAGTACTTTCTTTTATATTACCATGCAGTCTTATATCTGTGTAATCCCTCAGTTGACCAGGTATGTTCCATAATGGTCCATGGGTTTATATATGTGGACTTATCTCATTTCTCTCCTGTGAATGTGACTTTTTTAGTATCGACACCTGCTTAAACAAGTATCTAGTCTCCATACTAGTTGTAGTATTGCGTAGCATCTGATTTTTCTTACATTTGTCAACACTAGCTCACAGTAAGAAAGCATGTTTTTCAAGGTATTTACTTACGCAACAAAAACCCCATAACGAAATATAAGCTAGCTAGATACTGTGGAACATTTCAGACAAAGCAATAACTCACCAGTCTCTTATTACACTTTACCTCACCGACCTTCTCGCAGAATACCACAAGGGGGCGTACCTCCAAGGTCACTCTGGTCTGCCCTTGCTCACAAACCAATCGTATTTTTACAGTGTTGGCGACTCAGCAGAAGAGGGCAGAGCTGTATGCCTCTTGCCCGGAGGGTGCAGTATACTATGGTGTATTACTCTCCATTTGGGATGCATTTGATTGCCTTTTTTACTGCAATTTCTCCCATCCCCCCTCTACTCTGCATACCTCCGTCTATCAGGTACCATCTGCTGCTGAGCCCAGAAGAGGAGACTAACACCTGCTTTCCCAACTTAATAAATCCAGGAATGTGGATAGCAAACAACAGCAGAACTGAAGGATTTAGTTTATTTTATTATTCACTTATCGAGTGATACTTTGGTAAGACTTAGATTTTGGTTACACTTTAATAACTGCGCCTTTATTATCTTAAACTTGCACTACATAACTTTTTTTCTGGGGAGGATGCGCCAACTGCTTGTCTCTGTGAATATGTTACTGCTTTGCCAAAATGTTCCACAGTATAGCATTACATTACCAAAAAATTTAAAGCGCCATATTTTATCCACATTTCTGACCTCTGTTACAATGTTTCCTCGTCAAAAAACATACCCAGTGTTGTATTTTGTTTCATTCACACATGTTTCACTCACAAACCATGCATATTTAGGCTGAGCTCTTTTCTCAAACAGAAAACACTCTGTTCCACCTTGTGATGTCATATTTTTAATACAGGAAGTGCTCCACTGTGATTTTAAACTCCACACACCTTCACTTGAATCATTTGGATAATTTCAGCCCTTGAATTGTCAATCTCTACTGAACTAGAGGTAAAACGTAGCTGCTAACTTGAAAACTACGTCTTTGTGACATCACAAGGTGGAACAGAGCATTTTGAGCTTTGGAGATGTAAACAGACTGATAAAGCAGGGTTACTCAAAGATGTGTGAATGAAACAAAACACAATCCCAGGTGTGTTTTTGAGGAGGTAACAACATTCTAACATGGCTTAAAGCTCACAAGAGTCAATTTTGCGTAATATGGGACCTTTAATCGTCCAGGCGAAGTTACAGGTCAGATCTGTGGATCTTTGAACAATAAAAACATCTGCAATGGAATGAATCAAGATAGAAGATTAATGCCATACTTTGGAACATCCCACTCAAGGCAGTAACTTCTCCATGGAGACAAGGACTTTGTGGATCCTCTACCAGAAAAGTTACGCAGTGCAACTTTAATGAAGCATGAAGAAAGACTTAATTATGAGCGATAGTATTTTATTAAAGGGCCCATATTTCACCATTTTCTCATCTTTGTTATAATGTTGTTTCCTCATCAAAAACATACCTCGAGTTCATTCACACATATTTTAACACACAAGTCCTGCAGAGTTCTTTTCCCAAAGTGAAAATACTCAGTTCCATCTTGTGGCAATTCCAGGACTGAAATAGTCCTGGAATTGCCAATCTTTACTGAACAAAAGGCAAAAGGTAGCTGTTAACCTGAAAACTACAATTACACAACACATAGGGTGTTTTTTTGAGCTTCGGAGATGTAGACAGACTAGTAATAATCAAACATGTGATGAGATAATAGCATTCTAACATGGCTTAAAGCGCACAAGAGTTAACTTTGTGTAATATGGGACCGTTTAATAGTTGTTATTAATAGAATGGCTCAGGTTTAGCAGCTGGGATTAGGGGTAGAAGTTTTTGTTTGACGTCTTTGTTCATGTTGTTTAGGTGTAGTTTTTATAAAGTGTTCCTTGTTTTTTCTTGTTAATTATTTTCCTATGCTTTAATCTGGATGTCTTTTGCTAAGCGGGGATTGTACTTCTGAGCGCTGTCCTCTGTAAGTGACGTATGGTGAGGTGTTGTTGTTGGTACAATGGGTACTTGACAGAAGGGGCATGTCCTTGATGGGGTCAGAGGGAGCTGTGATGACACTGTTCACCCATTATAGCTCCTGTGTGCTGTTCTATAGAAACGAACGGCTGCACTGTGAAATACATTGGTTTGTGCTTTTGTGGTGTCATTAGAACAATTTTTTAATAATTTGGCTACTAAGCATTTTTATAGACTGTCTGAATATAGAGCTATTAACTGCTAACTCATACCATATTCAGATCACATGTTACTTTGTATTGTTTTCAAAATGTTGTATTTGCTGAAAAAAACCCAACATTTTCACATGTTTATTGAGTTTCACTTTCGTTTTTGACACTCTGAGTTTCCCCACTATCACAACACAATCGCATGCATCCCCTTAAAGAAACTACTTCACATCGCATCAGATTTGTGAAGTCGTAGTATATCGTTTTGCATCGTGCTTTTGTATATTTATGGGAAATTGTTGTGCAGGAGCCTGGTTGATGTGGGCTTGTGGGCAGAGCATTGGACAGAATCGTACTGATAAGCATAAGAAGGGTTCAAACAGGGGCAGGGAGAGATCACTAGATTACTCAGACATGAATGGATGGTATCTAAAACCTCTTCAGGCATGTTTTTGATGTGGGAACAACATTATAAAGAGGTAGAAAGCTCCAAAAAGTCGCTTTTGCTTAGTACCTGCTGTTTAAGTTGTATTTTTGACAATCAGTATAAATTGGGTAGGACTATATGTTCTTATTTTACTAAACTGTTGACCAACTCTGTCTGTAAATTGTTCTCACTTTTAACACCTTACTTTTACTGTCATAATTGGTTCCAAATGTTTTAAAATATATTCACTTTTATAAGGATGGGACGAGATCTATGCCACAAGATCATATATAAAAACAGTGATACAATGACAAGCAAAAACTAAATTATTTCAAAATCTCATCTTTTCGCATTCTCATGGACCTAGTCTCTTAACTTGTCTATTGGGAATGGCGTCCCGTCTAGCCCCGCCCCTATTAGCGTCCAAGATTACCTACAGTTACCCCAAATGTCTAGAACAGTTTGAAACGAATCAGCTACATAGTACAGAGGGGACCGTCTCTGGAGGTCATTCGTTACATAATTGACTGCCTTTCTCATGAGTTCTTTTAAAGTAGGCTACGATACTAAAGTCTCTCTCGCTCCGTGCTCACACCGCAGTCAGAAAAGGTTTGTTTTTAATAGGGCATCCCCATCAAAACATGAAAGAGAGGAAGCCTTAAAGCGCCTAATGCCACAAACAACCTGTGAGCACTGCACGCCTCAGCCAATCACTTACCGCCCCACTGTCTCATGTTCACCATTTTCTTGTCTTTCATCTTTCCCTCCTCTCCCCTTTTGATCCCCCTCCTCCATCCCTCTGTCTCTCCACTTCCTCCCACCCCCCCTCTCCCCCCCCCCTCCCTTTCTTCCTCATCCTTCCCCTCTCCCTCCACTCTACTCTCTCTCTCCTCCCTTGCTCTCTCTCCCTTCTTTCTCTCTCCTCCAACCGCCTCTCTCCCCCTCGCTTTCTCCTTCCCTCCCCCTCCGCACTCATCCCTCTTTCTCCTCCCTCCTCTCCCTCCCTCTCTTCCTCCACCTCTCTCCGTTCTTCCTTCTCTCTCCCACTTCTCTCCCTTCCACTCTCTCTTCTCCCTCCTTTTCTCTCTCCCTCTCTGTCTCCCTCCATCCTCCTCATCTTTCCCTCCATTCTTCCTCTCTCTACATATCTCCTCCCCTGCCTACATCCTCCCTCTCTTCTCCCTCCCTCTTTTCCTCCTCTATTCTTTCTTCATCTCCTCTCCCCTCCTTTGTTTCTCCCCTCCTTTGTTTCTCTCCCTCCCACTCTTCACCCCCGTCTCCTCCTTCTCCCGCTCTCGCCATCCTCCCTGCCTACCTCCTCCCCCTCTCCTCCCACTCTTCCATCACCCGTCCCTCTCTTTTCCATCCCTAGTACATCTACACTTACACCATTTGTATCCTTTCGCCTGGCACTATCTCACTCACCCGCTTTCTTCATCTCGTTCTCCAAATCTCATTGAAGCATCCCTCCATCTTTCAGAGCAGTCATTGTAATGGTTCAAATGTCAAGGAAAAGCGGCTGGCTGCCTCTCCCCTTGTCAGCCCCGGCATCAAGCTCTTTGATCAGTCTGTTTCGCTAGCTCTGGTGTTAGCGGCGCGGCTCTCTTCAGCAAATATTGTACAAAGATGCTCGCTGCTAATTGCTAACGTCTCAAGATTCATCGTTTGATTGACAGCGGAGGAGAGTGAGATTATTGGTAGCTTTGGTAAATCTCTTGACTGGGAAAGTTCAATTCGGAGCACCCATTAGTAGACAGTCGGTGATGGTAGTAATAATCTGAAATAGCAGAGAGATTGGTTAAGACGTGAACTCTTTTAAGGGCGCTGCACCTGATTTTTAAGGTCTTAAAAAACATGAAAATCAGAACTAGTCCATTTCAAACTGTTTGCAGTGGTCCAAAGTTATTCCTTATGTATTCTGTGCATCTAAATTATTCACCGCAATGAGTTTATAAGCTCCTATCACAACTCTCACAGACAAGCGCAGAGTTTTAACGCGCACTTCCTGGTTATCGGACTATACCGTGCTTTATAATTAGATCCAGATCGCACGCAGCAGACATATTTTGTCCTCAAGAGCTGCTTACACAATATATATATACTAGGGCACTCGCTTTTTTCAGTTTGTCGTTGGACTGTGAGGTCAAATGGACACAAAATGCTTATGGACAAATGATTCACTAAAGATAATACAAAGGTCAATGCAAATGAGGTACATCTGACGGAATATGAATGTAATCAGCCATGCCCTGATTATTAAGGTAATTATGTGTGAAATTAAAATACTCCTTTTCTCGTAGAAGAAAAAAAAAAAAAAAAACTGTGGCCATCTTGAATTCGATATTTATGCAACCAGTATCTTGAGTGCAATATTTTGGCTGAAAATTCCAGGCTGCAGTTTGTTTTTGCCAAAATGTCTAAGTCTTTAACGATTTGTCTCGCATGAAATACGTTTTTTCTCAAAATATTGAAACACAGCTGAGTTTGCCATAAAATCTAGTTTGAAATTTGAGCCAAAAGAAATAATAGTGACCTGGAGTGCCCATGACATTGTACAGTGTTTATGTTAAAGCTGCACTTTGCGACTTTTCTGGCTGAAGACATGTCACCTGCTTGAGATATATATCTCCATGGAGACAAGCGTGTAATGTCATCAGGTCAAGTTACAGGTCAGATCTATAGAATGGCAAGCCTTTTCATAGACTCATAGACTGTATATATAAATGGACATAGCTAACCTGCTGGACGTGCTTCTGGCTCCATCGACTCCAATTCACTTTCTATTGAAAAACTGTCACCTCTCTCCATAACTGCTGCTGTCAGGCTGGTCATTTTAGACTTAAAATGTTGGAATTAATGAAACTCTGCTCCAAATTTTTCCCACAACTGCTAGTCCCCATGAGTCTCATTTGGCTGGAGCTGTATGCTATGGATGACATCACACTCCCTTAGTCCACTTCTTTATACAGTCTATGGTAAAAATATATGTTTTACATTTTTTGGAGCAACTAAACCCTAACCCAAGAACTTGTAATCCAATAAATGCAAGACAGATCATTTTAATGACCTTCTGTGGAACATACTTGGCGAAGCATTATTATCTCCATGGTCACAAGATGGTAGCAGCCCCTACACCAGAAAAGTTCCATAGTACTATTAGGTTTGGGCACTTTTCCCCCTGTTTTTTAAATGCCTACATTTTCGTAGTTTTTTTTTTTTCCCCAGTTTTAGTTCATAGACGTTACTCCTATTTTTTCTTGTATATTTTTGTTATTTCAAGTTAGTCATTAGTTGATTGAGAATTTTTGCCTATTTTTTGTATACATTAAGTAAATGTTCTTTTTGTTTGGCCTGGTGAATCTGGACGTCCTGTTTTTGTACTTTGTTTTGTGTAGAGAAAGTTTATGGGTTGTTTTTTTTTTTTAAAGTTTTTCATCGGGTTCGCTGGCAGCTCCTATGACCCCGTATAGGGTTGGCCTGTCCAGCGCACCATGGTCTTTTTCTTTTGTTACTTTGTTTTTGGGTTTTTTTTTTGTTTTTGTTTTGTTTTTTTTTTTTTTGTTTTTTTTGGAGGGGTCATCACAAGTACACCTTTAAAAAGGTTATACTTTCCCCATTATCTTTTCTGGTTGAGGGCATGCCACCTGCTTGACTGGAATGGCATTAAACTTATATCTCCATGGAGACAAGTGAGTAGTGTCACCAGGTCAATTTACAGGTTAGGGTTAGTCTGTAGATCTGTAATCTGTAGAGGTGGCAAGCCTGCTCACAGCAAGAATCATAGACTGTATATATAAATGGACAGAGCTAACCTGCTAGCCGCCACGTTCCAAATAGGACGTGAGCATGGGCCTGCTTCTGGCTCCATCAACTCCAATTCACTTTCTATTGAAAAACGGTCGCCTCTCTCTGTAACTGCTGCTGTCAAGCTCGTCATTTTGATCTTAAAATGTTTGAATTAATGAAATTCTGCTCCAAATTTGCCCCATAACTTAGTCCGACTTTCATTTGGCTGGAGCCGAATGCTATGGATGACAGCCTCCCTTAGTATGGCCTATGGTAAAAAAAAATAAAAATTATGTTTTACATTTTTTGAGCAACTAAAACCTGACCCAAGAACTTGTAATCCAATCAATGCAAGATACTTTAATGACTTAAGGTGGAACATTGTTGGCGAAGCAATATTATCTCCATGGTCACAAGATGGTGTGCACTAGAAAAGTTACATAGTGTACCTTTAAGCCCATTATCTGACTTGTATTGTTGTCTTGTAAACACAGCTTCTAAGACTCAAATGTCCTTTTAAAGCCTGTACATTGCATCTCTTTGTCCTCTCCACAGATACACCTACACCCTTTGCCCGTTCAATCAAGTGACACAGAGGAGCGCCACGGGTACCGAGGTCTCATTAGGGTAAGTACATAATCACCCTGTTCTTTTGTGCCCAATCTGAATCCTACTCAATATTAAACGACCAGGTCACTATTGTCGCTACAGCTACACAGGCTAATAATGGCCCAAACTGCTGAATTTGTTAACATTTCTAGCCACAATGCGATGGACTCTTTGAACAGGCTAACAGCTCCACCGCTTTGACATTTAGAGGCCATCCGCATTCACGGCGCTAATACAAAGTGGCGTTTCGGAGTGGTCCGGGTCCTTTGTGTGTAAACGGATAGGTTCCTAAATGACAGCTTTTCTCATTTCTGTAATGGACTTGATACAAATCCCAGCTGTTAAGAAGGGCTCTCAATCATCGGTACAGTGCGCCGATGAAGTTAGCCCACCAACCAATATTTGCACTATTGACTTTTTTATGGTTATTCAATCTGCGTTAGGCTTCATGTGGCCTTTAATCAATTGCTAGAAGATCACTGTTATATTTTTAATACCTTGTGATCAATGGGGAAAATCCGATCTGGCGTTTCATACAGTGCTAGATTTGTACTTCCTGGAACGAGAAGGGTTTCAATTTCATCTCAAGGATTAGACTTGCTCCCCCCTCCTGTCCCTTCTCGCCTCCTCCCGCCTCTCTCTCACACACACACATTTTTACCTCCCCCTGGGACGGCATGTGCTGGACTGGAGGCCACTGTGCATCAAAATGCCCGTGTGCGATGAAAGATGCCGCTCAGTCGCCATAGAAACGCACCTTTAGATGTCACTGGATTTTTTTTCTCGTTCTTCTTCTATTCTTCTCTCGCCAAGACTGTGATGGTAGTGATATCGCTCAAAGATGTCGATGGAAATGCCAGTGGTGTTTTAAAGTCGCTGTACATGAATTTTTGTTCAGTTTTTAACAGTTTGCAATGGTCTGCAATATATATCGCAAAAGTATCGATGTTGCGATATTGACATGATAATCGATATTGCAACATGCTCATTATATCGTAATAACAAGATTTTTTATCTGACAAAAATGGACTAATAAGAATATGTTAAATAAACCTGATATTATTCATGATTTTAAGTCCAAGATTAGCTTTGATTTTGTCCTGGTTTTGTCTATTTATCATCATCATTATTATTTATTATTATTATATATTATTATTATTATTATTATTATTATTATTATTATTATTATATCATTATCATTATTTTATTTTATTTATTTTGACAGAATTTCATACTGGCATTGTGATTTATTATTTTTTTTTATAGTATAAGCTATTGAGTCAAACAGTTGAGTTTATATGAATTTTTCACAACTTTCAGAGGCCAGAGCAATGCTAACAATAACTAGCATAGTAGCAGTGCATTCCTGACTCTCTGACGATAAAATGCACATTAATTGCAGTTTCCAAATACAGCACACAACTGTCTCATTTCTACCGTAAGAGCTGCCTATTCAATATATCTCCACTGGGAACTATTTTTTAAACAACTAAATGTGATCTTAAACATAAAGCATAGTCATCCAGACAGATTCCATACTGTTCCATGTGCTTATACTAGTCTATGTAGTCTCAGATTTGTGCTGATACTGATACTGAAAGAACAAAGTTTGCTCAGATACAGAGAAAAAAAGTCAGCCCTTTTAACTATATTTTTTGCTTGGCGTATAAAATTGGGAATGTTGATTTTCTACCTACAGACTTTGAAAATGTCATTTAGCTGCCAGCTCTAGCTTGTATAATCAGACAACGTTACAACCCCCCACCCTCCTATCATCTCAAGAATCAGGTAACAACTTCCATATGTCATTTTGTCTTGTTTTTTTCACTTTCTGTCTTGTGAATTTTCTTGATTTGAGGTGATAATTATGGGATGTCTCTCACCGTCCCGCTCCCCTCTCTCATTAGCCTTAACCGTCAGTCATCCGAAACTCTCATAGGCTACAATTACTCAAACGCAATCCGACACTGACATTTTGCTCCTTTTATAATTTGCCTTAGCCCCACCTTTTACCGATGGATTCTATTGTAAGTCTGCGTCAGCTGTCGTGGGTTAAGGATTTAAAAGCCCACAATATGTAAAATATGAGAAGTTATATGCAATCTACTCCTGATAGATTTGCAGATAGACTTTCTTTCAGCGTGTACGGTGGCCTCTGAGGATCATAAGCCTTATCTAAAGCAGTGGGCACATGATTGTCAGTTCATTGGCGTGACAGGTTGTTTCATAGTGCAGGTTGCTTGGTGGTTCCAGTGTTACGGGGTTAGGTTACACTTCACATTGTACTTCATAAAGTAGCCTACACTAGTACAGTAGTTGTAATGTCATAGGATTATATTGTAGAGCTGGGTAAAGAGAACAGGTACCTGACATGTATAAAGGGTGTGACGGCAGTGTGATGTCGCCCATAGCGTTCAGCTCCAGTCAAATGAAACTCATCAATTTTAGCCTTTACAGGGCCGAATTTGGAGTCAAGTTCCATATTTGGAATTCCAACTGCGAGCGTCATAGCAACCAAAGAGCCAATCCACCCCTTGCCACCGATACCGATGGGTTAGCAGGGAGCGGGCGCTTAGCAACGCTGTCAATCAAACCTGTTGTTAACGCTAGCGGGACGACCTCAGGGAAAAGAGGTGCTTGATTTGTTTGTTATTAATGTTGACATCTTGATTTACGGACACAATAGCGAAATAAAAATCTCAGCATCATGTAGACCGGGGTAATGCATATATTTTAAGACCAAAGTGACGAGCCTGACAGCAGCAGTTACGGAGAGAAGGGTGACAGTTTTTCAGTACAAAGCGAATGAATTGAAGCCAGAGCCGATGGAGCCGGAGTCGCTCCCTTGCTCATTTCTTATTTGGAACATGACGGCTAGCAGGTTAGCTACGTCCATTTATATATACAGTCTATGGTTGTTATACAGCGCCTAATTATGTTTTCGTGCTTGCCATACAAAATCCATACACCAGACATGTCACCTGGAGGATGCCTGATCTCGGAGGCTAAGCAGGGTTTGCCTCAGGGCAGCTATGGCAACAAAAATAGCTTACCACCACCAAGAATATAGAGTGAATGAATAATGTGCTGTAAAATACTCATATTCTACGCTGTAAAAATAATAACATGCGGTATTACTGGTGTTAGGCCATGTCTCTCCATGGCCAAGCGCCACAGTACATCTCTGACATGTTAATGCCATTTGAACTATCTTGGACCCTGAGGACCACAGGGACCGGCCTCCTGCTGGTGCCCAGAGTCAGGACTAAACATGGACAATCAGCGTTTCAGTTTATGCAGCTAAAATCTCAAACAGTCTTCCTGAAGATGTGAGACAGGCCTCTACTTTGACAGTGTTTAAAACCAGGCTCAAAACTATTCTGTTTAGCTGTGCATATGACTGGAAGATTTTTATCCAGCACTCTGCTCTTTTAATGTTAATTTTATGATGATTATTTATGTTTTGATTTGTTTGTGTTGTGATTTTAATGTCTTTCTTATTCCGTAAAGCACTTTGAATTACTGTGTACCAATTGCGCTATACAATTAAACTTGCCTTGCCAGTGTTTTCACCAATCAACAACTAAACAACACATTGCACACATTAATTGCACCTTCCAAATACCTTCCACCATTTTGCGACATTATCAGATCTGTTGTTAACTTTCTCTTTGATTTGGCAGCAAACTTGCCGTGCGTTTGTGAACATATATCTCACATGGCTAATTGGACGTGAGTGCTGTTCTCCTTTGCACCAACACCTCCTACACTACGGCGGCGAGCGGAAAGTGCAGCGTTTTCACCACGTTTTTAGCGGCAGTAAAGCTGGAAGAACAGAATGCTAACTGTGAGTAATTTGACCCCGCGTGTTTCTGCCTGCCTGTCACTCATCAATGTATGGAAGGGCAAGTGAGGCAGAGCTAGATCAAACACGCCTTATGCAAGCTCTGGTCATTTTGGTTGAGAACGGAATTGCTGCAAAAATGAAAAGATTACATAATGAGAAGTTTGAAATCAGTGCTAGTTGTATTTTTACTTCTGTGAGCTGTTTCTGAACTTTGTCAATGCGTAACATGTATTTTATTTTATTTCCAGAAGTTGAACTGCGTTTGGCGGGTTCTGAAAGTTGAAACTGGAACATAGTCGTGGCGTTATACTATTTTAAGTGATTGCAAATAAATCATTTAGAACTGTGGGTTCTTCTCTTCTTCTTCTTCTTCAATATACTAAAATTTTAAACTTGAATCTGATATTAAGGAACAGACTTGATTCTCGATATCAATTTCAATACCACAGTAGTAATAAAAACGTTCTGTTACGTGTTACTGATGCCAAATTTAAGTCTGGAAGGTCAAAATGTTGTTATTCATAGTGTAACTCTTATAATGCCAACCAGAACAGAATGAGACAAGCCCACTTCAGCAGACGATGTACTGTCATTCACATGCATTGGACGGTATTCCAAAATGACCAAAGAATCCCGAAATATTACTGTGTTTGGAATATTGAAAAGACTTCCTCTGTCTTTATCTCTCATTAATTAATAAAGAAAGGCTTTACCTGCTCTAGGGGAACAGCATCATGAAAAGTGTTGACTTGAATGTTTTCTGACAAGTGTTAAAATTAAAGGCCTCAAAAGACTTCCATATCAGCTACTTTCTGATCTATGTTATAATGTTGTTTCTTCATCACAGACATACCTGGAGTTGTGTTTTGTTCACAAATGTTTAACAAAGTCCTTCAGTCCCTCGTTCGTCCAGGTACTTTCCATAGTGGTCCATGGCCCTACACTAGTCTATGTGGTCTTATATTTGTTCTGATACAGCTCAAGATCGTTCTAAAGCTATTCAGGAAAGATTCTGTGCTGTACATGCTATTTTTTTAGTATCGGTACCTGCTGAAACAAGTATCTACTTTCGATACTAGTTTTAAAATAGATTAATAACTGTTTTGACAACCCTACACTGTCTTGGTTTGAGCCACTTATAGTCTTGATCTAGGACTAGGACTGCCTTGGTTTGGTTCTTTTCTAGACCTGGTGAAATCCTGGTCTAGTTCAAGTTTAGCTACATGTTTACTTCCAATTTAGTCCCAATTTTATCTTCTTGTGTGTGCCAATGTATATAATATAATGGTTAACACTATCTTTTATTCACGTCCACCAGCAAACTGACCAGAACTGAAGTAAGTGGCTTTGATGAGCGGTGAAACGTCTTCACTCTTACAACGATTTGTCCAGTTTGCAGATTTAAATTTCGTCTTTTGCTGCTATCTTTTCTTGAAAGATAGGACCAGTGCCATAGGACCAGTGGCATCTCAAAAAGTGTTTTCTATAGTAGTATTTATTTGTCGGTTGGTTTGTTTATTCAGACTGTGTTCTTCGAAAACACTTGGAAACCATGCCAGTGACAGTGTAAAGGTATCCCGTAAGTAAACCACTTTGTGCTGCAGTATAGCGCTTGTGGAGTCATGTGTGGGGACCGGGGGGAGGGAGGTGGGGAACGAGGGGGAGTGTACATGAATCATAGCTGCATGCTGGTATGAAGTCTTTTTTTTTTTTACCGTGACACCCCATCAGTCAGACAGTGCAGGATACAGCGCGGGCCTCTTGATATCAATCTGCATCCTCTTCCTCCCTGGAGCTGGTGAGGAGCGTGTGGGCGGGTATTTATCACATTGTGGGGACTAGGATCTGTATACACGCTCAATTCATGGGGAACTGTCTTTCTTATGGGTACAAAATCCTTTATTAGTGGAGCGGGATCGTGATGTAAAGTGATATGACTTAAAATAGTTTCAAGAAGGCATATTTGGCATTTTTGAGTATTTGGTATAAAAAGGGTTCAGTGACTTCCGGTTGCAAAGTGCAGAATTGAGAAGCCAGTGAAATTTCATTACATCAAGCAGCAGTTTATCATTATTGTGTTTTTAAAAAGCAACATTTTTAACCCTATATGTTTGACCTGAAGTCTTCATTTTTTTGTTAAATGCAAGTAAGTACAGGAAAGTAAATGGAGATCAGCAGTGCGTAGGTAGATTTTCTCAGCACTTAAACCTTACTCAAAGATGAACCAATCAAAATACAACTTGGATTAAGCTATTGATGAGAGAGCACACTATAACATGTTTAAAATCTTATGACAGTAACTTTGTCATAAAATGTACTTTTGGTTTAGCAGGGACCGGGCGCTGCAACGCTATCAATCAAACCTGTTGCTAACGCTAATAAGAGCAACCTTGGGAAAAGAAGGCAGCTGATTTGTCTATTATTAATGTTCATATCTTGACTTACGGACACAATAGTGAGATGAAAACGCTATAATCATGTCAATACAAACATATTGAGACCAAAATGATAAGGTTCACTGCAGCAGTTACAGAGTGAGCCGTGACAGTTTTCTAAAGTAAAATGAATTGGAGCCAGAGTCGATGGACCCGGAAGCACGCCCATGCTCACTTGCTATTTGGAACGCAGTGGCTAGCAGGTTAGCTATGTACATTTATATATACAGTCTGTGGTTCTGATGTAGATTTGGTCTTGTTCTAGTACAGGTTTAGTTCTGGTCTAATCCAATTTTATCCCAAATTTTGATATGTTTGCAAGTGTGAACACGATTTGTGATTTTGACTCCACCCACGACCACATTTCAAATAGAGCTGCTAAACTGGGCAGTGCCTGGGGACTAAAGAAGAGAGTGAGAAAGAAGGTATATGGGGTCTGGAGGTATGTGAAACGAAAAAAAGTGTGATTGGTCTAACAGGGCAGTCTTTTGTGATGTCACCAACTACTGGAAATTCTAGTGGCCACTAGCGCCAGCTCACATTTAGATTTCGATGCCTTTGACCTGAAAGCTGCAAATTTATAGTTTCCACAAATTACTGCACAAAAAATGACTAGGAATAGTAGATAATTCTAACATTTAGAACACCATATACACAGTTTAGTAGCAAAAAAGTAGATTTGTAGTGTTTAGAATGAATCATGTTGACCAGTATTTGTTGAACAGGCAAAAAGTGAACTTGCATGTGCTTTACTTGTCACTATATGCACTTAGCAGGCGTACTCACTCTTGCCACATTGACAAAGCTAATACCGGCTTGTTCCATTTAGTCTCATTTGGATTAGCCGTGTTAACCTCCTTGTCTTAAACGAATGTCGCTGCTGCGGTTTTTCGATTACAGCTCAGTTTGTCAAGTGTGTCAAGGCTCATATAAGTTCAAATTGTTCCCTCAGCTCTAACCTTCCTTCATGCTTGGGTTTTCCTGCTTGTTTGCGTTTCCCCATTAGCAATATAAATGTCCTTTTAGCATCATAAATCAGCTTGGGAGCATTGCGAGCTTAATATTGGACCCCACGCGCACTGTATGTTACCATAAAGATTTCATAGCACCCGGCCGTCATACAGTATGCACCCAATTATCTGTAAATGTTGATATTATACAACTCATATTCACTGCTGAATTCCAATGTCTCTATTTTCCATTTGCTTTGGCGGGCTGGAGCAGCTCAAGCGCTTCCTGGAAATGGCCATTGTAGCAACAACATCAGGCCCGATAATGATAATTGAGTAGAAGAAAATGCTTGCATTGCGACAAACACCGTCCACCGCTGACAGTCTCGTCCATCTTCATAATATGCCTCCGCCCCCTTGAGAGGTATCCGCTGCAACAATGACAAGGCGCCAAGCGGGCTGCGCGATCTAAGACAGATAAACAAATGGTAGTGTATCAATAGGTGATGTGGTAGTGTGGCATTTGCTATTCCAGTGTACAAGGGAATACATACAATGCATTTACAAAGCGCAATCCAAATTCTGCTTTGTTTGCCCTACAAATAAGCTAGCAAGTAATAGATTTGTCGAAAATCAAATACTTTGTTCTATTGTCTAAAGAAAGTGTTTTTATCTATCATTGTGGTATCAGAATTAGTATTAAGTCTTGAGTCTCTTCCTTAGTATCGAAATCGAGTTTGAAATTTTAATATATCGCGACAAGATTAGCATTCATACCTGTCTTGGTTGGCTGGTTTAGTTCTGGTTTTGTCTCAATTTCTTTATGGTGTGCCTGTGTGCAAGTAAGAATGAAGAGTTAATTGGAATATTTTTACGATTAAAAACATTGAATTGGTCAAGTTTATTTGAATATTGCACCATTAGTAAAACAGATGATAGCTTTCCTGTTCTTAACTTAAACAGCCACTTACAATGACTCGGTATGCCTCGTCACAGATATGATATGTGACTTGGCATGTGTGGTGGTTTCATGTTTAATTCCATACAATGGGTCTAGAATAGCCAAATCGGACATTTCTGACCACTACAAAAGAGAGAACCACGTTATGGACTGGGACGGAGCAAACATCGTTGGGACAGAGAACAATAAACATCTTCATTGGATTAAAGAGGCAAAGGAAATATGGAAACGTGGCCACAGGACTTTAAACCGGGACAAGGGGCTTTTTTTACTGTAACACACCTGAGATACTGTCCTGAGGAAATCGGACTGCAGATGGCGCTGTCGTCCTGGCTCCACTGGTAGGAAGACAGCGCCAAAACCTGTTTAAATCAGCTGACTGGACACGTCACAGACATCCATCACGTGACCACACAGAGGAAGAGCGCTAGTGAGTAGTTGAAACTGGTATTAAAAAAAAATCTATTACAATAAATTAACAGAAGACTAGATGAATCTCAGTTAACTAAAAGAATAGCATCTACATGAAAGCAGGTGACGGACCCTCCACCAGTAAAGTTACAAAATGCACCTTTAATCTACGATGCCTAAGGATTTTGTCAGCCTTTGAAACTCATTTAAACATGCAGGCATTTGAGGACATCGCTAAGTCCTCAGAAGCCTGTATTGATCCTTAAAGATCGGTGAGAGGCTCAGAGTATGTCTTCAGTGAGTTCTGACTTTGCGGTTTGAGTTTAGCTATTGTTGAGTGATTGTCGTCGTCTAACTTTCTCGTTTGTAATGAATTTTTGTCCAGTCGCTAATGGTGTTTTGTGATGCTGTGATATTTACTCTGGTGCCCCGAGCAAGTTGGCATTTTAGCTATGCAATGAAACGCCTGATGAATGAATGCTTTTGAATATGAATCTATATCTAGCATCACATTTAGTTTTGTTTATGGAGCTGACTTTTACAAAATGCTAAATGCCGTATATAACCGTGTTAGCAGAGTGGCACTGTGTAAATGAATAGAGCTTTTACTGCAATGAGACAATAGTTCTTTCCATTCTGTGGTTGCATGAGTATATTTGTACATGTCATATTGTGTAAATTGTGGTTACATAAACATAAAAGCCTAGATTTATCCCACGTTTTAGTACATTGGACACTCTGGTGCGAATAGTTACATGTTATCAAATGTGACGAATTTGCGTAGCTAACTTTTTAAAAATTCTTTGGCTCAAAATCCCAAATCCCAAGAATCATTGTTTATATTCAGGTTGTGTTCTTGGAATAAGGACATAATATTTTTTTCCCATGAGACCAAAATCATTGCGTTAACAAACCAAAATCGGAACAGCCTTCTTGAATGTTTGTCTTGGAGCTCACTTTGAGGCTCGTCAAGCTTCCACAAGTAAATTTCCCATTCATTTTCCCCATAGACTTTTCATATTATTCAAATTTGAGTTAAAATGCTTGACAGAGACTAACTAACTAACTAACTAACTAGCTAACACATTTAAAAGCTAAACTTTGGCTGAAGATCTCTGCTTTCTTTGGAAATTGTATGGGAAAATGAGTGGAAAAATGTCTCCTGGAACTGCGTGGGGGCGGTGACTGTTGAGTTACATTTGAATCTACAAGTAAGACCCACTGCTAGGACTATCCACAAGTCTGAGTCATATTCCAGTGAACTGTAGCATCTGCAGTGTCTCACCTTTGGGCATTTCCACCAAGCACCAAAAGTGAGTTTAGAAGAATGAAGAAATAATGTGAAACAGAATTTGAGGTTAGTTTAGCCATTTTTTCATGTATTTATAACATATGTAGATCAATATTTTAGATGTTGAAAACCACAACATTGATCTTGAAGAGAACACAATGCAGGATTACTCAAACATGTATGAATCATTTAAACAACTCTGAGTAAGCTAATGAAGAGAAAACATCATGATAGTATGTTCAAAAGCTCATCGATTTTATATGTTCTCTTTAAAAGGGATGTTATAATGTTTGTGTAATCCCTCAGTTGTCCAGATATGATCCATAGACAAAAAAAAAAAAAAAAATCAATTCTGTCAACTAGATAAAAGTTTTAGAGTGCCGTTCATCCAATTTGTTTCTATTACATTGACATGAGTGATTTAGCCTGCAAATAGGCTGCAACATCTGCACATTAGAGTGCATTATATTTTTGCTATCTCAAATTTCACTAAATCAATATCAGTAAACGTCACAGGTGCATGGCTTTATAATAAATATATTTTTCACAAACATCTCCAGGGACCCTTTTTTATGACATAAGAGGGTGAAAAGTGAACCAGATATTGAGATATTGCAGAATTTAGGTGAAATCTATGTGATCTATACTCTATACTGTATGTAAAATCACACCAGTGCCAGATAAGGAACACTAATGTTTAATCGAATTCGTTTTAAGATAAATCATTGTCTAATATTTCATTTAATAACAAAAAACTCCAAAAGTGGACTCAGTGCCATTCATTACCACTAATTAACCACTGTCAAATTTAGTCACGTGGGTGCAGGAGCTCTATTTGTTTAGAGTTTCTGTTTGTTAGCTAGGTCTATTGAACTGCACTAAGTGAGAACTGTGCCTGAGTCATATTTGCATAATCACGTCATATTTTCAATTCAGTAGAAACTTCTACAGGCAAATCCACGGCTGTGGCATGGGCTCAACAGTCTCTCCTATTATTGCTAACTTACAGTATATATGGAACAATTTGAACAGAATACATTGGCCTCTTTTCCAGGCACTCCACCCACACATTGGTATCGCTACATGGATGAAACTGGACTAAAATCAGAATTCAAGATCTGGAACCCTTTACTGCACATATTAATGCTGTGGATCCATACATCAAGTTCACACGAGAAGAGGCTGAGGAGAACAATGTGGCCTTCTCAGACAGACATCTTCAGGAAGCCCACACACACCGACAAATACCTGCTTTTCGATTCACACCATCCACTGCAACACAAACTCTGAATTATCTGAACAAGCTTCAGAGGATTTTCAGACAGCATGAAATCCCAGTCTATTTCAAACTGACAAACACTTTAAGACAGAAACTGGTTCACCCAAAGGACAAAACCCCGAGCCACAAACAAAGCGATGTGGTCTACTCCATTCAGTGTAGTGAAGACTGCAGTGAGTGCTATATTGGAGAAACAAAACAGCCACTTCATAAGACAATATACCAACACCGTCGCGAGAGCAGCTCAGGACTCCAATCTGCTGTGGATGTCCTTCTCAAAGCCACTAACCACTAGTACAGATCTGAGCCAAAGAAGAGAAATGGTTTGATAGCCCGTATGCTAATAGAGGTGAGGGCACACATTATTTGAATGATTATGCAAATATGACTCAGTTTCAGTAGATATGTGTGTTAGTTTCAGTGTAGCTAGCTCCTCTCTTCAGATCCCTCCAGCAGTCTGACCAGAACTGAAGAAGCCGCTTGAATGAGCAGCGAAACATCTTCACTTTAAAACTTTTGTCCAGAATTAATTTTTTTTTCATCAAAAATATACCCAGAGTTTTTGTTTGGTTTGGTTTAATTCACACATTTATCACACAAACCCTGTATATCAAGGCTGAGTTCTTCTCTTAAACAGAAAACACTGTATTGTGTATACAGAATGTGTATTTAAACTCCACATGACTTCACAAGGTGGAAGAGACGATTTTGAGCTTTGAAGATGCAGACAGACAAAAATACACAAGATTACTCAAACATGTGTGAAGGTAACAAAACACAACTCTAGGTATGTTTTTTGTGAAGGTAACAACAGCATTATAACATGGCTCAAAGCTCACGAGAATCCATTTTGTGTAATATGGAGCCTTTAAATTGCATATGGTGGAAGACACAGTAAAGAAACACTGAAAAAACCCTGAAACAGATAACAACAGCAAGCATGAAACTAATACAGCAGAATCTGTGTTGAGTTTCCACAAATTGAAATAATACAATAACACAATGTTGTTTAAGCACATCATTGAAAGCCGCTCTGTTTTTCTGCAGTTGGACAGAGTACAAACATCCGCATTTCATTTTATGTTTTTCTGAATTCCTCTGGACAGAAACATGGAGTGTGCAGTCAACTACAAACAAACCCGAGCACGCGACCAGAGCACTATGGCGTACTCTTAGCCGCGTGGAGCTAATGCACTAGCGCGTTTAAGCTTCTCAAATCAGTCGCTTCCATTTAGTTTAAAGGGAAGAGCATGATTAGCTTATGTGCAAGCCATTTCCTACAAACAGCAACAACTACAAAACAAGTCTTTAGTGTGGGGCCTGGCGCGGCTATAATAACCTCTCACAGCGAGGATAAATGCATTTGAAATATTCATGACGACCACTTTCAGCAAGAGAGAAGGGAAAAACTGGGAAAGTCCAACACCAGTGTCAGTCATTTTTAATGTAGGAATATATTCTCACGATACAGCTATTGGCTAATAAAAATAACAGTACAAGTACAAATTAGGATTTGAAATGATATTAGGTAATTTAGATAATTTTGTATCATTAAGATTATGTGGAGAGTGGCAAAATAGAGTTTGAAAATGCAATTTAAATGTTTATATTTCCAAGATTGTAATTTTGCTGTACTTGTTGCCTGGGATCCAGAACACACACTTCTTCAATACTTTACAAAGATGTGAGTCTGGTCAGTGGTGAATCTCCTCGTTTTCAGATGGGCGTAATTGGCAGGTGGATTACCAATTGGGGACAGGAATGGTCAGTTCGTATTGGAAAAAAAATAAAGGGAAAAAACCTAGCAGAGTGCTGGAAAACATTGCGGATTTCTGCAGAATCAATGGGTGAATCAATAAACTGTTACTCTGAGGTGAGATGAATTTGAATTTATTTGGAAATCATAGGTAGCCATTGAGCTCCTTTGTTTCCCGTGTCACTGGAAAAGACAAAAAAAAAAAAAAAATGGATCTGATTGCACAATCACTTTTGACCAGGCTTGAGATACCCAGTGTCAGCAAAATATAACCAAAAAAAAAATGTGGTGTGCTTTAAAAAAAAAAGAAAAATGAATGAATTTAAAGCCACAATATGTACTGTAACTTTTTAGCTAATAAACGACTAAAGACTAAAGAAAAAGCTTTTTTTTTTTTTCAATTTGGTTGTGATTATTGCACTGAAAAAACAAGCATCTTTACTTTGAGCTGGCTTGCATCTCCATAAACCTGACTTTTATTTGACCTGAAGAAGGGTCTCCTTGTGCTTGTTTCCATAAAAATTGTGTTCATTTGGCTATAACTTTCCACAGTTTGGCAGTAAACATATGTATCATTTGGAATATTCCAACAAGATGTTCTGTCTACCATTAAGACGCAGCTGAAAGGTGATAATATTCTGTTGTTGTGTTCCTGGGCAAGACACTTTACTTTTGCCTGTCCACAC
Organism: Periophthalmus modestus; assembly: GCA_019594935.1. Lineage (NCBI taxonomy): Eukaryota > Metazoa > Chordata > Actinopteri > Gobiiformes > Gobiidae > Periophthalmus > Periophthalmus modestus. The sequence goes on from JAIEZT010000107.1 coordinate 15,698,233, forward strand.
CACAGACTGTATAAAGAAGTGGACTAAGGGAGTGTGACGTCACCTATAGCATTTTGGCTCCAGTCAAATGAAGCTTATTGAGGGTAGCAGTTATACAGGCGAATTTGGAACCAAGTTTCATATTAGTAATTTCAACCACAAGTATCATAGCAACCAAAGCGCCAATCCAAGAGTGAGGCTGTTGAATGTAACGCCCCTTCCCTTCACAATGCTGTCAATCAAACCTGGGAAAGAACTCACCAGATTTGTCTGTTATGAATATTCATATCTTGAGAATAACAGAGCGGGTTAATACGAACATTTACAGAGAGAGGGACGACAGTTTTCTAATGTAGAAGTGAATGTGAAGTGAATTGGAACTAGAATCGATGGAGCCAGAAGCGCGTTAATGATCACTTCTTATTTGGAACGTGGCGACTAGCGGGTTAGCTATGTCCATTTATATATACAGTCTATGGCACACACACAGTAGGTCTAGCTCATTGCACCAGAGAGGTTATCGGATTATCTTTTTTGCCATTGGTTGGATGGCCAGGATAGATAGAATTCTTAATCTTAATTAGGTCTCACAAGAATCACGTTGTAACTCCATTATATGTCAAATTTGGACAACACCAAAATACCTGCAAGTCTATTCCAAATGGAGAGCAGTAATTCAGACGCCCTTTCAGTTACAAGGCCCAGATGAAAGACCTCCAAATGTGTTTTTGTTTTAGCACTCTGGGGAAATCAAGGTGGCCGCTTCGTCGGGGTCATAGGTCACCTCACGACGCCCGGCAAAGTTCAAGGAGCCATCCCCCGCTATTGTGCCGGGGTCAGACTGTTTTGCACTCATTGCTATTGAGAGCACGTGAGTTGTTTTAGACCGCGCGGGGGGCCTGGCTGCTAGTTCACCCTTCAACCTTGAAAACACATTGTATGCAGCAGCCTAAGCATCGCCCGTCACCCCAAGATTAAACAAGGACGAACCAGGAAAACAAATGCAGAGGAAACTCACTGTGAAAAACCAAAACAGACTGTGAAGGTGAGGATTAAGGTTGTTTAATACAAGTTGGGCTGCACTGGAGAAATTTTGTGTTATAGTTCAAATAAAGAACAATTCATTCGTTTTCTAGTTATTAAGTTATTTTAGAGCAATAGAGAAATAACTAGAGCTTGTGTAATCAGTAAAAAAAAACATATAATAAAAGCTAGTATTAAAGAAATGACGAGTGAAAGAATGATGACAGCAGCGGTACAGGGAAGTGGCTCAGTGGTTAGTGTGTTCACCCATCAACCTGAAGGTCTGAGGTCTCATCCCGTCCTGCTATTGTTGTGTTTTTGTACAAGACACAGCACAACCTCGTAGCATTTGAGATTGGTGGTTTAAGTCATAAGATTTGCTAGAAGATGTTACTGGAATGTCTCGTTGTATGGCATTGAATAAATCTATGTTGTATTTATTCAATCACAAGCTTGTACTGCACAAAAACAGCATTCTGACTGTGAACGGAGTCTCTTCTCCACAGATCTGACCTGTAACTCTCTCCATGGAAATATACATGTGTAAAGCCATACTTGGGATCATTCTAGGTGAAGAAAAAAAACACCTCCAGAGAGACGAGCAGATGGTAGACGCTCCACATTGGTGTACCTTTAAATTCTTATAGGTCCCATAAGACATCTAAACAAAATGGTATACCAATTACCTTAATTTGTTGCAAAATGTCCCATAAGTGGAACAATTGTCTAGCATTGAAACACTTTTGGGTTGTTGAAGAATATAATATGGAAATAGGAAGACTGCAAGGTGGTTTAAAGAAGCCAGTCCACTCTGCGATGTGATGAGAATTATGATCGGAGTAGAGGCTATAGACGCCTTAAGAATTTGTAAATATTGTGATGTTTTCTGGTGGGTGGGGCTTAGCCTGGAGGCAAAAAGAGGCGCTGTGTGCTTTGTCAGCAAGCATAAAACTGAGCGTTTTAGGAGGGATTTTTGTTGTTTTGATCATAAAGGATGAGGAAGAAATTACAGGATCGATTGGATTCGGTCTCGGAATTGTCAGTCTGTATAGTCACTGACTCTGTGGGACCGTTACAGCTACTTGAGTAAATAAAATCTCCAGTCGATGAACGCTGGCTGGCTGACCCATACGCCATATGGGAGTGGCATGAAGATCTGACGGGGCTGTCGAGGATCGAGAGTCCAAGTGTTGAGCTGAGTAAAAGGACAGGCATAAATCACTGGATGCCTAAAAAACGTAACTATGTATATCCAGAACTATGTTGGAAATGTTCAAATGATTACTTCCTGGTTAAGTCTCTCTTTTAGACCAATAAATATAACATTTTGAAATACGGCTAATGGTATGAAAGAACTGAGAACCGATGATCTTGTGAGCAGCATGTAATAGGCTGTAGAATTAATATGTCCAGCCCTACATTCATGTAAATGTCAAGTGAAATGAAAACCTTTGACATGACATAAGAGTATCTATGACATCTGTAAGGGACCCTGCAAACTACTTACCTCTATCCAATTTGACCTACCGTAGAAAAAAAAAACTGAGGTGACAAGGTCTGGGCTTTCAGCGTCCGGTGAAACTTGTCTTGTAAAATAATAGGATGAATTTAGCAAAAATAAACATTTACATTTGTTGACTGGAAAATAAGTGAGTGTGTGGAGTGAATAACACTGGAGTGCACTAGTGCACTAAAGGTTAGCAACACGTTCCTTAATGTGCAGAAAACAAAATAAATCCAGCACATCAGTTATACAAACATAATTTATTTTACCTGATATGAAGTGTGTTTTGCAAACACCAGCACTGTTTTGTCTTTGCCCTCTGTCTGTCGTATTGGATTCAATCAGAATTGTCTTTGTTTTTTTCTGTGAAGGAATGTCTGCTGGTAATTATGCGGTAAAACTTTAAATTTTACGGCGCAAGTGATGTTCCTCCTGTTCTGGCCCCAAAAAACACACCAAGACAACATTTAAAAGCTGTAAAGCTTCACACATTTAGAGCGTTCTAACGATGCTAACGAGTCTTTCCTTCTTTTTGCCTCCAGCAAGTGTTGCGACGTCACTGTGACGTAGGCCATTACAGGCTCCATAGAGATGGGCACACACACATCTGTGTGCAGGGAAAAGAATAATATTGTAAAACAAAAAAAGACAGCTAATGTTGTCAGATTCTTGCGGGTTGCTTTTGCTCAGTATTCAAACCCACAGGTCTCCCTTGAACTGCTTTATTGAGCAGTAGATTTTCAAACAGACACCGACGGAGAAACCATGTAGCCTAGCAACATTGAAAAACCACATTGAATGACTGTGTATGCCCACTGCAAAGAAAAGCAGGCAGTCGAAATGACAGCACAGAGCAACCCCAGAGAGAGTGGGATGTTGTGGCCACCGTGAAAAATACAAATAGGTTGCGTGTTTGGAGCCGAATACTGTTGTTTACCTGCTTTCCGTTAGCAGTGAAGGCTAGTATTTCATCTGAGAAACTGACAGCCTAGTTAGTGGCCACTCAGGAATTACGCCATAACATTACGACCACTGACAGCTCAAGTAAATAATACATTATGTCTTGATAGTGGCACCTGTGCGTGGGTGGAATATATTACGCAGTATTTGAACATTTTGTCAAGGTTATGGTGTACTATGGTGACTATATACAAGTTGTTCTTTTCATTTTACTTCACATGTCTACTATTTTAATAGAAAAGGGGCAACCAGTAAGAAGCAGTGAACATCACGCATGGACACTATCTTGAGAGAGGATCTTGATTAGTTGAAGATACACTCGACTTTAAATGAGTTTGATATGGGCCTAATTGTGCTGCTAAACAGCAGGGTCTTAGCAAATTCGAAATCCACAGCTATTTTACTGTGTGTAACATGAGATAGACCTTTATTTCATTATTTTTCCCACAATGGGGAAATTGCAGTGTTGCAACGCAAAGTTCAACAACAGTAGGAGAATAAGAACATGCAAGTCACCAGTTGTCAATTGTAATGGCACCCATTATATAATAGGCCTTATCGCAACCACGGTGTGTTACGTATACACTCAAGTAAGTCATGCAATATTATTTATTGTAATGCTATTTATAAAAATATGCACTAAATATGCATTTTTACTCTGAGAAAGATCGCCTCTCCACAGATCTGACCTGTAACTTGGCCTAGTGTTGACACCTGCTTATGGTTATGGAGATGGAGAAAGTGAATGACACGCTGTAAAACATTTCAGGCAAAACAATAACATCTCCATGGAGACAAGCAGGTTGTGAACCCTGCAACACAAAAGTGCATCTTTAAAGTGCATCTTTACAGGGCCTATATTATGTTGTTTCCTCATCAAAAACATACCTGGAGTTGTATTTTGTGGTAATACAGGAAGTGCTTCACTGTGTTTTAAACTCCATCCACTTCCACAAGAATAATTTGGATAATTTCAGCCCTGGATTTGCCAGTATCTACTAAAAAAGGTAGAAGGTACCTGTTCACTTGAAAAGCACTATTCCATGACATCACAAGGGGGAACAGAGCATTTTGAGCTTTGGAGATGTAGACAAACGAATAATAAGGATTACTCAAATGTGTAAATGAAACAACACACAATTTCGGGGATGTTTTTGAGAAGGTAACAATATTATAACGTGTCTTAAAGCTCATAAGAGTCAATTTTGTGCACTATAGGATCTTTACGTATCGGCATTGAAGCCCGTTGATAGTTGTGGGAAAAGTTATATAGTTATAATCAGAACAGCACATCTCAAAGATTTATAAAGATACACTTTTAACATAGCTACAGTTTACAGTGAAAAGGTCTAGCTCACTGTTAAAAGCAATGCATTTTGGGATTGCAATTTGAATGAGGTGCCTGGTACTTTATTAAACCCAATACAGTTTCTGCATGTTGTCCCTGCAGGTGTATTAAATACTTAGCATAACAACAAATATAATCCAAGTAAACCAGCGTCCACGGCGGATTGGATAAACGGACTGGGTTTAACCTGAGGGCAACTAACATAAAACTCTAATCAATTTCTGCATTGATTATATCCTTTTAGCTACCAACTGCTGTGAAACATTGAAAAAACTCTCAGAATGTTATAAATGATTTGAATTGTTGCATTAAAATGAAATTAAAACCCACAAAATGAAAGCAGAATTCCTGTGCGCCTCGAGTAAAGAGATGATGTGAATGCCTGCAGGCTGCCCAAATCCTTAGAGAGGCTTTGACTTGATCCAGCTGGGCAAATGTAACTGGCATCGGCCCAAGTAAAGGCTAGCATAGCGTCTCATCTCTGCTTGTGCTAATATGAAAATATGTTCATTTGATCGAGTGGGGCTCTCGAGAGGGCAGCTGAAAGCATCTTTGGAATATTAAAGCCAATGTGCTTTTTAATGTAAAATACATCAAGTCCCTCCTCCCTTTAAGATTAATTACTTCTCGCTGGTGTTTTTTTCTGCTCTGACTATAAACAGAAGAAAAGTACTGTAGCTAATTATCTCAATAGGTGGCCATTTTATCACAAGGGAGCGTGTGATGATTGCTGTAAAACTGCTCCAACACAAGCGGGTTACAAATGAGGATAAAGGAATGGAATATCAAGGAACACAGCGAGAAAGACGCAGCCTCATGTCAGAGAGATACGCCTTTCCACCAGCGACGCAGTTATGACGGGGTAGACTACTTATTTCTAAGATAGTTAGCACAATTATATGTAAGATTTGACTAAATATCTTGCCCCTATCAGAGAAATAATCCATAATTAAGTTTATAATTTTACTTCCAGGTTGGACATAGGCAGCAGATGGCGTGCAGGTGGCATACGTAGACACTAGCTAACTACATAACTTTTACCTTTCTTTTCTTTCTTTATCTTATCTTATCTCTCAATTTTTATACAGGGGAACCCGATGAAAGCACTTAGGCTCTTTTTTCATGGGTGCCCTGTTTAAAATGCAATACAAGCAGAAAAATCAACCTTATTTTCCCGAGGGCGTTACCTTCATTGACAGTTTCACTCCGGAAACCAGCAGTGGCTCTTTTCGTTGCTAAGATACTCGCGGTTGGAATTACAAACACGGAACTCGGCTTCAAATCTGCCATTATAACTGTTAGCGTCGATGAGCTTACTTTGACTGGAGCTGAACGCTATGGGTGACCACTTCTTTATACAGTCTATGTATATACCTAGCAAACATATTTTTAGCATGGGCTTAAAGGAAATTGCACAATGATTATGCTTTGACTAGTAAAAATAAATGACAACTCCTCCCTTGTTTGGCATACATGAGGCATTTTGCATGGAAATTTTGGTGATGACTGAACACATTATGCAAAATTGCCTATTTTTTTTTTTTTACCTTTTAACCATGTTATACTGGCCCCTTGTCAAAAATATACCTGGAGTAGTATTTCGTTTCATTCACACTGAAATCCAAGGTCATCTCGCCTCAAAAAAGCTCAGTTTGCATTTTGCCCGTTCTGTTGCATCATAGCTAAATCTTCACCTGTGCTGTTTGTAAGCTCATAGCCAATGAAGTATTATGTTTTAGAACTCAATGCTACTTCCTGTATTTTTGTACTTCTCAACTTTTTTTCCCTACAAACTGCCACTTAACTGATTTAAAACTATGATAAATATTTTCAACAGGGTTAGGGTCTGCAAATCCTATACTTTACAGAGTGGACAATGACGACCATAACCACTGTCTCAGCTCGTAAAGAGGTATTTTATTAGGAAGACTAAACAAATTGTGAATATTAATCATTTTACTGTGTTCAAAAATAAAAAATCAAGAATCTGTTCTCCTGTTGCACATTTTAAACACAATGACAGTGATCGAAGTTTTATAAATGATGCACAAAAACAAGAATCAGATGCAGTTTGGGGAGGTATTAATTACAGTGTATTATTGGTGACTATACGCCGTTTGTCAGCCGACACATTTCTTGGTGTTTTTTGTTTTACCTTTTTGACAATGATGCAACAGTATAGGTTTGCTGAGAGAATTATAATTGGCCTTAGCCTCCCCTATATGTTACAAACACTCTCCAGATATTAGGACCACAGTACAGCAATGGTATACGATAAAGATGTTTATTGATAATACAATTAGATGTGGAGGCTGGGTAGAGACTCAGGACACAGGGATGAGGAGGTTGCGGTGTGGTCCTGCTCCTGAATCTCAGTCAATCATATTAACTCCATTTCAAACTTTTTTTTTTTTTCATAGATAATTCAACCCATTTTTATACAAACCATCTTTTCACATTAACCAAACAATATTTACCTGTTTAATAAGTGACACATTCCTAACAAACTTGTCTCATTAATTCTGTGAAGCAGCTGTCTTGTCACAAACATGCGCATAACATTTGGTAAACTGTATTCAAATCACAATCAGTTTTATTTTTTTTTTATTATTATTTAGTTTATTTTATGTTTTATTGTTGCTTAAACCATTTTCAATCTGCATTTCCTCTATGTACTAGTGTCACGATACAAACATTTCAGACCGAATTTCGATACTAATGAATAGACTTGATACTCGATACCATAGTGATAATAAAAAACACACTCTTTATTTAGACAATAGAATGTCATTTTCAGCATTAAATTGTAGCACTTTCTTTTATATTATACCATTTGCATCTACGTGGTCTTATACTTTTTCATCATTCTAAACAACTATCTAGTTTTGACATTAGTTTTAGTATCGATTATCTGATTTTCCATACTTTTGGTGACCCTACTACGCACTCCCTTAATGACCACAATATTTCCCGTTATCATTTCAAAGTCATTTCACCTTCCCTTAATTGTCCCGATATTCATTTGAACAGCCATTAATGTATTTATTTATTTATTTATTCAAACTCCTTGACTTATCTAATGATTTAACCTTCTGTGTGGTGACAGGTGTATGGGAACAAGTGCGTAATTATAGATTTAAGTGTTCTATTTAATGCGCTCGTTTTCAAGCTGTCAAGGTCATTGGCTGTGGAGTGCCATTAGTGAAGAGTGGAGTCCTGTTTTACCTGCGAACGCGATTCTGGTATTGCTTAGCGTATAGCACTGACAGCAAAGTCTAGGCAGCCCACATTTATATAACACTCGTAGCAGTAAATGCGCACTTGTATGTACTGTGCCAAGGGCTAATCAAGGCAAAGGGCTGAGGAGAAGGTTTAAAGTGGGGGGCGGGAGGGGCTGACACCGTGAACCCCCCATGGCCTCTCCGCCGGGTCGCCATGGCAACCTCTCGCCCTCCCGTTAATGAGGCATGAGTGAGCTGTTAACAGAATACTGATTTGCGTTTGACGTACAGCCTGATGCGTATCTTTCAGGAGGTGCGGGTGAAACACTGCGACGTCTCCAGTGTGCGGTTTATAATGACATATAAAGCAAAGCACTCTGGGTAGTTTGGTTTATGCTGTTTGTTTTTGTGTCTCCACTATGTGCAGCACTTTGGTAGCTATATTATTTATAAAACGTATTGTGCAAATAAAGTTGAGTTGGATTCCAAATTAAATGAGACAGTGAAGATGGAATGGTGCAGTTAAAGGTGTAGTACTTAACCTGCCCACTACCTGGTTGTCTCCAAGGAGATGTTAATGCTTTGCCTGGAATATTCTGCGGTATGGCAATGGACTTATCTATATTGCATTTGTTCAATTTCAGCTGTTTTATTGTCTGTACATATATCTGACATATAACTTGGCCTGGTTGTTTCTATGGATAAATAATAAACCATCTCCATGCACTCCTTTAAGTTTCTGTTCAAGATTAGTTTTCTTGTTATGCTAAAACTTGTGATAAACTATTATAAACTAGTCCCACGCCCCATTAGAGTTAAATTTAGTTTACAGAGTGTGAGTTATGCTATAGAAGGCAAATGCTTCCAATGTCAAAGATTAAAACAAAAATGGGCCTAAAACACCACCTTGGGGTTTACCTCTTAATCAGAGTTCCAACTGAAAAATACCAACCCTTTCAAAAACAATATATATATTTGCATACATGTACAGTGTTCTATCAACATGTAACATTTTATTCCTCCATGATGAAGCAGTAATTAAAAAATTCTCATGATTGCAGTTATTCATGAGTCTGCATGCTTACATACTGAACTTTGCTTTTAAGCTCTTAACAGTTTTATTCCTCTTAGCACCTGTTCATGTGTACTTAAAATCATCTATATACGAAGAGCTTCTTTTTATATTGGCTCATGTTCCCATTTTTCCCATCTATTTATCCAAATGCTCACACAGCATGTTGTTTACATAGAGAAATGCATCTATTGTATTCTTATGTGTTTATTTCACTGGTACATCTTACTAACACTGTAGTACCTGCACATAAGCCCAATGAAAATGTCTCTTTTAGCTCAGTCTATTTTCCTTATCTGAAAATGGCTTGAATATCCTTTTGTATTTTTCCCTATAAATGTAAAGTGAATGCCTGGTCCTTACTGAGCATGTGCAGTTTGCATGTTCCTGTCAGTATGAATTATGCATTACCACAGCGGGCACAATGGGCGAAAGACGGCACAGTGGCTGGCACAGTAATGACAATGCTGGGGCTCGTCTCTTAGCTCCGAGCTCTGATTGGTGACCTTATGTACAGGTCAAAGTTCACCAGCCTTTTATACTTCCTCATTCTTTTTGACTTTCTCCCTTGTTTGGTTTCTATCTTTTTATATTATCAATTTTACATTCAGCAGCAGTGTCCCTGGTTCCTCGCTATGTTGTAAATGATTAGCACATTAACAGCGCAGGGATGGGACTAACTTGCTGCTCCAGACCTCCTTGTTAAGGCAGAAAAAGCATACCTGTGAGGTATAATTCGTTGCAGTGGCAGCTAATGAGTGGATGCTACAGTGGGAAGGTGACAGTAATAAGCCCAGACTTTACAGCAACACAGGTAGAGCATGTGATTAGCAGTGCAAGGTTAGCTATTCGGTACGAGCCGCTACCTGCTCCCACACTATTTACAAGGCTTTTAATACAGAGGTGACATTCGCTAGGCCTCAGAGAGATGGAATTTCATGGAGTGAATGTAAAGTGATGAACATTTTGGAATTAAAATAGCTTAAAATAGTGCAACTTATCGCTACATGCTAGTTTCAGTGTTGACATGTTGGCATAAATCTTTTCAAATCTTGTGCCTGGCAACTAATTAGCATTGCATTTAAGTGCCTAAGTAAAGTGAGTGAATTTTAATAACACTCTTATTTAAAGTAACAGGTGACATGCCACCTGCAGGATTTCAGGAAAACAGGAAGTATTATGTTATATTGTTTGGTAGATGCATTTTTGACACTTATCATTCAATATGTCTTTCAATAATCTTTCATCTTTTGCTGTTGAAACTGTGAGATACACATAGATGTTGGATGCCCTTCTTGTCATAACTAGTAAGATTAATAAGATAAGCCTATCCCCTACCAAGCAAACAATGTCTCTTACTCTCTCTTTCTCTTTATACACACACACATGCACGCACACACGCACACACACACCCACACACACACACACACACACACACACACATATTTTGCATGAAGGGACTTAGCAGTATGAACACTGTTTAAGATCATATGCAGAAAGGTCAATTTTGATAAAAAGCTACAAACTGTAATTGTAAATCTTTGATGTTCTTCTTCATCATGGACAAAGAAAATCTTACATGTTGATAGAACATTAAGCTTGAGTTTGTAAGAAATAAAACGCACTGTATATTGTTTTTGAAAGGTTTGGCATTTATCAGTTCAAACATGCTTTAATAGAGAGGAATACTCTCAAGGTAGTGTTTTGAGCCCATGTTTGTTTTAATCTTTGACAATAGCAGTGGTGGTGAGTCAGACAGTGACGAACAAATAAATGATGCGCTTGTTTGCCCTTGTTGTTGTAACCAGTGTATAAGGTTAATATGAAATAATATACGGCTGTACCTTGCCAAGCAACAGAAAAAAAAGAAAAAAATTCTTGTTGGAGCATGAAAGGAGTTAGCAGTATGACCACTGTAAGATCATGTGTAGAGGTCACTATTGTAAAGACAGTAATGCACAAGTCGTTTTCATATACTGAACACGTAACCTTGGTGTGTCAGAGTCATAGCCTTTTCAGCATTATAAATACCAAGAACTACACTGGAGAAGATGTGGAAATATCTTCTTTGTACTCTATAACTACTGCTCATTGAATTGTATCACTGGTCAAGACTGAAATGCATTTTAGTGCGCAGTGTTGTGTCAAAATAATAAATAATGTAACATTACAACATCACAATCTCTGAAAGAAATCATGTATAGGACAAATTAGTGACTTGTAATAGAACAACAAAAAGTAGTGATGTGACGTTCATGAACCAGTCAGCTCTTTTGAACTACTTCTTAACGTTAATGGTTGAATCCAGATCTCATTTTTTTTGAAAGAACCACATTTTTTTCTTTCTAATTTGTATTCATTTTTATACTCATTATTATACTGAACGCTGAACCAGCACGAGAATCAGCACCGAAGCAGAGCCGGTGACACGAGTGAGAGCTTTGTGCACAAAACACATATTTGGCATCATATTAACAGTTAGTTTTAGAATTATTATTATTAATTTGCAAAGTTTTATTTAGATTATGCATAATTTGAAATAGAGACACACTCCCACAAATGTAAGCCATGGTCCTTCCTCTCTGTGTTGTTGTGCTGTGTTCTGTTGTTAAAGTGAGTTCTCACATTGGCTTCTGTCATATGAATAAATAGAAAAGAATCAGTTTTTTGAATGGGTCTTTGAAATGAAGGGATCCCAAAGATTCGGATCCGAAGAGCCGAAAGTTCCTAAGAGAAAACCATTAGATGAACCGATTCAGCTTTTCAGTCTCAATATTAACAGTGATACCTTTGTTTTTACATCACTGCTGTTTCAGATGACATCACAACATTATATAGGACAAAATGATTTAAAGCAGATATATACATACTATACATGGTGCAAAAAAGATCATTAATTAATTAAAATCAGCTACAGACCCTTTAATTACCTTTGTCACCAATGCACAACCCTGGTATTGGTGTTAGTGCATTTTAAACTACAGTATGCACTCGCTATAACCTTGACTAACTCATCATTACTGAAATGTTTACTTATAGCTATATTAGAAAGAGCTACTGCCAGATTAGCTGTGGATTTTCAGGATTTATCACTCGTGGCAAGCGGATTAACTGCACCATGAAGTTTAAAACAGAAATCATCGTTGACCACATCGCTTTATAATCTCCTCTTGCATTATCGTTATAGAAAGGCTGGCTAATTACAGCTAATACAGATAGGATTATAAAATCAGCAAAACAATGAAGGCTGAAATAGTGAGACAAGTGATCGATAAGATGTTCCGGCGTTACACTTTAGTGGGGCCGTAAATTAGCACGAGAAGCTGAGCGCGCAGTTATTTTTGTGGCCGTTGGGTGTAATTAAATCACAAGTCCATCTGCTCATTTGCGTGTCAATACAAATCGCACCTCGCTGATTCAAAAGGGGGAAAATGAAACGAGATTGACTCCAGAGATGGACTCCTCCCCAGCTCCCGCAATCTCTGCCACAATGGAACATAAATGCAGGGATAATAGGTTTAGGCCTGGCTAGATATGCCGCTTTTACAGGTTTATCTGTGATGGAAGGTGCTTTTATGGCATTAGAGAAGACCCTGACAGAGAATGAATCATAATCCAGGTATCTGTAAATAAGATTCCCCATGTTTTAAGGCTTAAAGAAGCACACAGCGTTCGATATCTGCAGCCATTTATCTTAAATAGTGGCGCTGCCTTCACCACGCTCTTGGAAATATGTGAAGTTGAAGTGTGCTTTTTCAAGGGTATTTGAATCCAACCCACAATGGTAAGGTATAATTCCTGAACCTGCTTCAAAACAAGAACATTCTGTTGATTGATAAATTATTGACGTTATTGCTGGGAAAAAAAAAAAAAATCTTCTATTGGTTCTGTTTGTAGTTCAAATTCAAAACTAACAAAAAAGAAAAGCCAATGCAGTACCACAGTTTATTATTAAGTGCAGTAACATTTAATTACATGGTAGTTAACTATAAAAACTCAAAACCTTTTACCCTCAGTACCACCTAAGAAAAAGAAAATGCCTTTCTAACCAGCAGATCTAAAACCAATAACAGGACTATTCAAATTCTAAAGTAGGTCTAAACCTGGTCTAAAATGGAACTAAACCATTGCTAAAGTAGAAATTACTGTACCTATTATTAAAAATTGACTTTGGATTTTTAATTATGGTTTAGATCAGAGGTGCCCAAACTTTTTTTTATCGAGGGCCAGATCTCAAAACATATTTGAAGCAGAGGGCTACAGACCGGTGATGAATGCAGTGTGGTGCTTTATACACAGCTTTGACAGAGCTGCTGTGTATTAATAAGGCTTGAAGCACATTAATTTTAGGTCTGTATCACACTGCAATGTGATGTTTGAGGATATAGTGGTAGAAATAGTTTAATTTGCATAAGTACTGCTTATGATCAATTGGGTCGATTCAGCTGGAGGCCTGAGGACCAATAAAAACTGGTCTGAGGGCCACATTTGGCCCCCCCAGGCCATAGTTTGGACACTGGTTTACATGTTTCCCCTTTTCATTTACCCCCTCTAAGTTTTATTTAGAGTGGTTCATGCATGTTTTGAGTAGTCTTTATATACTCAAGACGTCATTGCTCTGACCTACCCTCGTTTTCACTGCCACCGGTACACCCCCACTGCTCTGTACTTCATTTTCTCTCCATATTTACGTTTCTAATTGGCAATACACAAAGGATTAAGCAGCACCACGTAGTCACTTTGGTACAAATGAAAAAAAATTGCTGTTGTCTAGTGTGATCTGCAGCTATCCATCAAAGGTGCCGACAGCTGCACGGCTCTTTGTTGTGATAGCGACGTCAGATCCCACTGGGCACCGCAGTTTTCTAACGTGGAAGTCGGCGAACTTGTTTCTTTTATTAAGTCGTTTTAGATCAATATTGTGATTATAACATAACATAACATAATGAGCCAGGGGTGTCATAGAATATAACTGTACAGCAAAAACAAGTACAATATGTCCTCTTTAACAGAACTAACCATACAAAGTGCTAAAATATGGGTAAATTAACACAAACCTAAAGGAGCTCAAGTACTGCAAATGTCACATTTACTACAGTTTGAGAAACACTGCCCTAAACCTAACTACTCGTCATCATACTCCTTTAGTTGTCTTGTTGTTTAGAATGTCTTTAGTTGACTACAGCCCTAGTAAAATCAAACCCTTACCATATTTTGCTAACATTACAGCTAAATATGCTAACAAACCCGCTTACCTTACCATAACTAACCAAACAGCCAAGAATAAACGCAGCTAAAACAAGTTTCCACCAAATAAAATGTTCATTTTCCCTAAAGCTGAAATGCAAATTCATCCACCTGTCATTTTGAAAACCCAGGTTGTCTATAGCCGTGACTTGCATGCTAATACCGGGATGGAAACCTTTTCAGTGCAGGCAGCCGTAGACAGGTGCAACGCGTCCCCCTGCATAGTGTACACAGCATAGGGAGAAATACAAAAGAGGAGGAGGGATAATCTAAGGGACAAGTCCTGCTGCTGTAAGTGAGCATTGTGCAGATCATGGCTGCAGCCCGGAGCCTAACACTGATAAATTACAATGGAAAATAGAGCTGTCATTGCACCAGTGGGGTCCGTTTTGTACGTTTAGGGGGGGCTGCTTTGTCTGGTCCTGGCTGCATGTCATTTTTATGTATCTAATACTAATGTTGTCACGATACTAACATTTCAAACTCGATTTTGATACTAAGGACTCGATACTCAATACCGATTGCAAGATAATCAACACAGTATTTCTTTAGACAATAGAATGTGATTTCAACATAATAGTACTTACTTTTATATTACCATGCGGCGTTATGTCGGTGTAAACCCTCAGTCGTCCAGGTAGGTTCCATAGTGGTCCATGGGTGTGTACTAGTCTTGTTCTGATACATCTCAAGATAATTCTAAAGCTATTGGAGAAAGGTTCGGTCCCGTTGATCAAAAGAGTATCTAGTTTCGATACTAGTTTTAGTATTGATTAGTATCTGATTTGCGATATTTTTGGACAACAATTTAATGATATACTAAGAAATGGGAAAAAGAAACATGAGCCAAAAGTATAAAAACAAGCCACATCCCCAATAACCTCAGTATAACCAATTTACCTCCACATTTTGGTTTGTAAATACTAAAAGGGACACTATGGAACAAAATAATGGAGCATGTGTGATCTCATGGCGTTTTAGGTGTAGGCCACAATCCGCAGCAGCAGAATCGTTCACCTCCTCAGCCTCTCTTTCTCCTCTTCACTGTACAGTTGTGTTTTTTTGGTTTTAAACTACAGCATGCATAACGTAATCTTTTGCATTTTCGTAATTGCAAACCGCATATTTCAATCTAAAACGACTTCCTGTTCAAAAATGCAATCAGAAGTAACAACAGAGAAGTGGGCGGAGATAGGGGGTAGTTGAAAGTAGAAGTTTTCCGAGTGCTTAACCTTGAATGGCGAGCAATACAAGATTATTCAAACACGCAAGAATTCATCAGAATACAACACGAGCTAAAGCTAAAGATGAGGAACACAGCCATAAAAGCTACGATCATGGATACTAGGAACTACTGTTTGTAGTTTTTTAGAAATATTTTACTCACTAATTCCTTCTACTGGTGGCAACTAGTATTTTTTACTTATTTTCCCTTCCTATTTTAAGTTATAGAGCATAAATGACCCAGGTTAAGGTTGGCATCAGTGGAAATTCTGATTAATGGAGCTTTGAAGAATTTAGATTTATATTTCATGCAGTATTTCTTATTCAGACGTGGGGTCACTACTACTACTACTAATAAAATTTACTGAAAATTGACTTTCTTTTCAATAGATGGTGTCAGCTGGTTATATTTAAATGGAACTTAAATCTACTTGAATGGTTGGCATTTGTGCTACAAGACATGTCTCTGCACCTTGTTAACCTTTCCTGGTAAATTCAATTGCATAAGATTCCAATGTCAACTAGGAAAGACCGGAGGGGTTCGCTTGTGCAACGTTTGCCTCGCAATTGCAAAAGTCACCTGAACAAGATTGCCAAGTAATTCCCTCAAATGTTCATGGATGTGGGCTGAACACATTTTGTAACTTGTCTCTTTAACCCAATTTACCTAAACCACAGCAACAAGGAAACCGTTTGCTGAAACCCACTGATTTCTGATCAATAGTTTCAATTAGCATGGGGTTATTTTTAATGGACAGGTCTGTCAGCCAGTCCTGTAGCAGCGAAATCATGCAGTTTGAAGGAACATTTGTTGTGTCCTTTTTCTGGATATAAACTATAACGTGTGGATCATTATTTAGCATCTTGTTCTTTGTAAAACCGCTATATTGATCTAAAATGGCTAAAAATAGGTCCTTTGGCTTCCTGTTCAAAACTGCAGCACTGAGCAGCAGCACCTTTGTAGCAGCAGTGGCATTTCGACGGAGCCAGCAGCGGGTTTTCATTTACATGGTTTCATAGTTGAGAAATGACAACTTGAACTCACACGTATGACTCAGAGTCTGATTATTTTTTTCAGTAATTGCAATTATGGGCAGACATAGGGGGTAGGTGTAAACTGAAAGTACTGTGCAACCTTCAGTACAAGATTTCTAAAACATGTATGAATATTATGAAACACAATATGACCATGTCCCAATTCAGCAGTTGCACACTTTGAAGTACTGCTCAAAGTAACTGGCTGACGAAGGGTACTCCTCCATGTGGCCTCCGTTGGCCAAAAGGCTGTACCGAAATGGGACAGGCCTATGCCACGGAGCACACTTCAACCACTGTCTGTGCGCTTACGTTACGTCACTTACATTACGTCGTGTAGCAACCGTGGCGACTGCTGACTAATGAGCTATACGGCTGTTGACTCATGACCTAAAGGTGTAAAATGGACACTGAAATAATTACAGTTTTATTTTTAAATTCTTTATTATTTCATAGAAGAGTCAAGGTGTCGTCACTGCAGCCGTTTATTTCTGTTTAGATTGAATGAAGTAAGGAATTAATCTTTCCCTTTGAATATCAATAGGAAAATATAATGTTCAAGGTGATTTTTTTTTTCCCAATTGTAGCTAGTATTACATAACTTTAAGAAAATATGCCTTGTTTCTCCCCTAGAAGTCACGCACAGTGCATGATGGGATATAGCAGTGCGCGAAGTGTGCTTGGATGCACACTTCATTCATTCTCCATGGAAATGCTGGAAACACAGGGCACATTTGTCAGCCGCATTCGTTAGGTGCATTGAAATGTTACATAAGCCTTCAAATACACCCAACGAAGTGTGTAACCGTCCAGTTGGGACACAGCCAATTTGTTTCTTCTTCTTAAAGGGGGAGGGGTGGGGTCTAGTGGTATACGGAACAATGTGATTGGCAACACATTTAGCCACACTTTAAACTCCGTCCCTTGCAGCCAGGTTTTTAGTAATCAGAAACACCTGGCTGTAATCAGCGCTGGGGGTGTGATGTCACCAACTACTTGAAATTGCAAAGGCCACAGAAAGCAGTACAAATTTATTGGCCAGAAAACTGCTGATGTACCTAGTTTGTGGATTGATAAAGTATAAGCCTGTTTATTTAAAGTCATATTTATCAGTTTTAACAAGAAAAAAACTAATAAATAGATCGATCAATGTGAAAGACAAAAAAAGGGATTTACTTTTTTTTTTTTTAGGCTTATCACTTAGCCGTACCTTCAACTGCACAATCTTACAGCAATCGATTATAAAGAGTAGCCTGCCAATACCAAAGCTGCAGGTATTATTAGACTGAATGTGCTGTCAATACGATTTCATCCCCAGCTTCCTGTGAGTAAAGACGACTTCAATGCGCCTTAACTCAAGCCTGATTCATGGCACCATCATAACCTCCTGGGAATCTCCAGGCATTGGTGCTACGTCAGTGAACTACAGTGATGGGGGATTGTGTTGTACTGCTAAGCCCGCACGCACTGGTCACTGTTTGCGCTATCACTTTACCCCCATTACGCCGGGGCATCTGACACAAACCCATCTAGGAACGTCCTGGTGCTAAGAGAGTGCTAAAACCCAATCAAAGCAGCAGGACGCGGAGTTCAGGGCATCTCCCACTCGTGTGAACAGTTCACCTCTGCTTGACCTGCTCGGGCTCTTGAATAAAGCATAGCCCCATACTGCTCCCACAAGCACCATGACAGTCTGGATCAACGGCAGGTCACAGGGGTGAGTTCAAAGAAGCAAAGAAGTCAACGTTTAAAAGCGTTTAGTGTACATTTGGATTTTCTGTCTTTTTTCTGATCTTTCAAAATATAAATAAAATACATTCAGATAAGCACTTTAGCAATTCAGTAATCAGTAATAAAGTTTATATTTCCATTATGTTCCTTATTAATACACAGTGGCTCTGTCAAAGATGTGTTTAAAGCACCGCACTGCACCCGTCTGTGGCCCTCCGCTTTGAATATGTTTTGAGATGTGGCCCTCAATAAAAAAAAGTTTGGGCACCTCTGACTTAGTGTATAACTATTTTGTCTTTTTTAAACTAAAATAAAAGCATGTATTTGCCATTATGGAACGTTTAATGGCACTGAAAAACATAGACAAAAATGCGTCCTTCACTCGCATCTCCACAAACCTGACTCAAACCTGGCCTCCTCCTGCTTGTTTCCATGGAAATGTTGCTCCTTATTTTATATAATATTCCCCAATGTGTCATATCTCTGTCCATGGTAAATGTTCCAAAGTGGTTTTGACTTTCTATTTCCATGGAGTCCTGCAGTTCACTTCCCACCTCCAAAAAGTTACATACTATCATTAGATCTTAAGAGTTCATAGTAATACTTTGGTTTGCACTGGACATGATACAGTACAGCTACCTTATGACATGTCTTCCACATTTTGAGGGTCACCTGGAACAAATTAGCGGCTGTGATTCCAAGTCTGCTTCCCAAACGTTCTGCATTCAAACAGAACACAGGAGGATTTAACTGCTCAGGCAAAATGGCGTCTTATGAAGTGCTATAGCATCGGATTAAATATCGTTGTTTGTTTTTGTGGAGATTTGCCCTTATGTTGCCGTCAATAATCAAACAGGTAATTATATCCCTATTAGCGGATAGATTAGCTTGTGTCTCAGCTAAATGAAAATATTCAGATGTCAGGATAAAGGTGTATTACGGTAATCCATCATTTTATTAGGGTCAATTAGCTGCACAAATGAACATATCAAAATAGAGCTTGAATTGCAGATTAGCTTGTTGCTATGACTAAAAGCAGCGGTTGGGGAACAAAAGTGCTGCTTTAATCCAATGGGAAAAGGTCATAGAGGGAGGCTGTTGATCCGGTGTTGGCACTGTGAAGAGAGCACTCAGACAGATTACAAGAACGAATAGCACAATTTATTACCTCTTGTGGCGCTTTATCCACACTGATTAACTCAACATTGACAAAGTGTTCAGGACATAAGACTCAGGTTTTTGTCGAACAGCAGTAGACAATTATAGACTCACATTGGGAAGTGAAAGAAGAGGAATGAACTAGTTTTGAGCAGAATTCTTTGGTTTGATTAGATGTTTCAAACCACGTTTTTTTGATATACAATAGTGTTCTTTTCTTAAACAGCTGATTTTAGTTGATCTTTTACCAAGTTAACCTCCTGGGCCCTGGCGTCCTCATATGTGGACGGCGCATTTTGGGTTGTTTAGGCCACAATGCAAAATTTTAGAAGAAGAATAACAGCATACAAGAACAGCAACAATACAAAAATGTTCATTTAGAATATTTTTAAGAATTTAGAATGTTCAGAATACTTTTTTTTTTTTTTTTTTTGTAAAAGCATATGTCTTCCTGCACCTGTTTGCAGCACTTCACATGAGACACATTCTTCCAAGAGGCGCAATTGTTGCTTCTTACACTCAGGACACATATTGCTGTGTTCAGGCATTCAAAAAATAGTTTTAGCAAATCATTATTCAAATATTCTATCAAAATGATTAAAACATAGAACGAATGTCCTCATACTTTTTTCAGAAACTACATAATGTATAAAGATAATTATTTGCTTTTACACTCATCAGGTCCCAATCAGCGCAAATAACAAAGAGAAATAAATAAAGAGCTTGGATCTTAGGAGGTTAAAGGCTCTTTACCTAATTTTTTCCCCATGTATTTGAGTTTATCCACTGATCTGAAGGTTGGTGGTTCAAATCCCACTCTCACATAAACGTCATTGGTAGACTGGCCAGATCCACTGACCCACAAGTTGGCGTGCCCATTCCAACTCCCAAAGATGACTGCTGTCGTTGTGTACTTGGACAAGACACTTAAGCCACCTCATCCCAATGTCTGTGTACACTGGCGTTTGAATGTGTGTAAATGGGTGAGTGCTTTGAAAGTTTGAGTGCCTTGAAGGTGGGAAAACGCTATATTATAAAAAAAAAAAAAAAAAAAAAAAACAGTGACCATGGCCAAAATGCGTCTTTTCCCAGTACAGATATATTATATAAGCAGCTACTGAGGTCAAAAAAAGTCTGCTGCACATTCTCTGCATTTAATTAGAAAGTATTTTATTGTTTGATAATCAGGAAGCTCCAGTTTGCATGCTAGTTATTGTTATTTTTGCTGTCATAAAGTGGTGAATAATTAGGATGCTCAGAATGTAAAAGGAATAACTTTGGATCACTGCAAACCTTTTAAGATGAACTAGTTCTGTTGTACACGCTTTTAAAACCGTAAAACTCAGGTGCAGCACTTTTAAATGTGTAAAATCAGGTACAGGTTTTTAAAAAACAAACATCTGAATACTGTTATAAACTGTATCCTTCTACTAGTTTTGGCCCGCTCAGTTGTGCCCCTCCCTGATCCCTCTTGGTGAGAATGTAATTAGCTTGCACTGGGCCGCCACTTTTGCGACTGGCTCCATCTCCTCCACTTCCCCTGTGTCGTATTTTAATTTTAATCACTGATTCAACTAAACTGTAATTAATATTTCCTTCCATTGTTAAGGAGACAGAGACGCCGGAGCCAGAAAGCAAACAGGGGCGCTGCCAGACGGCCCGTTCTGCCAGATTTTCACTTGTGAAGCCAGCCTACAATACCGCCTGTCTCGCAGTGTTTAAGAGCTGATGAGTTATTGTTTTGGTTAATAGATTTTGTGTCTGGTTTTGTTTACAGAGTTTGGGGGATGTGGTCCGGAAGTGCCCAGA
The DNA here is from genome assembly GCA_019594935.1 of Periophthalmus modestus. NCBI lineage: Eukaryota > Metazoa > Chordata > Actinopteri > Gobiiformes > Gobiidae > Periophthalmus > Periophthalmus modestus. The sequence goes on from JAIEZT010000107.1 coordinate 15,719,544, forward strand.
ACCTGTACAGTCAGCAGGTGTATGAGAACGGGGAGCCGTGCTGGCAGGGGGGCTCCCGAAGCACCACTGTGAGTACTGTCCATGTTCATACGGGTCACGTCAGAGTATAGGCCATAAGAGGACACGATCACAGGTTTATTTAACTTCCTCAATACAAGTATGAAGCGGTGTACAATGCGCAGTGGTAGTCGGCTAGCGCCAAAAAGAGGGACAGTAAGTGACCCCATTTCCGCTCTTACGTAATCCCTATCTGTTTTTTGCAGAGTCTTGCTAAAATCAAACATACCCAGAGTTATGTTTTGTTTCATTCACACATGTCTGAGTAATCCTTTATTATTAATCTGTCTTCATCTCTAAGCTGAAAACACTGTGTTCCACCTTGTGATGTCATGAAGTGGTAGTTTTCAAGTTAACAACATAGTTAATAAGTAAATTTTTACCTTTAGTTCAGTAGAGATTGGCATCCAAATGATTCAACTGAAGGTGTATGGAGTTTAAAAACACAGTGGAGCACTTCCTGTATTACCACATGACATCACAAGGTGGAACGGTGTACTTTTTTGAGAAGAAAACACAACTCCAGGTATTGTGATGAGGAAACAACATAAAAACATAGATCAGAGAATTCTGTAATATGGGCCCTTTAAACACATTACAAACACCGGGAACATTTCACCGGAGGACACTTTTTTTTTTTAGAATGGTACGTGATACTTTTATCTCAATACTTCTATTAAAACGTTAAATCTAACATAGCAACAAAATTAAATTCGTAGTTAAGACTGCCTGATTATTTTTAGGTATAGATTACGTCAGGCTGTGGCGATATTAAAATATTAGGCTCTATAGACTGTATATATAAAGGGACATAGCTAACCTGCTAGTCGCCATGTTCCATATAGGAAGTGCTTCCTGCTCCATCGACCCTGACTTCAATTCACTTTGTATTGAAAAACTGTTACCCCTCTCCGTAACTGCTGCTGTCAGGCTCATCATTTTGGTTTAAAAGCCGCTCTTCGTGACCCTGGTATTTTTCTTTCACTATTGTGTCTGTAATTCAGGGTATGATCATTAATAACAGATTAAATCGGGTACGTTCTTTTTCCGACGTCACTCCCACTATCGTTAGCAACAGCAAATTGACAGTGTTGCTAAGTGTCCACTATACTCTGGTGCGACTTATACTCCATAAAATACAGTACTTAGAATACTTTTACTCTAAGTTACAAGGGTTCAACAGCTTTGCTCCGGATTGGCCGTTTGGTTGCTATGATACTCTCGGTTGGAATTCCAAACATGAAACTCAGCTCCAAATTCGCCCCTGTAACCGCCTCGAGCTTCATTTAACTGGAGCCAAACGCTATGGGTGACGTCACACTCACTTAGTCCACTTCTATATACACTCTGTAGCTCTGACATTAGCATTAGTATTAGCCCCGATTATGCTAGCACCATTTTTCATTTCCTTATCTTTATTTATACAGAGAGAGCCCAATGAGAGCACTCAGACTCTCCTTTCCATGGGCTCCTTGTTCAAATGCAGAAAAATACAAACACAAACAAACTGAACAAATAAGTACATAAGTCCATTTAAAACATTAAAAACAGGTGCGGGTGTGATTATAAATGTTTATCACCACATTATTAAATTGTATTTGTGGCACCAAAGTATCCAGTTTTGCTTGTCCTTGTAACACATTCCATTTTTCCATCTCAGTTCTAGTGCTTAGTCCTTAGACTTATACAATCATGAGATCTTGTGTTAAAAGTTCCCGTATCAAAGTTCAACAAGCAAATGAGATCGTCCGGCAGTCTGTAAAGTAATCCTTATAAATACATTTTATACAGTGTTGTTCTATTCTGACAGATGGCGATGGCCAGCCTACTTTTTCATAGAGTGTACAGTGATGGGTTTTAAATGCATCACCTGTTATGAAACGAAGAGCTGAGTGAAAGTATCTAAAGGTTTCAGAGGCTGAAGTCTGCATGTGTATTATGTCTCTATAATCCAGTACAGAAAGAGAGGTTGCAATTTCTTTTTTGCATTTATTTATTCTGACGAGCCTTCCAACATATTGTTAAACTATAGGCAAATGTATTGGTAATTTCTTCCTATTCACCGTTATACCTTCAAAGAACTCAATGAACTGTCTGCCTGTGTTCATGGTCGATTTACCTCCGCACCTCGCTAGATTGTCTCTCCATCTGCTCGTTCCCTTACAGATTACCCAGGATTCCTTATTCTTTCAACCTAATTTCTAAGGTCATTCGCTCAATTAAAAACTCAGTACTTTTAATCATCTCATTTGCTTGTCCTTCTCTGCTCTTTTTTTTTCCAAATGGCAGTCTAATAAATGTCGTCGGCAAATGTACGTATGCAGCGCTGCCATCTGGGGCCTTCCTTTTGAAAAGATGAAATTGAATTTGTTTGATGGGCCCCTCTAAGCGCGAGCAGTGGGCATAAGTGAAGCCTCGTCACAAGTCCGAGCTCATTATATTTGAAATGCCGGCGCCGGTCTTCCCAAGCAGAGAGAGGACAGAGGGTTTGTGGATGGAGAGATGGGTGGGGTTAATTAAAGACAAAGTACTGCGTTGGTCTGAAGTGGGTGCGCTCAACTTAAAAGAGTCATCTCAACTTACAAGCACTCAAATGGTTTAGAAATGCTGGCCCTTAAAAAATCCACGTTATACTTTTCGAGTTTAGGGTCCGTCACCTGATTATACTCATGGATGTATTATGCTTTTGTCTTTAATGTTCCACGGTATGGCATTAAACGTATCTTTCTCCATTGAGGCAAGCAAGTGACTTCACCAGGTTGGGAAGGCCAGTGATGGGAAGAATACTTTGAAAATATATTTAGTATATACAATATTTAATACACAAATTTAAATGTATTTTGTAATATATACATGGTATCAGAGTACTGTATTTTCCGGACTATAAGTTACACTTTTTATAGTTTGGCCTGGAGCGTGACTTATACTGCAACTATACTATACTTTTAATGCAATTTATTTATTTATTATGCATTTTTTGGCTGGTGCGACCAGGGCCGGTCCTAGCTTTCAGGGGGCCCTAAGCAGAATTTGTCTCTGGGGCCCATGGCAGTGGATGTACCTGGGCTCAGCTATTGGTGACTCGCATTTGACAACATTATGTCCATGGTCTCATCACCTTGTCAGATTGTGTTTCTATTTATATAACCAAAAAACTGAAATGTTTTAATCTAACTTGTAAAACAGCCATTCAAAAGTACCTCGGCTGCCTGAGCGCACCTCGGGGGTGTAAACACATAGCTGCCCACACATATGCCTGCTTCAAAAACAAATGTAGACAACAGATATTTTGCTGTGCACTGTTTCCAGTATAACTTTACATATTATATTATTTTCAATACAAATGTATGGGCTCTTGGGGGCCCCCTGTTGGCCTGGGGGCCCTAAGCAGCTGCTTAGTCTGTGTATACGACTTATACTCCAGAAAATACAGAGCTTAGAATACTTTTACTCTGAGTTGCATTATATTATAGTGTAAAAATCATCACATCAACTTTATTTTTGTCACACTGTTGTATCTAATGGGTTTTCGATTTTTCTCACTAATACTGTGCAGTTCAAAGCCAAAACTGCATGACACATTACCACCACGTATTATGTATAATCACCTTTGATTATAGAAAAGTACAGTTACCCAAAATTACTACGCAAAATATATATTTTTGGTACATGTATTTAGTTACTTCACAAAACTGGTTACAAGTCAGATCTGCAGAGAGATAAGCCCCACTCACAATAACGCATGTTTTTTGAGTAGTTTTTGAGCAATAAAAAGACTGTTATTATTGAATAACAGAGATAAGTTTAAAGTCATACTGTGGAACATTCCAGGCAAAGCAGTAACGTGCCGCTGAACTAACACATGGATCACGTGTATTTCAGAAGATGTTTGTAGAGGTCTAAACTACACGGTTAGCAGGTATTATGAGATCCCATAGAGACAGGCTCATTTGTTCTCTGCAAAAGAACTATATATTAGCTAAATTGCACCTTTGAGAATTGCTAATTGCGTTCATTCAAATTCAGAATTTGGTTACACTTACACTTACACAGCCTTCTTCTGTTTATGTTATAATCCAGAGAGCTACATTACATTGTCTTATGTGCTGTCTTATTATTATTATACTTATACTGCCAGTTACGTCATTACATTGTACAGACAACATTAATAAAATAATGTGGTGACCTTGTTATTCAGTATATGCAATTTATCACTGCGCTTAAAGGTAATACTTTATAGCAACTACACCTTATCAGTCACAATAAAACATTAATAAATAATTAGGCTGAGTTCTTCTCTCAAACTAAAAATACTCCGTTCCACCTTGTGATGTCATCAAGTTGTAATACGGGAAGTGCTTTAATGTGTTTTTTCCATACACCTTCACTAGAATCATTTGGACAATTTCAGCCCTGGAATTTCTAATCTCGACTGAACAAAAACTACCAAAATTACTGAAAAATACCACTTCATGACATCACAAGGTGGAACAGAGTATTTTCAGAGTTGGAGATGTAGACAGACTAATGTGGGATTACTCAGACATGTGCGAATGAAACGAAACACAACTCCAGGTATGTTTTTGATGAGGTAACAACATTGTAACATGACTTAAAGCTCACAAGAGTCAATTTTGCGTAATATAGGAGCTTTAAGTCGTTACTAAGCCTGAATCATTCTTAATAAACCATTTAGTGTTATGTCTTATGTTTTATTAAGACTGTAAATAGTATACTTATTAAAAATTGTTTTCTATAGCACCTGCGTTTTCTATGCTACCACATAGCTTCACCTTTAGCCCAAAATAATTCTATACTCCGTGTCTGCTGCACATGTCAATTATTAACACCTCTCTGCTATACTGACAGCATGTGCAGATCCATGGACTTGTAACAGGATCAAAATTAGCCTGGGGATTTACACTGATCCTTTGACTATTTGGCATTTCGAGGAAGAAGAAAAAAAAAAAAAAAAAAAAGTAAAAACATTTTGCATTCGTGGGCAGCTCTCACTTAAATGTGTAAAAAAAAAAAAGTGTGCTATTTTAAACCTTGTCCAGCATTGAAACCAAATCACCAGTTTTGTAGCAGGGCTGAAACTTGCGCACAATAGTACCTGTCAAGTCCCCATCTTAGCCTCTCCAGGTGCCTTTGTTCGGCAGAAACATTGTCTGTACAGGGAGCAGTATGATGTGAGGGGGGTTGCTATGGAAACCACCCTCCAAGTAAAATAAGTTGGGGGTTTTTTTTTCTTCATTTTTCCACAACGCTTTTTGCAGAGAGCGTCAAACTCACCTAATCAAGTCCGGGCAGTGGTAACAATGTCTCTAATAACATAAATGAACAAATAACATCAACAAAAAAAAGTTGTTTGTAATAATATGCAATTTTGGGTTTGTTTTTTTTTACACTATAACATAATGCAACTGAAGTATCCCAAGTATTCAGTACAGTACTCTGATTGGACCATGTATTCAAATACGTTACAACATACATTTGAATAGGTTTTAAGTATTCTGTAATTATTCTTTCCATCACTACCACAACTCAGACCGAGTTGGAGAGAGTAGTCAAAAAAATGTACACAAAGAGTAATTTGCAGTAAGAGAGAGAGAGATTTGTTACTTCAAAATAAGAATATGACTTAAGTACAATGTAGTGGTCTATGAAATTAGTAAAACGGTATTTGGGGAACTACTAAGAGTACCGTATTTTTTGGAGTATGAGTTGCACTGGAGTATAAGTCGCAACAGCCAAAAAATGCATAATAATGAAGAAAAAAAAACATATATTTCACATATAAATCGCCTCTGAGTATAAGTTGCACCCCCACACCCGCCAAACTATGAAAAAAAGTGCAACTTATAGTCCGGAAAAGAAAAAAAAAACGGTAACTGCCTGGATTGTTTTGTATCGCGCTTGTGTCTATTTATGGAGAATTGTGGTGTGGGATCTTACAACTAACCGTAAGAAGGGTTCGAATAGGCCCTGGGAGAGCGCGCTAGCTAACTCACATGCATGGATGACATCTGAAACCTCTTCAGGCATGTTTTTGATGAGGGAACAACATTATAACATGGTAGAAAGCTCCAAAACAGCGATTTTGCATAATACCCGTGTTTAAAAGTGGAGTGAACAAGTGCTCCAAATACAGCCGTATACGCTCAAGCATATAGCATACTCAAAGATTCATAAACAAAATGTACTTAATTAGCTTGGCTGAATTAATTAGCGTAAAGGAAGCTGGGAGATGTGTTGATGAATACTCCAAGTCACCAGATTCATGAAAATGTCAGAAAAACAGTTCAAGCAAACAAAATGCTTTCCATGATATTACGAGGATTCAAATGAAAATAATTACGCCGCTAGCCTTGTGCGTGTTCATGTCTGTAAGCCAAGGTTTGTTTTCACGTTTTATTTTCCCAAGGTTCCCATCAAAAATAGTTAAAACACAACCTAAAACGTGAGATCTTTTCAATGGCTCAATTACATTTACTCGTATTTAGTGCACTAAACGAACAAAACAAGTGAACAAAATATTCCCTTGACTTGTAACTGGGTTTGCAGGAAGTCACTGAATTCATGAGGAAAATACTGTAAAAGCACACAAAGTAGATTTTATTACTTTGAAATAAATATAGATATCTAATATCTCATCTTGTAAGCCAATATTTTTTCTTTCTAATTTGCCATTTTCCCCTTTAGTGTTGTTATGATGCTAAAATTTCTAACTCCAGGAATAGACTCGATACTCAATGCCAATTCTGATACCTCGATTATAATTAAAACACAATTTATTAAGATAATAATGAAGAAGAATGTGATTTTCACCATTAAATAATAGTACTTACATGGGCCCATGGGTGTATACTAGTCTATGTGTCTTATACTTGTTCTGATACAGCTCAAGATCAATCTAAACCTATTTGGGAAAAGTTCATTTCTGTCCTGTGAATGTGATGTTTTTAGTATGGATACTTGCTCAAATGAGTATCTAGTCTTAGCATCGATTAATAGCTGATTTTTAATACTTTTGATGACCCTATTCCCTATAGGTCCCCATTAAAAGCAGATAAAATATAACTTTGAAGGTGTAGACATCAGAGCAGCTCAGTATTAATTGACTGTTAAATGTTGGTCTTTTTAATGCAGCACACTTTCAGGTCAGTGTTACAAATCTATTGAACCTCTGCTTAGTTTAGTGGTTATCAAACTTTTCAAACCAAGTACCATTAAGATAATTTTTTTGATTTTGCTTTACGAGTAAACCTGGAGTTTATCTTCTCCTCCAATCCATTTTTGAACATGACCGAAAAGTAAAAGTATTTAATATAAAAATCTATTCCATGGTTTCTGTTGAAAAGCAAATATCTGTATCAAAATCACTGCATTTGAAACTTTATTATTTCAAAATATGCATGAAATACTTTTACTCTCTAAGTACATTTTTAAACTGGAACTTTAATACTTTTACTTATTTTTACTTTGACTTGAGTATATTTTGGCTCCAGTATCTGTACTTTTACATAAATAACAAAACTGAGTACTTGTTCCACCACTGTCTAAACCAGGGGTGACAAACTCAAATTAACGGAGGGCGAAAATTCAAAACTGGAATTGAGCTGCGGGCCAAACTACATATTTATTGAAAAATTTCACAACGATATCATGTTTTTCGGAAGAGGTGGATTAAATTTGAGTGAGGCCACAGGTAGCAGATGCTAATGATTGTCAACAGAAGAGTTGAGGGTCAACGCCAACACATTTGCAAAGCATTCTGGGATTCGTAGTATTAGTGGTCCATGTGCTATACTGGGGCGACAGCCGGTGGGCCAGCTCTACTACGTATTTGATAACGTCTCGCGGGCCAAATATAATTATATTGAGGGCCAAATTTGGCCCGCGGGCCTGAGTTTGACATGTCTGGTCTAAACGATAATAACCCAAAAGAAGACAAAAGCATGAAAAGATTTGGCTCTAAATTAAACAAATACACAAGCTTCTACAAGCCTACTACAGTTTGAGAAACACTAGTAGTAGTAATATTGTGGCTTAGAATCCACTCTCCCGTTGCCAAACAGTGTAGACCAGTTTATACACTGTTATAACTCTTGAGCATTCCCTCCAACACGTCCTGCTTATTTAATATGATGTTGTCAATTGAGTTGATTTGCTGTGTGGAGAAGGCGTGCGGCTCCAGGTACGAGCTTCAATCAGAGCCTTTGTGAGATAAAAGTGCAGCGCCTCTTGACTCTCCTTCTCCAACTTTTCTTTTCTTGTGCGTTTCTAGGTCACGCTGACATGCGGAACAGAGACAGGCCTGCGAACAGCCAAGGAGCCCAGCAAATGCCAGTACATCATGGACCTCCAGACTCCCGTAGCCTGTCAGCCCGTGCTCAAGCAGCGGGGGGTGCACAGCGAACTTTGACCCCGTCCCCATGGTGACAGGCCGGGGTCCCGCGGGTGCCCCCCCGACATCTGTGTTGTCAGAACATATATACTTCCAACAAGTCGAGCTAAGGCCATCCGCAGATAATAGCACTTCACTTGTCATTGATTGTACAGTGCTGCTAGCCTGGCCAGACAGACTAATACACAACTATTAGGCCTATGCAAATATATATAGTATATTATTTTTGCAATTAGGGAGAGAACGAAAAAACATATCAAACTACTGAATGAAACTGAGTACATGGTGAAGTAACATAAAACTACACTTGAAGACTGCAGACTGCCACAAAGGGATTCACTGATCTCGCTTTCTCACAGCCGATACCGATTTTGAGTCTTTAAAGTTCCTATATCACGCAAACTTGACTCTTGTAAGCTTTAAACCATGTTAAAATGTTGTTACCTCATCAAAAACACGCTGGGAGTTGTGTTTTGTTTCATTCACATTCATTCATGTTTGAGTACCCCTTTACTATCATTGTGTCTACATCTTCAAAGCTCAAAATGCTCTGTTCCACCTTGTGATGTCATGAAGCGGTAGATAAAAGCTACATTTTACCTTTGTTTAGTAGAGGTTGAGAATTCCAGAGCTGAAGTTACCCAAATGATTCTAGTCAAGATGTATAGAGTTTAAAAATACATTGATACGCTTCCTGTATCACCACATGACATCACAAGGTGGGACAAGGAGTGTTTCTGTCTGAGAGAAGAACTCAACCTAAATATGCAGGATATGTGTTAAACTTGTGTGACTGAAACAAAACACAACTCCAGGTCTGTTTTTGACGAGGAAATGACATTATAACATAGATCAGAATGTACCGTAATATGGGCCTTTTAAATACCTGCCAATACCCGATCTTAACCGATACCAGCATAGGACTTGAAAATTGCATTTCTTACCTTAAAAGTCTGTTAAAATATTATAAAATGGATCCAATTGTGTTATGTAACGTGTTATGTTGTTTTTACTGCAAGTGACTACAGAACAGCTTTGTTTGAGTTGTAGCCCAAACATGAAGAGACATTCTGAGCCAACATCAGCCTGTAAATAGTCTTATTACATCTATATTTAAAGGCACAACCAGAATATCTGCTGAACCGATATCATGAAACCGATACCCGAGCCAGCAAATCTTTGTCGATCGATTCTAGCATCGGTAACGGTGCCCTGCCTCCACCAAGGCATTATTCGTATGCCGCAATGGTTAAGAAACTTAGCATTGTCTATATAAAGCTAAATATTCTTCCCCAAATCCTGAATCTAACCACTAGCTTGATTGTTCATTATTTTATGTAGTAATTTGTTTGAGAGTTTTCTGACTTGCCAGGCTACAGAGTTTTTTGTTTTTTCACAAGAAGCCTAATAGGTAAATATATTTTAGATAGAATGTTTCACTGCCCTACATTTGTAAGTGCTTGAGTCATTCCTATAACAAAGTCAACTCTAAGACCACTGAACTCCGGGAGCAGCTAAGATCACTTTTACCAGTCTTAGTAAGCAGCAATAATAGAGCTACGACCTTCCACTTTGCTTGATTACATGTCATCATTGTGATCAGACCAATAGAAATAGCACATCTTTCCAATGTATGAAAAAGCCACATGTTGTGCTATCATGTGTGTTCCCTGTCCATAGAAATAATAAATAGGATTCCATGTCCACTCGTATGTGTCGGGTTGAGTGCTTCTTTATAGAGTTACCACCTTCCACACTGGAAACATAAACTGTATAAAGAAGTGAACTAAAGGAGTGCGGCGTCATCCATAACTCTCAGCTCCAGTCAAATGAAGCTCATCGAGGGTAACAGTTACAGGTGTGAATGTGGAACTGAGTTTCATATGTGGAGTTCTGACCACGAGTGTCATAGCAACCAGAGAGCCAATCTGGAGCGAGGCTGTTGAAGGTAACGCCCCTTACCGCTCGCACCACTGGTTTGGCATTGGGCGGATGCAATGCTGTCAATCAAACCTGTTGCTAAAGCTAGTGGGAGGGACCTCAGGGAAAGCAGGCAGCTGATTTGTGTCTTATTAATGTTCATATCTTGATTTACGGACACAATAGTGAAATAGAAATACCAGGATCATGTAGAGTGGGCTAATGCAAACATTTTAAGACCAAAATGACGAGGCACACTGCAGCAGTTACAGAGAGAGGGGCCAGTTTTCTAATATAAAGTGAATTAGACCACCAGGTGGGTGGAGAATCCTTGCCTCAAGTGGAGGAATTCAAGTATCTCGGGGTCTTGTTCACGAGTGAGGGACGGATAGAGCATGAGATTGACAGGCGGATCTGTGCAGCGTCTGCAGTGATGCGGTCACTGTATCGGTCTGTTGTGTTAAAGAAGGAACTGAGCTAAAAAGCAAAGCTCTTGATTTATCGGTCAATCTACGTTCCTACCCTCACCTATGGTCATGAGCTTTGGGTAATGACCGAAACGACAAGATCGTGGATACAAGCGCCCGAAATGAGTTTCCTTTGCAGGGTGGCTGGCCGCTTCCTTAGAGATAGAGTGAGGAGCTTGGTCACACGGGAGGATCTCGGAATAGAGCCGCTGCTCCTACATGTCGAGAGGAGTCAGCTGCTCAGGATGCCTCTTGGACAGCTTCCTAGGGAGGTGTTACGGGCATGTCCCACTGGGAGGAGGCCTCGGGGAAGACCTTGGAAACACATTGGGGTCCCACGGGAGGAGCTGGAGGACGTGTCAGGTGAGGGAAGTCTGGGAGTCTCTGCTTAGACTGCTGCCCCCGTGACCTGGCCCCGGCCCCGGATAAGCAGAAGAAAATGGATGGATTGAATTGGAGCCAGAGCTGATGGAGCCAGCAGCGAGCCCAGCAGGTTAGCTATGTCCATTTATACATGCAGTCTATGATTGTACATCAGTCACACTTTGGAACATTATCTCTGCTGCTTTTAAATGGTCTTTGTGAGGTCAATGATTGTCTAGTTCTGTGTATCTGAATTACGATTACAGCTGGCTTAGTGCTACATCACACACAATGCCCACAATAATGTCATATTTTTCTATCTATATATAATTTGACAACTACAATTGTTCAGGGCTGATAAAGTGGCTCAGTGGTTGGAGCGCTCGCCCACCAAGTCCAGGTTCTGTTGTTATGTCCTTAGGCACTTACCTTGTCCAGTGCAGTGGTGGATGAAGTACTCAGTTTTGTTACTTAAGTAAAACTACAGATACTTGCTCTTAAATGTAGCAAAGAAAAATTAAAATAATGTATTACAGATAAAGCACAGATACCTAAAAAGTACAGTACTTTACTACTTGTACTTGTAGTATAAAGTGGTGTGTGTGTGGGTGTTGGTGGTGGTTGGATGTCCCGATGGCACAGATTCACTCCATCTCACTTCCATCAATCTGTCCCAGGGCAGCTGTGGCTTCAGAAGTAGCTTATCACCACTGGGTCTGGAGTGGAACAATACTGACTACACTGTTACTCTTTGAGAAGCTTCGACAGTTACATAAAACACATTCAGTCAATCAAATCAAAATAACTATTTATCTGTTAGGAACTTCAAATGCAGCAGCCCGCCGCCGCACGTAGAAACAAAACAAATGTAAGGCATATTTATTATTATAGAGTCTAATTATCAAGCAAAACAAAGCTAAACATTCTGATATTGTTACCAGCACCATTACTACAGCGTAAAGAAACCTGCAGTGCACACTTTCCATACACATTCTGAACAACCCTTAATGACATATGTTCTGGCTGCTGTCCTCAGTGTTGTGAGCCTAGTGCCGCTGTTACGTAAGCGCAGCACCCCTCCGCTCATTAAGGGGGAGCTAAATCAGCTGTCAGCTCTGCAATAGGCCGCCTGATCCGCGTCGGGCCTGCTGGGCGCTTCCTGTTTGCCTGCCAGCGGTGTGATCGCCTCAGGCCGCGGTGCCGAGGGACTGCTCCTTTTATTTACCCTGCTCTTCCACAATATGTGTCACACCAGGGAAGATGCCTCTGACTGTTTGGTATAGCATAACAGGCAGAGAGGAGACTGCAGCTTATATGTAGTTATATTTAAATTATAGCACCCTGAGCCAACATATCTACACCCATACAGGTTTATTAGTGGGATTTTAATGAAGATTTGCAATGTAACCATACACGATCTTGCAGAAGGAACGTTTGTACAGGTCCTTTATTCACACAAAAATGTTCCTGTTCATGAACTGATTTGTGTAACTTTTCTTGAGGAGGATGCACAACCTGATTGTCGCCATGGAGATTTTATTGATTTGCCTGGAATGATCCCAGGTATGGCATTAATCTTAATCTATATGTTGAGACAAGCATGTGAAGCCTCAAGGCCATGTTACAGGTCAGATCTGTGCAGAGGTGACCACACTCACAGTTGGAATGCATACTTTTTTCTAATGTAACAATAAACCTGTAATTGAATAAATATGTTTTGTAATATTTGAAGACAAGCGAGTTTAAAGTTACATAATGCTTTAAACATAACTTTTCAGATAAGAACAAATTGCAATGATAATTCTGTAACTACCACAGCAACATTAACAAAGTATCGCAGAGAACCTGAGATGACCTTACCCTTTACACATCTATCAGATCAGAGGCTGCTCCAGATCCAGGCTGTAAGCTCATGTGAGGAGGAAAAACAATACGGCGTACAGTTTGATCTGTGCTTGTTCTGCATTTTAATCTGTGCAACAGATGCTGCGCTGGAGTCAGCACAAACCCGGTGAGCACAGAGGCAGTCTGATGAGTCGACCACAGCTGCACCCGCTGCCAATCAGCCGGCGTGTCAAGAGCACCCTCCACGTCCCACATCTGGGACCATACTGTCTGTGAAATCACCCACAAACAAGCAGGGCTTTACTATAGGCACCGAGAACCAGGCGAGGTAAGTACTGACAAGTCGACGGAAAAGACAGGCATCAGTGCAGTTCAAATCATGAATAGCATTACTGTAATTCACCAGGCTTTCTAAAGTCCAATTCTGTACTTGCAAAATTAAAACTTGGTGATATATGCATCTTTTGTGAGCCTGTACCACACTTTGAAAAATAAATTGTGTAGTTTGCACTATTACTGATAATAATAATAATAATAATATAATAATAATAAAATAAATAATAATAAATAAAATAATAATAATAATAATAAGGCTGCACTACCAGCAACTTGCAGATAGTGGACACATACAGGTTTTTCTCATTCTCAGTAATACAAACCTCCAAAATTCACTCAAGACTAGCACTGACTGTTTAAACTAGACTGAAAACCCACCTCTTCTCCCTGGCATTTAATTCTAGCTAAGTAGGATATCTTAGTGTTTTATTGTTTTTGTCTATGTATAGTATTATCTGTATATTTTTTGTTGTTTGTAGACTTTTTACATGAATCACATTGGGCAGCTGAAGTTGTATTTAAATGTACTATATAAATACAGCTGTACTGATTAATGATTGGCTGGAGGTCCTGATATTTACGTAGTGAGGATTCAGATCAGGCAGAGTCCTTTAAGATTTAAACTAAGTGGATTTCAGCATTGACTGGCTCTGGCAACTCAAATGACAGACTCATGTGGGGCTCATTCTGCTGTCTGATTGGATAATCGTCTTGAGACCGAAACATCAAATTACACATAAACAACTTATTCATCATGTTCAACGATTTTGTAATTAAGAATAAATCCACATTACAGTTGCTAACAGGAAAAGCAATATTTGATTTGCGAATGCTTACCTTGTATCTGAGGACACAGTCATGATTATGAAATTTGAAATACAAATCTTTCCTTTCTTTGTGAAAGGCCCAAGTTTGTTTCTTGGCAAATCTAGAATATCTCTCAATATTTTTTGTACAGATTGATATCAGTCTGGTCCCCACGTCATTCATTATGTCTCTAGTCAAATGTGATTAGTCAGATCTGTTGTTTTTTTTTTTTAAGTGACATATGTGGTCATTTATAATTTACAAATAAAGTCAAATTTATCTCACCAGAGTTTAGTGCTTCACACATTGATTCTGCAGAAATCCGTGCTGTTTTTCAGCTCCCTGTGATATTTTTTCCTTTATTTTTTCCAATACGGGGGACGCTGCCTTTCCCTGATTGGCTAATCCACCTGTCAATTACGCCCATTTGAAAACTAGGAGATTCACCAGTGACCAGACTCACATCTTCATAAAGTACTGAAGAAGTGTGTGTTCTGGCCAAGATTGGTTAAATCAAACTGGAAAGCTATTCTACGACACATATATTCAAAATGATTCAACAAATTGTACATAACCGAGGAAGTCAAGCAAATGAAAAGTTCCAAAAGAAGAAAACTCAGTATAAAGCTACATGACTTATTGGTTTCCTCCAGCCCAACAGGGGCCGGTGAGGTAGCCCCTGTTTAAACCCAGAGTTATTTGAAAAGTGAAGAAGTTTGGATCTTCTTGTGTGTTTTGAAGTGATGTCCGCTGATGTGTTTTGCTATATTAGAGCGGGGAAAGAGGGAGCCGTGGGTAGGATTCAGTGGGGAGAACTAGCGCACGCAGCCGCACATTGTTCAGCACATTTGCACATGAAGGGCCCGCTGCAGAGAGTTTCCAGTCGTGCGTGGGCGTGTTTGTGTGTCGGCTCCAAATTGCTAAAAGGGCCCAGAGGCTCTCTATTACATTAAATCAGAGTTAGGAGGAAACTGGTTGAGCTACCTGTTCAGACTGGTGACGGACTGGTAGACGTGACGCCCACTGCAACATGCTGTTTTTCTTCTTCTCTTGGATCCTTTTTGAAGATTTGAAGAGGCCAGCTCTGCCCCCGGGGGTGAGAGAGGCGCACGACACTCAAATCCATCGGAGTCTGCTGTGTTGAGGCTCCACGCTGACAGCATTCTGCAGTCAGACGGAGATACTGGCTGTATGTTCACAAAGTCCCATTTCACAACAGTTCTTGGTGGGGACTTAGAACAAAGTCTTCTGTGGGTTTTAAAATACAAAGTCTACTAAATAGTTTCAGCCGAGTTTTTTGAAAATGTTCTATTTGTGCTCAATAAAACAAAATGAAATCAGCCATTGTAACTAATGATTAAAAGTACAGACATTTTTTAAAATCAAAACTAAACAGAAACGAAAAGACTCAAAGACTAATGGGTTCAAACTTTAAGCTCCCAATGAAACAAACACAAAAATATATAGTTTTATTTTTCAAAGACAGAGGTTTGTACATGTGGAAGAAACCCTATGAATTAGCCTAGTACAATAGCATCATTTACATAAAATTTAAACTGACTGGACTCGCTTCCGGCACCATCAACTCTGGCTTCAATTCACTTTACATTGAAAAACTCCCGCCCCTCTTTCCTTAGCTGCTGCTGTCAGCCTCATCATTTTGGTCTTAAAATGTTCATATTGATCAACGCTACATGATTCTGGTATTTTTTATTTCACTATTATGTCCGTAACTCAAGATATGAACATTAATAACAGACAAATCAGGCGCCTTTTTTCCCTGAGGTTGCTCCCGTTAGCAACAGGTTTGATTGACAGCATTGCTAATCGCCCGCTCTCTGCCAAACCAGCGATGTGCATGGGAAGGGGCGTTACCTTCAACAGCCTCGCTCCGGATTGGCTCTTTGGTTGCTATGATACTCGTGGTCGGAATTCCAAATATGAAACTCGGCTCCAAATTCACCCTACGCTGATGTGTTAGCTAGCCTCGGTGAGTTTAATTTGACTGGAGCCGAACGCTATGGGTGATGTCAGACTCCCTTAGACCACTTCTATATACAGTCTATGAGCTACACCTATTAAAGAGAGAACTACAAACCATACAAAGACCATTTTGGGGTTGACGCTTTCTTCACCAGGCTTATTATCATCATTATTATTATTAAGGCATTTTAAGACAGTGATGTGTGACCCATTAAATCGAATTACCACTCTACGAATCAGAGATCGATCGTCTCCCTCACCTTTAAGAACACTATACCGGTTCATGTCGCATTAGCTTCAGGTCAGTCTATTGCAGCCTGAAGTCAATTTTTCATGAGTATAGCTTTCCCTTTGCAGAGGAAGTAGTTGTTATTTCTCTCTCCTAAAGCGCATAGCCCCACTTTGAGCTCCTCTGCTGTGCCTTAATTAAGGCTGCTGAGGGCGACTTTCTCCAGACAAGCGCAGTCTATTTTTACCCAACAATATTTCACAAAAGCAACCAAACAAAGTGAATTTTACTGTCCTAACAAAGCCAAAGGTGTGGAATAAGTGTCGGATGTGCTAATCTAAAGTTACTGTAGGAGTCTCAACAGTGCAAAACCACATTATAAAGTTGCTGTAAAAAGCTATGGAATGATCAGTAAAGCTCATATGAATCCTGTATTTTCATTCTTATGGCAAACAACAACACAATTTGAATTTGTATATGCTTTTTGTCCTACTGAGTCAGACAGCTGGGGTAGGGTATATGCACCCTAATCCTGGTTCATGGTTCATGGTGTGTTCATCATTCCAACTTTTTTTTCAGTTAAAGGTGTTTTTGAAGGTGTTGAACAAGATTTTGATTAGACTATGGGGAAATAGAATATACTTAAGAAAACACAATAGTTTTTATATATAATTTAACTTGTATTATGAATGTATGAAGCCTGGGAACACTACGAAATCGAATAACTTAGACCTATAGGAGTCGCTATGTGATGCTTTGGGATGAAAACTGAAAAGCGGTTCTAAACCTGTGCTAGTGCCTAAAAAAAGCATGCATGTGAATACTAGCGATGTGCAAAAGGGTTAGTTTGTGAGAGCTAGGAACAAGTTAGATTTGAGTCAATGTTTGTGTATTTGTAAGGAAAGACAATCCATCTCTGAACAGAAATGAACAGCATCACCCATTTACAACTCCATCTTCAGGCCTAAATGGAAACAGAGACAACAATAGGGATAGCCGGTATGCTAATAGGTGTGAGATCAACCTTTAGGGGCTTGGATGATTATGCTAAATATGACTCAGGGGCGGTTCACACTTAACTAGCAAGAGAAACTGCAAACAAATAGGTCTAGTTAGCTCCTCCCTTCAGATATATAAGGCAGTGTCCACCAGTTTCCTCACTTCTTCCTTTCACAGTTTGGAAATCAGGTAGAAGAAGACAAAGATGTAGTTGCGAAACACTGAGCGAGACTAGCGTGTGTGTGCGTGTGTGTTTTGCGTGTGTGTGTGTCGTGCTCTCACGTCTCCGCAGCGCCACACTTTGCCTGCCGAGCGTGGAGAGGAGGAGTGGAACAGTCGGAGGTTTGAGGCCGAGCTGTGAGAGCATGTGCTAGCAGACAGACCCCCACAGAGGAAAGATCTCCCACTGACACGCCAGAAAGCACCGGGGCCGAGACCAAGCTCAGCCCTGTCACGCCAAAGGAGACCAGGGAACGTGGCAAAAAAAACAACATGCTTTAACCTACAAGGAGTGGTGCAAAGAGCGCTGGGAAATGTTTTGTTTGTACTCATCTACAAATGTACTGTTTAAAGATCCTGTATTACACAAAATGGATTCTTGAGAGCTATAAGCCATGTTGTAATGTTACCCCATCAAAAACATATCAGGAGTTGCATTTTGCTTCATTCACGCTTTATTTCATTAACTATTAATCCAAAGTCGTCTTCTCTGAATGTTCAAAAATGCTCCAGACCGTTCACATTTTGGTTGGATTGTTGCGTCACAGGTAAAAAATCCCACACTTTCAGTACAGTTTTGAAGTCCATACGCCATCACCGGACTCGTTCTGCAGTCAAATTGTGTTCAAAATTTACGTATGCCTCTATTAGCATAGCATTGATGTGGCCTAAAATCCTCATTTGTTGATTGCGCATTCCTTTTGTTGACAGCAGAGGGAGCTCCAGTGCCAAAATGGTTCACTGGAAACAGAGGTGAAGTTTATAAAGTATGTTTTCCAAAAGTAGACATTATTTTAAATTTGAAAATATGAAATACTAATCCCAAAGTGACCAAAACCTTTTTGAGTGGGAATTAAAGCCAATAATATAATATAATATGTGTCCTTTAACCGTTTACCTCACTGTTTTCATTGTGTTTTTACTTAAACAGAATGAACATTTTAAATGATCAAAAATGAAAGGATGATAACATTGTTGTCAGTTTTAAGTGGTTAAAAATGGTTTGTAGTTACCCAAATGAGTTACTCTATACTCGAGCCTGGCCACCATTTTTAGCTTCTTCCTCATTATTAGGAGTTTGAGATCACCTTCAACATGAGCCCAAAAGATGAAATGTCAGTGTATTTTTAGCCACAGTGGGCAGGGTGCTCACACTCCCCTTTATTCTGATTCAAAGCTGGTTTAGTGCAGCTGCAGAAGATCAGTATGT
The DNA here is from genome assembly GCA_019594935.1 of Periophthalmus modestus. Classification (NCBI taxonomy): domain Eukaryota; kingdom Metazoa; phylum Chordata; class Actinopteri; order Gobiiformes; family Gobiidae; genus Periophthalmus; species Periophthalmus modestus. The sequence continues at coordinate 15,738,389 of JAIEZT010000107.1, forward strand.
GGTGGTTTTAGTTGTAGTACAAGTACCAGCTGGTTGTGGTGGTAGTACTAGTAAAAGTAGCTGTAGTGACATCAGTGAATCTACAACTTTACTGTCACCAGTGGAGTCAGCAGCAGTGGTAGAAGTACTAGCAGCAGTAACCACAGCTGTAGAAGTAGCTGTATTAATATAATAGCAGTACAGAGGCAACAACATAGGAGTTCTTGTAGAGTTTGGACCACAGTACCTCAGGTGGTAAAGTGGCTGTGTACTTCGAGCTGTGTAGTGGCCTAAAAATATACCCAAGAGTACTGTTAGTTAAGAATACTATGATTAAAGTACAAGTACAAAGTAGTAGTCCAAGAAATTAAGTAAGAGTAAAATGGTAAAGAAATAACTACTCCATAAAGAATAAATGTGTGGATGTACCATCTGATCAGGGCCAGCTCTACCTTTCAGGGGGCCCTGAGCCGAATTTGTCTCTAGGGCCCATCACAGTGGATGCCTCCTGGCTCAGCTATTTCACATTTGGCAACATTATGATATTGCCCTCATCACCTTGACCAGTTGTTTTTGTATTTACAGACTGAAAACATCCAGAATGTCACAAGAACAGTTAAACATATGAGGAGTGTCAAGGAATTTTTGAAATTCTAGCCATTTTTTTTTCATTTCTGGTCAATTTTAATGTGTTCCAGTTGGCGACAGTGGGCTTAAGTGTACATTATAAAGGGTCCTTGCACCGGTGTAAATACATATCTGCATCACCTATGCACGACTCAAAAACAAATGTTGGCAGTAGATTTTTTTTACTACTATAGGTAACAACAACAAATGTAATTGTTTTAGAGGGATATTTAGTCTGCTGTAAACACACAAGCCCTGCGTCCAGTAAAACCTGATATATTATTTTCAATATAAATGTATAGACTGTTGGGGGCCCTTTGGTGGCCTCGGGGCCCTAAGCAGCTGCTTAGTCTGCTTATAGGCTGGGCCGCCCCTGCATCTGATTTACAATTTGAATAAATATAACTGGAAGGACAAAACATACATTTACAAAATAAAGTGTCCGATAATTCATACGCTTGCATTTTTATTATGGGGCTTTTTTGGTATTCTTGTTTGTGATTACTTTGTGCACATTTTGAATTTTTTTGAGATTTTTATGTGGAAAAAAAACAAAAAAAACAAGCCAAAACTATTTTCATATTCTATTGAGCTATGTGAACTTGAAATGCAAATACAAACATGCTGACCATAGACTAAGTGTGAGTGTGTGTGTCATTGGTCTGTTATTAATATTTATATCTTGATTTATGGACAAAATAGCCAAATAAAAACACCAGGGTTAATTAATACGAATATTTTAAGACCAAAATGACAAACCTGACAGCAGCAGTTACAGAGAGAGGCGCGATAGTTTTTCAATAGAAAGTGAATTGGAGCCAAAGTCGATGGAGCCAGAAGTTGGAATTTGGAACGCAGCAGCTAGCAGGTTAGCTATGTCCTTTTATGTATACAGTCTACAGTAGTGTGAAGTTTTAATGGCATTACCGATTGTTTACTATACTGTATTCCAAGCTTGGATAAAATTCCGATTTGTTTTATATTTTCCAGCAGTGGCACGAACATTAAACAACTTTTCCCGTTCATTTCTCAGCTGTCTCCACAAATCCTTCTAATGCTGTCTGTGATTAATACATTGTCTGTCTGGCGGTAAATATGACTGGCGAAAGGCTGAGAGGTGATGGACGGTGGCAATCCCGACTCTTCCCTGGCCTTTTGTGGCTCGTATTCCCTGTGTAAATAGTTTTTTCCCCTGGTGTAGCTCCCATTAGGATGATCGATGAGAGCAGATGCAGAGGGGATGGTTAATCTTTCCGCCACAGAAAGATTGTGGAGAGATGGAGGGTGGCAGTGGGTGAGCAATCCTTGTACATAAATAAACAGGATATTGCAGAAGAAATGGAAGAGATGAAAACAGTCAGCCCTTAAAGGTGCATTATGTAACTTTTCCGGTTGGTGTGTGCGCCATTGTGTCATAATGAGTGGGGATGACCAACGAAATATAATGCTAAATTAAATAAACTGAAAAAATAAACCAAGAACGCCACTAGCCCAGAAAATATGTAGCTCCAATTTTATAAAAGTTAACATTTATTCACTTAACACTGGTTTTAAATGATGAGTTCTGTTTTACGTGCATATTTTCAGTTAGGTTCATTTCATACTTCGCTTCTTTTGTGGCACAGTTAATAATTTGGCTCAGTTAAATATTATTCAGTCCATTACAATAATTTAAAATAAAATGTTGCACAGTTCACTTGATTTATATATGAAGGTAAGACAGGAGCTTCCCGAAAAGGCCAGTGACTTCGGACCCCACGCCCATGGATGCAGACTCCAGCCGGGGACACGAGACCCTCGCAGCCGGCCGCACCCAGGCCTCCAGCGCTGGCCCTGCGGAGATGGACACGCAACCGACTGCAGCCTCGGTACGGCCCAGTTATAACAGGAGAGCGGAAGTAGGAGACAGCAGGTATTTTTATAGTGCAGGGGTAGGGGGTGAGCCATCTGCCGGCTGAGAACAGTAGCAGTATTCACCCCATACTGCTGCACTATAGCCGTGTCTAATTGAGACGGATACTGCTTCGTCTGGGATGTTTCTCAGTATAGCATTAAACGTATGTGTCGCATTTATTATTACTCAGAAATTCCTTGAAAAACACACGTTCTAACCGTGACAGGGCTCGCCTCGCCACGATCTGGCCTGGTGCTTGTCTGCATGGAGATAGATGAGTTAATACTGAGGGAGATTCCAGGTAAAGCATTAACATCTCCATGGAGACAAGCAGGTGGCAGAAACTTAAATTTTCATGTGATGTTGACACTATTTTAAATTATTCCAACAGAGCATGAAACAAGAAACTGAACTCTATTTTATTTATTCATTTATTTAGCTGAAATGTTTCATTGCGGGGCTTAAAACAATACTTCCTTTATATGGATTTGTATATCTAACCTACAACAAACTAGAGATTTATGATGTTATTTCTATCCTAAAGAGACAATTCGGAACTTTCTGAAGGTAGCACGTCACACTTAGAAACTTAAGAACACTTCAGAACATTCGTCGTGGATATAGACAAGCCGCTCACAGATAAAAAAAAGTTACATACTGTGGCTTTAACAACTGAGTAGAGCAGAACCAAACAAACAGTGGGATAAAGGAGGAGAGCAGCGAGGGGGGGTGAGAGAGGGGAGAGGGGAGGACGAGGGGGGGGTCAGGTGGGCGGGGTGCAGCTATATCGGGCTTTCACCACAGGAGCCGCTTAATGAGCGCCGAGTTTGTAAGTAATTATCGGTTCTCAACCTGATAATAGTCATTGCTGCATTTTGTGTAGCTCTTTCCACATACTTATACAATTATGGCAATTATTAACGAGGTTTCGTCTTGGCGTGGCTGCTTTGCATTTCAAATACATCGCAGACGGCCGTTCGGGACCATTATGTGTGCAGCGTTCAGCACAGGTCACCGGAGGATGGGGTTTTCACTAAGTGGCACAGTAAACAGTAATGATTCCCATAATTGTATTTTCAAAACAAACACAGCAGTTTGCAATGTAGACAATACTCAGGGTAGAAAATACTGCAACAAACGTAGTACAAACATTACATGGTTTGAGCCTAAACTTCAGGATTCAATGTGTATTCCCTCAAAGGAAGAGGACTACGTGACACTTTTCAAAATAAATGTGGAACTTAACACGAAATCATCCACTTTTTTTTTGCTATTAAACTGTGGTGTTTTAAAAGCATTGTGCATTGGCGAATAACTGAGGTAAATTTGCTTTCAAGTCAAAATGCTTAATCTTTGCTGCGTTCTGCGGCCTTTGCAATTTCAAGTAGTTGGTGACATCCCAAAGGACTGCTTTGAGTAAGGCCAGGTGTTTCTGAGTACAAACACCTGGCGGCAGGGGCGGAGTTTGAAGTGTGCATGCTTGTTAGACCAATCATTCTGTTCCTTACACCTCCTTCCTTCTTACTTTCTTCTTTAGTCCACAGTGTAGCAGCTGTGTTTGATATGCGGTTGTGGGCGGAGTTTAGCTGTTTAGTCTCACTTTACAGCCACACTACATGAAAAGTATTACATTAACTATGATTATAAATGAGATGCGGTTATGGTAAAACGGTTTCCAATGTAATCATCTGGAAATGTTTTTAATTGTTGAAATCAATACATTTTGCTGCCATTTAGAAGCAGTTTTTAATGCTACAAGAAGAGAAGAGCGAGATTGGTACTGGAAGAGTTTATCCTGAAGCTTGCTCTGGCCTTATTCAGTTGCTAGTTCGGGTCATTCTGCTCTATTGTTCTCCGCTAGCCTCTCCCTCACTGTTATTTATCCACTTGTCATGGAAATCCGCTGATGGACTCTCACGTGGATCATGGTGCGTGTTTGGGGTGAATGATGCATGTGTGTGAACAAGCCCGACCCAAAAGTAAAGTAAACAGAACTAGGCTAAATCGAGTGCCACTGGAGTTGATCCAAAAAAGCTCAGCAACATGTGTGAAAACGACCTCAGTCCGCTATTTATTTTCACCTTTCTTTCAAACCGTGGTCTCTCCTTGCTTAAAATCTGCACCTTGCTGTTGCTATTAGTAGTATTCCCAAATCCTTTTTACTCTACCCACATGTGTCGCCAAGGTGTGGAGAAAACCAGCCAACGAAAGGCTCCTGGTAACATCTGATAATTAAAGCTATCCTAATGTGATCTGACAATATCAAATCAACATAATAGGTTTTTTCTTTTAGGTCATGCTAGTGGGTATCCAGAAAGACATTCCCTCACTGGTTGTTGAAACAAGAAACACATTTTCCCAAATAAAATAAGAGGAGCAGCGCTGTGTAATTGAACCGAAACACAGTGAGCGATTCCCCTCCCAGACATTGTTGATTCATTCATGTATTACCAGAGTGCCAGTTCAAATAAATACAAGTCAACAACTTTCCTGGCACACATCCAACCCCCTCCGCTGCTTCTACTACTACTAATACTGCTACCACTAAAGCACCATATTGAGCTCCACATCGCCCCACACACGCGCCTCTCTGGCCTCCGCTCCGCTTTCAAAGTCTACACGTTTGATCAAAGACGCTGGAGGCTACGTGGCATTCTCCCAAAGTAGTCATGTACCTCAGGATAAAACAAAAAAAATGGAGGAGATTGGTGGTGGGGGTCTTGTTCTGCCTTGACACATCTGGATCAAAAGTAGCCATTGCAGAATCAAAGTCCGTAACATCAATATTTCATCAGAGGAGATGCGAGCGGTCGACGAGCATCCTGGAACTGCAACCTTTAGGTTTACGAGGCCGAGGTATACGGACCACCACACAGGATCTGTACACATGTGCTACTGGGGACTGTGTGGGAATACGGCGCTGGAATTAAAAAACAAAAGCTTATTTTCGATTTTAAATTGAAAGTAGTCAATTATTAGTGTTCCCTATCGTGCATTTGTTTCATTTTGTGTGTTTTATTGCTTAAAACTACCTCGAAAAGACATGCATTCTTCCTGTAAGCGGCGTCGCCTCTCCACAGATCAGACCTGTAACTCGATCTTGTTTAATGCCATACAGTGAAACATTCTGGGCGAAGAAAAATGTGCACATAGTCAAACAAGTGGTGTGCTCAGAAAGTCGCATAGTACACCTTTAATAACCAAAATCAGTCAGCAGCTTGTTAGCAGAGGCAATCAAATGCATGACTTTTAATCATCATAAATTTACAGACTTCACTGAACGCAAAAATAAAACGCAAAAACATTAGCAGGAAAAGTTCCATTTCTACATCTGACAGCCGACTGTGTTTGAATGTCATTGTCAGACAGGGGCACAGTGATTCCATAATCCGTTCAGTAAGCCTCGGAAAACTGGCTGTGCTTCCAACAGGCGCCACGGTGACGAGCTGCCATAAAGTGTCACAAACGCCGAAAAGGTCATGTGCATCCAAGACTCCGATTTTACTCAGTTACAGTTTTCAGGAATTCAAGACCTACTTGCTATAAGAAAGTGAATAGGTTTGGTAAGTTTAGAAAGCAAAACAGTCCAGAAACAATGCAACCAGTAGTTTTACGGTGGTTTTGCTGCTATTTGAGTACTGAGTATTTGAGTACATGCATGTTCTAGGAGTTGATTTCAGTTGGAGGGCAGTAACTCTCTGGGACAGTCATGTGAAAGTAAGAAGTACCACATTTAAAATCCTCAAATGTTGAATCAGATTATTCATTGTTAGAGATTGGCTCCGCATATTAAATGTATGTCTCACATATTTTCAGCTGTCCTGACACGCCTGTACCTCAGTATAGTTTTGAATGTTGTGATATCACATGACCAGTCGGCCAAGTAGTTGCCCTATTAAAACTGAACTACTGCTACTGACATCCTCTTCTGCAAAATACTGCAAATTTCAACCTAAATAAGCTGAACATCTTCTACTTTGTGACATCCAAATAATCCACAAAAGATTTAAACTTTTGACAAATCTATGCTAATAGCAGTACGATGGGGAACGTGATCTCGCTGTGCAACTCTGCTGAACGCAACCCCAATATGTCAGACTGCCGAACACCTCCCCAATCCTCCACCAGCCTTCATGCTGCGCCAGGGGTTTCAAAATGATAAAAAATTAGGACCGTTGCCATAGTAATTGACGGTTTAAAACTAAATCTTCAAAATATATTTTGAAATTCTCAAAATGTTGCATGTAGCTGGAAGCAAAAACCCATTAATATTTGTAATGTGTATTTTATAGCATAATTTGCGACATTTGGTGTATTTTATAACATAATTTGTGACATTTGGTATATTTGCAATTTTTATAACTGTCATTATTTCATTTCTATTCATTTTTTTATGTGTATCCTGTTATTTGGTGTAATTTTGTTTACTGCCACCAGTGTTTAAAGCCACTGCCGCAGTAACACAGCAGCAGGGTTGTGTATATGTGGAGCAGGGTTATTAGCACAGAAGAAGTGATCTCAAGAGGGACAGAAAAGCAGCATGATTAAGAGCAGAGTTTAAGCTATGGCCATGTTGCTGGGAGTTCTTTGTTGTTTTTGGAAAGGTTCTGTCACATTCTTCTGCGACAGAGAGCAAATGTTTCACCAATTTCACGTGACAAGTGAAGATCAGGACTACTTGAGGTTTCTTTGGTGGGAGACCATCAGTCAACCGAATGAAGATCCATCTTTTCGGAGTAATGTCTGCAGCCTGTCTGCACCACCTTGGCCTGAAACATCTTGCAGCACATAAGGACAAGGTCAGTTTGTTGACAATGCTGTCCATTTCACAAAGAAAAACCTTTATGTTGATGACGACTTGACAAGTGTTTCAACAGTTTGAAGCTGTTTGGCTCAACAAAGACTCAAGAGAGCTGTGCTCTACAGGAAACTTCCGACTCCACATGTTTGTGTGCGAGAGAGAAAGCGTAATGCAACCATTTCAGAAGAAGACTGTGCTACAGGGAAAGAATCTGACATGTTTCTAACTTTGCCACACGGTGTGAGAGCTTTTGGAGTAGAATGGTGCAGATGCTTTAGATTTCATTTGCCTCATTTGTCCTTCTAGGCAAACTTCTCCAGCAAATGTGAAGAAGAAAAGTTGATTGGGATCAGTAACTTTCAGAACACTTAAAACCTCAGTGGGAGTCCTGGACTAAAGATTACAAGTTTAGCCGACGTACAGATTCAAAGATGTTTCATCCCATCAGATTTTGGATAAGTCAAGAAATAATGCCTCATTTCAGAGACAACAGTGTCACTGGATATGTGGTGTGTTCGTACCTGCAAGTCATTAACAAGTCAGATAAAGTTCATTATTGATTAGTAATGGCGAAGTCAAGAGTCACACATACAAGCTCTCAGCAGCAGTTGTTGCAGTTAGAGTTAACAATCTTCTCAGAACAGAATTGAAATCCCAGACATTCAAGAGTTTTTTTTTTTTTTTTGGACTGACTCCACAGCTGTTCTCAGCTACATCAATAATGATGCCAGAAGATTCCAAGTGTTCATAGCCAACCACATTCAGAGAATCAAGTCAAACACAACAGCAGAGCAATGGGTCTATGCTGAATCAAAACAAAACCCTAACAAACCCTAAACCTTCCTGAGGTTTATCAGCAGAACAACTGCAGTCCTCCAACTGGTTCAAGGGGCCAACATTTCTCTGGCAAAAGAACCTACCTGACAGAGGCGTCAAGGTGGGAGAGATCAAGGAAAATGGTCCGGATCTTTGCAAAGCCTTTGTTTGTTCCACAAACTCAAAAGAAGAGCCATCCATTCTCAACAGATTTCAGAAGTTCACAGAATGGTCCAGATTGATAAAGGCATTTGCAATTTTGAGAATGAAAATTAAAGAACCCAAGGCTGAGATACAAAAGACAACATGAAGTAGAGAGAAAAGAAGCTGAACTGTTCATCAAACTTGTTCAAGAGTTTTTTCAGAAGAGATAAAGAATCTGAAAGCAAAGAAAGCAGTTCCCACCATCAAGAAAAGCAGATTGTACAAACCGCTTTTACACAAAGAATCTTTAGAGTTGATGGACATTTGGGCCAAACTGTGTTATATCCTCATGTACATCCAGCAATAGTCAATAGTCATATTTCCACATAATTCTTGTTAGTCATTTTCACTTGAACGTTTAGCACCAAGATTGTGCAATGATGAATGATCTACGTGTTAAAGGTTGGTGGATCCTTGGATGCAGCCATGCAGATTCTTCGAACATCTTCAAATGTGTCCAATGTCGGAAGTACAGAAAGAAAACGGAGATTCAGAGTATGGGAGGTTTACCAGTACATCGGACAGAGCCAACTCCTCCATTCACTTATGTCGGAATGGATTTGGACCATTTTATGTCAAGGATAGACCTCAAGAGATACCACGCAATGAATGGAAGCCAGCCCAAGTTACAGATATCTATCCAGGTGCAGATAGTAGAGTGAGAAAGGTCAGACTACAACAAAGACGACATCCTTTGAAAGACCTATACTCAAGGTTATTCTTTTTACTAGAAGCAGAATAATAACAGTTTTTCTTTCCATGTTCACGCTGTCAGTTTTGTTTGAGTCATGTGCCACATTTAGGTTTCTTTTAATTTCCTGTACATATCATATTATTTGGTGTAGTTGTGTTTACTGCCTCCAGAGGGCGTGGCAGTAGGCATTTGTATACACAGCACAAGGTTATTAGCACAGAAGAAGTGATCTCAAGCGAATAAGGAAAGCAGCGTGATTAAGAGCAAAGTTTAATCTAAAAGAGAAATTTTTAGGGACAGAAGAAAACCAAAACTAATCCCTCTCCCTGCGCTCAGCCAACGAGGATTGCTTTTGTCTGGTTTTATTTTCTACAAGTCAATGTGTAATTGTCAGTTTTCTATTTTCCGTCAAGCCAATTATTATTTTATCTGTGCATTTCTATAGCTTTTACGGTGTTTTTGTATGAATCTATGAACAAGATGGATGCAAATAAACTTCAAACAGTTGAGGAAAACACTCGTGTCTGTGGTACCTGGGAGAATTAGTTTTGATGATTAAAATAGGTGTGTTTCATATTTAGTTCGGTGGCAGTGGTTTAACAAGAAACACTGGTTAAAATGGCGTCTATCCATGGTTTTCAGAATGATATAAAGTTTCAATTCTCACCTCAAAATAACACATTTTATCTTTTGCATGGTCTAATCTAACAGGAAGATTACTTGGATACTTTGCTTTCACCCATCCACCAGGAGGTTAACTCAGTATGCCCCTCCTTATACCCCCTTCAACCCCGCATTAGTAAACTTCGCATTATTTTTAGCGGGGAGGGAGCGAATTCCGTGTGTGCATCTTAGCAATTATGAAGCAATTCTGGCAACTGACTGATAGCCCTCCCGTTCGAAGTCTTTTTCTCCCCTTATCTTTCCCCAACACAACCGCACCGACTCCTACATGAATTTTAATATGGTAATTATCGACTGAATTCTAAATAGTCACCAAAAGCTGTGGAAAGCGTTTAAAATTGGATTCCGGTATCAACAATTTCGCCCTAGTTGGGGAAAAAAGGGGATTTATTCTGTGGTATTTTTAGCATCTTTGTGTCCGCTACAGCTATTTACAGTATTCTGCTAGCTTACTGATCGCAAAGCGTGATAGCCAGTGAATGGTTATTAAAATTTGATATTGTTCGTAGCATATGCAGTAGCTGGTCAATGGAAGTTTTGACCGATTGTTATAGCTGTGTGTAACAATAGCAGGAAAGCTGAATGTGCAGAAAGAAAAATAAAAATAAAAAAATCACTCTCGGTTGGTGGGGAGTTGTTTGACAAGCAAGGTCCCGGAGTAGTGTTTTTGCCAGCTATAATAAATGGATATGGAAGAGCGGTGAAACAGCGGGGAAGAGCGGAGAGGAGGGGGGGGTCCCGTGGGCTTCGTCGTGTCTCGCGGCAACTTCTCTCTTTTGTTTGAAGGAGCTCGGCAGACAAGAGTTTTCACATGAGTTTAAGGGAAGCGGGAGCGTTCGCTGAGCCCTAGGTGAGAGAGAGCCAGGCGGTTTAGATGGAGCAGGGAGATGGAGGCATTTAAAAGGTGGAGCGGGCCAAAGCAGGAGGTTTACGCCGGAGGAAGGAGGTCTTTGGGCATGTGCGGCTTACCACGGCGGTTGGTCAATGGTCAATAGTCACATTTTTATATAGCGCTTTTCCGCCTTCAAAGCATTCAACACGCTTTTAACCTTCTGTGTCGTTAAAGGCCCTGTACTCAATTTTCTCCTGCATATTCATCCGTCTTCTTCTGCGTTTCCAGGGCTTTTTCCAGGTGATAGACATCGACATCCAGCGTGTCCTGGGTCTTCCTCATGTGGTTCCACTCCGAGTTCCTCACCCTGTCTCTTAGGCAGAGGAAACTCAATCCACGATCTACGATTTCGTCCTGGTCATTACTCCAAAACTCACGACAAAAGATGAAAGTAAAGCAGATTCACTGGTAAATCGAGAGCTTTACCTTTCAAATTTTGTCTAACCCCAGTACTGACATCATGTTTAAGCAGCTCTTGGACTCAAAAAATCAGGTACAGCGTCTTTAATGAGGGAAAAAAACACGCAGGTATGCCACTGTAGCCCCAGTATGACCCACAACCTTTTACTGTAAGTATATTCCTTTCTTTCCCATGATGCTGTGGTCCTCCCCTCTCCCTCCTCTCCTCCCTCTCTACGGTGTGCTCAGGGATGTTATATTAATTAACTCAGCTCACTGCTCCACTCTCATCAAAACAAATGGCCCCTCTCCAACTTCACCCGCTCCCTCTCCAACGTCAACCGACCAACCAACATCAAATTTACGGCCCCGGCGTCAGACCTGTCATACCCAGAAGAGGTGAACCATTCCAGGGACACTAATATGTAAATTTGTTTTGCAATTGCCGCTCGGTACAAAGTGCAATCTTTTTTAATGTTCGCTGCGGTACAGAATGTGCTTTCCACGGTTTGTCAGGGGCATAAACAAGTTTGTGTATTTTTTTATGCTGAGATTAAAATGAGTGCGAATCTTTGTCAGCATTAGGCGTGACAGGCAGCTCGTGCAAACAAAGTAATGAGGTACAACACGGCGCAGTCGGGAGAAGACCTGTGCGAGGAAACATCCCGGTACTGACGAGGGAAGAGTCAAGTCGGATTAGCTAAACGGCATCACCGACACTGGGAAGTAATAGTTATAATAGTAATAGTATCAGTCGCTTCTAGTCTTGGAGATGTGCAAATTACAGAGGTGAGAGAGGAGCCGAAAATTGTTCTCAAGTAAGAGTAACATAAATGTTCAATCGCAGTGTGACTCTTAAGTGCTGTATGTTTGCAAGTTTTCTCCCCGACAAATGTCCCTGAAACGTTCTGCACTGACAAATTTGAGAAATGCTTTGGATTTAAAAGTGTTACTCTGCATGGAGAGGCGCCTCTGTGGATACCGCTGGAGCAGAGGCACGAGAACAACACATTTAAAGCGATCATCAAAGAAGAGGGAGATAATATACAAGGGTTTGAACTTTGAGAGTGTTTAAACGAGAGAGAAATATGAGGAAAAAGTTAATGCCTGTGTGAGAAAAGTGTATAATGTGTATGGTGAGGGGTTTTATGGCCTTAAAACATATATAGTAATTGTAAAAAATAAAGCTGACTACTTCACGGATTTCACCTGTTGTGGGTTATTTTTTAGAATGTAACCTCCGTGATAAACGAGGGACCACTCTTCAGTAAGAACGCTGTTACTTGAAGAAAAATATTACTTATGTAGGAGTAATAGTGTGCTGCTAGAAAAGTACAAGTCTTTTAAAAAGTTACTCAAATAAATGTAACTGTACTGCCCACCTCTGGCAAATTAGAATATACAGTTTGTAGTCTATAATAAGAATAAACTGACAATTGATAATCTGACATTTCTGATTTTTGGTGGTTCATTTTCGAGTCTGTTCATGTTTTGTTTGGTACTTGACCCTCAACCACTGTATTTCCAAACACATTTTTGATGGATTTCAATTGACTGTATTAAATATATCAAATGCATGAGTACGGTTAGTGCCTGGTGTTCTCTGTGAGATGATGGATATTCTGTGTGTTTGGGTTTAAAGGTCATATATTACACAAAATTGACTGTGAGCTTTAAGCCATGTTATAATGTTGTTACACTTCCTGTATTACCACGTGACATCACAAGGTGGAACAGAGTGTTTTTAGAACAGAAGAGAAGAACTTAGCCTAAATTTGCAGGGTTTGTGTGTTAAACATGTGTGAATGGAACAAAACACAACTCCAGGTCTGTTTTGGATCAGAACCACAGTGTTATAACGTAGATCTTTAAGTCATTTGAAATAATCTGTGATGTGAAATTAAATTGTGCATTGTCAGTTTGTAATGGAGACATGGACACGGTGTAATCCCTCATTCGTCCAGGTGTGGTTCAGAGGTTTCACTGCTGGTCATCTGCACACTGTTTTTGCAATCAAGACGTTTTCATTCCTATCAAGAAGTCATATGAAACCGAGTATCTCAATCCACTAGTCGTCATGTGGGCCAAATTGTCTTAAAACAAAGCTCAGATTAAAGGGCCCATGTTTCTCTACTTTTTGATCTGTTGTTTCCTCATTATAAACAGACCTGGAGTTGTGTTTTGTTTCATTCACACATTTTACACACAAATCCTGCATATTTAGGCTGAGTTCTTCTCCCACACTGAAAACACTCTGTTCCACCTTGTGATGTCATGTGGTAATACAGGAAGTGCTCCACTGTGTTTTTAAAAACTCCATACACAGGAATCATTTGGATTATTTTAGCTCTGGAATTGCAAATCTCTACTGAACTAAAGGTTAAAACAGACATGTCAGACTCGGGCCCATGGGCCAAATTTGGCCATGATATAATTATATTTGGCCCGTGAGATCATCTCAAATACGTATAAAAGCTGCCGGCCGCCGTGCCGGTATAGAGCATGCACCTCTAATACTACGAATCCCAGAATGCTTTGCAAATGTGTTGGCGCCAGCCCCCATCACCTCTGTTGACACATCTCTGCTGCCTGCCGCCTCACTCAAATTTAATCCACCCCTTCTGAAAAACATGCACATTTTTCAATAAATATTTAGTTTGGCTCATGACTTAGAGTTTTTAATTTTGGCCCCCTGGGTTAAAAGGTAGCTGTTAACTTGAAAGCTACTTCATGACATCACAAGGTGGGACAGAGCATTTTGAGCTTACAGAAACATGTGTGAATGAAACAAAACGTAACTGCAGGTTTGTTTTTGTGAGCTTCAAGCCTGACCACAGGCTGTTACCTCCTCAAAGAGTCAATTTTGTGCAATACAGGACCAAGGGAATGTTGACGACATCAGCTGTGAAGTATCAATACTTCATTCCCGTACACACACACACACACACACACACACACACACACACACACACACACACACACACACACAAACACACACAGAGACCACACAGTGGAACCTACAGTAACCTCGGGACCTCGTCACTCGTCACTGTCCATGGTATATTATAATTGATGAGATTTTCGTTATTTTGGAGACATATTCGAGTGTCTCTTTGCGATATCTGCGGGAGCGTCGACAAGTGTGTGAATAATCCCAACGGAGCAGCCTCTGTTTACCCCAATGTACAGAACAAGTCCTGTCAATACCAATCACCAGCAGCAGCAGCAGCAGCAGCAGCAGCAGGAGCAGGAGCAGCCTCCCTCCTCCCGACGCAGCTCCGCTTTGATTTCCAAAGTCAACACTAAGAGCATGGATTTCCTCCTTCTACTGGAGCTGCAGGGAGAGAAGGACGAGGGAAAGGAGGAGAAAGAAAGAAGGGATGAGGACGAAGAAACGGGCAGAAGGAGAGGTAGTCGTGAGAGGGAGAGAGAAAGACGAAAGGGAGGTGGTAAAGGAGGCGAGAGGGGAGTGAAAGAGAGGTAAAGAGAAACGAGGAGAGAGAAAGGAGAAGAAAGAGAGATAGAAAGAAGGGATGATGACAGAGATATGGGTTGAAGGAGAGGTAGTCAAGAGAGACGCTAGAGAAAGAAGAGAGGGAGGTGGTAAAGGAGGCGAGAGGGGAGTGAAAGAGAGGTAAAGAGAAACAAGGAGAGAGAGGAGGAAAAAAAGGGATGAAGACAGAGATATGGGCAGAAGGAGAGATAGTCGAGGGAGGGGAGAGAGAAAGAAGAGAGGGAGATAGTGAGCGAGGCGAGAGAAGATTGAAAGAGGTAAACAGAAAAGGAGAGAGAAAGGAAAAGAGAGAGAGAGAGCAAGGGAGATAGTGAGCGAGAAGAGAAGATTGAAAGACGACAGAGAAGGGGCTGAAGGAGGAAGAGAGAGATAGTCGAGAGAGGGGAGAGAGAAAGAAGAGAGGGAGATAGTGAGAGATAGCGAGCGAGAGAGAGATTTGAAGAGGTAAACAGAAAAGGAGCGAGAGAAATTGAAAGAGGTAAGAGAGAGAAAGGAAAGGAGATAGCAAGAATAGGAAGAAAGGATGACGACAGAGATGGGGGTAGTCGAGAGAAGGGAGAGAGAAAGAAGAGAGGGAGATGGCAAAGGAGGTAAGAGGGGATTGAAAGAGAGGTAAACAGAAAAGAAGAGAGAGAGGGAGGGAGGGGATAGAAAGAAAGAGGGAAGTCAGCAAAAACAGTATAGATAGACGGAAGAAAGAATAGAAATCTCAGAAAAAGACGGGGAGATAAAAGGAGAGATCGAGCAGGAGGAGGGGAAAAAAGGGAGCAGGGAGAGTCTGTTTTGCCGATTGCGTTCCATGTGCCGGCGGCTTGCCACTGCCACTATTCTGAGGGTTTGCTTTGCGTAGGGGGTGAGAAAGAGAGAGAGAAAGAGACAGGGTGAGAGAAGAGGTTTTACCATCGCACTACAAAATGAGAAATGACATGCTTTTTCCGAACACAGAGCGTCGTCTGCCTGTTATGGATTAGTTCAGGCTGTTATTCTAATCTGCAGCCCTTTTCTTACACTCTCATTATGGGAGTGAGGTGCCAGGGCCTGATGGAGAATACCACTGCTATTAAACTGCACTGACGCCATGACGACTAACAAACACTACGGAGCTGTGGACTTTTATTATGTCACTGTGTTCTGTTGTGGACCTGTAGTTGTGTCCTTTAGTCCAGGTTTAGTCCGGGTTTAAACTGCACTTACGCAACATACAATGACTGTCCTGGTTTAGTCTTGGTTTAGTTGTGGTTTAGTTCGGGTCTAGTTTGGCTTTAGTTCAGGTTTAGACCTGCCTTAGACCTGGTTTAGTTTGAGTTTAGACCCGTCTTAGACCTAGCTTAGTACTGGTTTAGTCCTGCCTTAGACCTGGCTTAGACCTAGTTTAGACCTGGCTTAGACCTAGTTTAGACCTGGTTTAGACCTGGTTTAGTTCAGGTTTAGACCTGGTTTAGTCCTGGTTTAGACCTGGTTTAGATCTGGCTTAGTCCTGGCTTAGTCCTGGTTTAGACCTGGTTTAGTTAAGGTTTAGACCTGGTTTAGTTCAGGCTTAGACCTGGTTTAGTCCTGGTTTAGACTTGGCTTAGTCCTGGCTTGGACCTGGTTGTGTCCTGGTTTAGTCTTTAATCAGGACTGGCTCTCGCTGAAAGATCCTTGAAGCTGATTGATGGAAGCGCCACAACAGTGGAACAAACTGAGAAACCAAACTTTTTTAAATCCAGTTGAGAGAAAAACACATCTTCTCAAAAACTAAACTTTCCATATTTCTACTAAAACAGGCTGAAGTATGTCCACTGGAGCTGCCATCTTTGTTTGGTTAGTTTGATTGTGATTGGTCCACTCTCTGAACCACTGGTGGCCTGGGTCTAATTATAAAAGCAGGAGCTGGGCTGGATGGATTCTCGTGAGTTTGTGAATTTATAAATATGAGATTTCCTCTTACTTTTTTGTCTCTATAGAAGATGAATTGCTGCTGTTAGACCAATAGGGAGATACAAATGATATAATTTCCAGTGTTGCACCTGAATGTGTACCCCCATTATGTGACTACTGTCCAAAATGTGTCTGTCTGCTGGTCCACCTGATCTGGAGCTGTCACTAAATGATGTAATCACCAGTGTTGAAGTTGTGTCCAGTTTTATGTGTAGCCTCTCTGCCAGAATAGTGCAAATAAATGTTTTGCTTTGGTTTATCCATAAACTGTTGTTAAAGACTATCTGGGGACAGATGGTGTCGCAGTATAAAGTGTTTCCAGACATTCTAGGACAGGGGTGGGAAAACTTTTTGACACACAGGCCACAGTGGGTTCTAAAATGTGACAGAGCGGCCGGGTCAAGACATATGTGTATATTACATTAGAGATTTGGCCTGTAACATGTAGCAAAGCATGAATATGTAAGGCTCATTGTACAAATTGTTTTTCAAATGCATTATTTTAAAAACTCGCTTTCAGAAAAAGGCTTGCTTGCTTTTGCTAATTTGAAAGCCAGCAAAAAACTTGCCTTGGTACTTTGATCGGACTTCAGTGAAAAAATATTTCCAAATTTCCATGTCCACTCCACTCAGTGCTCACTATCCACTTTTCTTTGATACGTTTTTGAGATTTTTGCAGAAAGGCTGGTAAGAGAATAAGAGTAATACAAGGTTGATGTAGCTGTGCACCATAATTTGATCATGTTCAACGGGCCGTATATGTCCCCCGTAGTTTGCCCACCGCTGTTCTAGGACTAGGTGTTGCAGATACTCACATGACCTCAAATGTGTGGACAGTCTTGACTTTGTGCATTATCAAAACTATGACTGAAGGAACAATTTTAAAGGAGAACTGTAACTTTTGTGGTGGAAAGTTGCCGTGTGCTTGTTGTTTCCGATGAGATATTCTTGCATTGCCTTGAGTCACAGCATCACTCCACAGATCCGAGTTGTAACCTGGCTTCATTTGCTTATTTCTATTGAGATGGAGAAGTTTAATGTGGAAAAATTTGGGGAAGTCCTGTCAAAAATGTAGTTCCGAAACAGTAGAAAAGTTTGAGAGCCTCTGTGTCGCTGTTGCTTCAGTGACAAAGGAGCAGATTGTACTGTAACAGAAAAGGTGGCATCATAAATCAAAGTGGAGACAGAGCATATGCAAATGTGTTTAGCTGCTACATCAGCACATGTGGACCAGTACAACATGTTTTATTTATCCTCTGGCCCATATAGCAACACACCTCTACCTTAAATGTAGGTTACTGCGGATACACGCACGACTAGTAATCTTCATATTCGGTTTTATCTGGTGTAGTCGTAGCTTTGCACTTATTCTTGAGTGATGAGGTCGGTGAATGAAGCCTAGCCCTGCGACGATAACAGCAAATGAAAATATTTTTTGAGAATGCATTATGTAACTTTTCTGGTGGAGGCTGGGTCTGCTACCTGCTTGCCACCATGGAGATATTGCACTGTCATGGTATATTAACTTGTCCATCTTGCATAAATTCAATTAAATAATAAACTACCCAAAAATACTTCGAAAAACGTGTTGTTGTGAGCAGGCTCGCCTCTCCATAGATCCGACCTGTAACTCGGCCTGGTGGTGTCACTTGCTACTCTCCGTGATAAAAAGTTAAAAAAAAAAAATTAAAAGTTACATGGTACACTTTTAACAACTGATAAGATTAAAAAAAAAAAAAAAAACAACTAATAATTTAGGCACAATTTGTAATTAATTGAAATAAATTAGAACCGAATTTCAAAACACACTTGGATAATTTTAATACTTCAAAATATGGTTGAAAGCATGGAAAATGTAGGTAGAAAATGGCTTAAAAGTGTAATCTTTCACTCAGGAAATTTATGAAAATAGCCTGTAGACAGTACTGGTACTGTACATCACAAACTATATACACATAACTAAAACTACATATAAAATATAAACAGGAGTCTGACCACATCTCTCACTCAGAAAAAGCAAACAATCCAGATATATCCAATGGACTCCACTGAATTCAACAAGCTCAGTGCATCTTAATACTGAGAGAGGGGAGGATTTTAAACTCCAAACATGAGAGTCCCTGGGCGATTGCCGACTGGGTCAAATGAAGGGTTGTCCAAAGTATAGAAAATCAAAGACTAATCGATACTAAAACTAGCATCAAAACTAGTTACTCATTTAAACAAGTATCAACACTAAAAAGTGTCACATTCACAGGACAAAAATGGACCTTTCCGATCTTGAGCTGTATCCGAACAAGTATAAGACACAAACTAGTATACAGCCCTGGACCACTATGAACCTACCTGGACGGAGGGATTACGCAGATATAAGGCCATATATTAATATAAAAAGTACTATGATTAAATGTAGAAAATGACAGTCTTATCTAAATGAGTGTTTATTATCATCGTGGTATCAGAATCGGTTTGAGTATCGAGTCTATTCCTTAGTATTGAAAATGAATTTTGTCAACAAGGTATAGCCCAGTTTCCTTACTTGCTACCTTCAAATATTACATCCTCTGAACTTAAAGAGCATGCAGGAAAACACGCAATGACTGAATTTCAACTACCAACTTCTGTTGCTATGACAACTTATTTTTCCAACACATGGCAATGATGGCAGTTAATCAGTTCTCCCAGGGTTGACATTTTTACTTCCTGAAAAACAGGTGGGTAGAACTGTTACATTTACTAAACATTTACTTTCACACCTCATGCTTTTCCACCTCAAAATACATTGAAAAACATGAATTCTCATCGTGAACAGTGTGTCACCTCTCCATAGATCTGACTTGTAACTTGGCCTTGTCTCTATGGGTAGAGAAATGCAATGGTGGACCATCTCAGTAACTCCCAAAGCAATAACATCTCCATGGAGATAACCAAGTGGTGGACATGTTAGAAAAGTTACATAGTGAACCTTTAAAATGTTTCAAACCTAGCACTTTCAAACTACTCTGCATCTTTGTTTTCACTTTGAGATCAAGGACAATTAGTCTCAAAGGAAGAGACGCCTCAATTATTTTTCAATAAACATCATGGCCATTTACTGTGATTTTGTGTTCTCCAAATCCAGAATGTAAATGCACTTTGAGACTGATCGTGTCGTGTTCTGAGAGCGCTGTAGACCTGAACAGTGAAGACTTGAGACTCCAGGAGGTTTGAACACAGGCAGATACAAAAGGATACACCAAAAACTGCATTGCCCTTCAACTTATATTTATTGATGTACTGAACATGAAAAAGTATTCAAACACAAAGTAAAGAACACGTACATCCTCTTTAAATACTGAAAAGAGATATTCTATTCCAAAATGTGAACCAAGTCAGACTATACAACTTTAAATAAATAATCATTCTCACATTAAGAATTGAGATAAGAGGGGTAGGGGCCACAGGAGAGTTCGGTCAGAGCAAATCAAAGCGATTATTTGGAAAAGCACAACACAAGTTTGAAGGCGCGCCCGGCTCCACTGTGGCCCCCACCCACAGCAGCTCATGTTACAAACACAAAGAAAGCTGTCGCAGGTCAGAACGAGAATGCATAGCACACTGCTGCGGGAGAGGGACAGTCACTCAACTCTGCAATCCAGTTTGCACTCGTTAGGATTCACTGACCTCCCCCAAAGTGAATAAAGCAATATACACTTGTACGATTTTAAAGACAGGTTATATGCATTACGTATATATATGAGTATGAAAAACAAAGGAATCAAACTGTGGTTTATATCCATTCTGTACCACATAAATATATATCTATAATGTTTATATATAAAAAAACAAAACAAATGTCTATAGTTTCTTAATACCTTTTTTTTTACGAAGCAAGACTATCTACAGACCAAACAACCAACAAATTGATGCACTGTAATGCAAGTCCGGAGGACAAATAAGATTCAAAAAAGGCCAAATGAAATTAAAATCTTAAATATTCAAAACCAAAAGACTTTTTTTTTTTTTTAAAGAAATTAAATAGAATCACACTTTTCAATTAAGGTTAAAGGAGAACAGAAAAACGTCCAAATACTCAACATAAATGTGTTATTTACACAGCTCTCCAGCTCAGAGTGAAAGCCGCTGCCTTCAGTGTGTGTCCTCGGCTCTCGGAAAACTTTAGTGACGTTAAAACACTCGGTTCAGGTTGAGCACAAAAACAGTCTCTGTCGGAGGACTGTGTCGGAAGAACTGACTTTAGCATGTCTCTACATTAGCATGTTGTGTAGAACACATCTCTACATTAGCATGTTGTGTAGAACACATCTCTACATTAGCATGTTGTGTAGAACACATCTCTACATTAGCATGTTGTGTAGAGGTGCGTTTTACACTAGCATGTTCTGAAGAAATTAGCATGTTGTGTAGAACACACCTCTACATTAGCATGTTCTGAAGACAAGAGCATGTTGTATAGAACATGCCTCTTAGTGTGTTGTGTAGAACACGTCAATATTAGCATGTTGTGTAGAACACACCTCAACGTTAGCATGTTCTGAAGACATTGGCATGTTGTGTAGAACGAGTACATTGGCATGTTTTGTAGAACGTTCTTCACTACATTAGCATGTTGCGTAGGAGGAGTCTACATTGGCATGTTGTGTAGAACACGCCTCTACATTAGCATGTTGTGTAGAACACGCCTCTACATTAGCATGTTGTGTAGAACACGCCTCTACATTAGCATGTTGTGTAGAACACACCTCTACATTAGCATGTTGTGTAGAACACGCCTCTACATTAGCATGTAACCGTGAAACCTGGGCTCAGTCAGTTGCCAAACCAAACTGAAGCGAGTGGCTAACACCAGAATGACAGGAGGACCACAGATTTACAAATGAAACCAGCACTGCCATTGATCTAGAATCTAAGAGAATACAAACATCTCAAAAGTATCTTTTACATCATAAATCTCTCCAGAAATTTCAACCGCTGCAAACTTTCTTGTAAAGTTCAAAAGCTCACAAGGTGTCATATGAAGATATTTCTCAAAGTATCCAAGTCAAAATATTTTGTTCCAGGTCCAGTAAAAAGTTTCTCCAAATTTTTCTTTTTATAAAAATAGATGCTTTTAAACCCACATCAAAGAGGTTCTTAGCTCTTTGGCAAGGTACTGCTTAAGAATTTTTTTTTTGTCTTTATCCATAAGTTTACAATATGCAACATTATGCAGCCAACCAATAACCAAGTCATAATACAACAGAATACTTACAAATCAACTCAACAGCAAATATGTGAAAAGAAGGACTTTCTAACCACCAAAGACCCTAAAGGCAAACCCCGACAGACAGAACTCAAAGCACCACACAAACGTACAAGACTTCGATGAACCAGAGACTAAACCAGTTTAAACCAGTCCAGACGGTCCGTCTCCTCTAAAGGAGATCCAAAGCATAGCAAGAAGAACAGAAAGGAATCGCGCTCAAAGCTAAATATGTTGTGGTAATACAGATGTACAAAGCTTTACTAATGTAGAAAGGTGGTCCAGTCTCTGTGCACAGTCACATCAGGCTTTGTGTGTTTTGTTGGTTTTGAACGACACTTGCAGCACTCGGTCGCCAAGGCGATATCCGTTCAAACTGGCGATGGCCACGGCCGCTTCGTCGTAGTTAGTCATGGTGACAAAGCCAAATCCTTTGCACTTGTTTGTGTTGAAGTCACGGATCACTTTGACGTTTGTGACTGCTCCGAATGGGCCGAACATCTGCCACAGGATACTCTCATCTGCGTCCGGCGCCAGGTTGTACACGAAGATGCACCAACCCGTGCCCGCGTGGCCTGGGAGGTTTATGCCCGCCAGGCTCGTCACGCCATCGATGGCCATCGGAGAGAAGCGGCTGTGGACACACGCACATAGTTACACGCAGTTATGCACGGGTACACACGGCTACACGCAGCCACATGATGGATGCACAAGACAAGACTGAAGCCTCAGCTCTGCCCCTGACACTATGGCTAAAGGTGCAGATTAAAAAGAGGCTCGGAATTCTTGCAGTTTGTCCTGCAGCATTAGTTGCTCGTCGGGGACAGGGACATGACAGGTGTGTCCTCAGAGCTGGACTCTGAGCTCAAACCAAACGCTGCAGAAACCTGAAAGGCTCTGACGCAACACGACTGTCCATAATAGATCAAGGTGAGTGCAATTCAACTATGTAACTATGTGCAATAGCACAGGCCTGTTCTTTGTGATGGAGATGAGCTCTAATGCAGACTGTGACACCCAACACACACATCAGTGTATTTACCTCTTCACTCCATAGGCCATGTTCAGCAGATTGTCCAACCTGAGCAGAGACACAGAGAGAGGAGGTGTGGATTAGACCAGACAGGAGCTGGTGCTTTGTGCAGCTGATGAATGGTGACAGCATGGCAGATGAGTAACACAGGAGTGTGTGTGTGTATGTGTGTGCGTGTGTGTGTGTGGCTGGTGGGGGTGGGGCACACATGTACTCACACTATGTGTACAGACTAAAGCGTTGTGTGTTCAGACTAAGATGAGAGCCACAGGATGGGTGATGGCTCTGGTGCTCAGGTGTGCCCCGTTACCTGAAGCGCTGTGCCTGCTGTGCGAGGGGCCCTGGGTACCTTCGATTGGGGGACTGGTAGAGCTGGGACAGCAGAGCCTGGCTCGTCTTCTGGCTCGGGTTGTTGGCGAACTTGACCGTGATGGGCTCTGTGGCGCCGGGCGGCTTCTGACAATTAAGCCCTTTGATGGCCTCCTCTGCCTCCACACGCCGGTCAAAGCGGATGAAGCCCACCCCTCTGGAGACACCTGTCCACACCATCAGAGAGACATTTAATATATTTGGAGATGAACATTATTTAGTTGAAATTAAACAAAGTGTTTCAGAGCTGTGGCCTCACCGGTGACTTGGTCCACCAGGATGCGTGAGGTAATGATGCGGCCGTACTGAGAGAAGAGTTGCTCCAGCTCTTTCTGTGTCATTGTTTTTGGTAAACCGCTGACGTACAAGTTTGCATCTCTGATAGAGGCGGAGCTTGGCCGAGCATAGGACACCTGAGGACACATGAGGCACTAGTTATTCCTCCTGAAGGATTCCTCAACATATGAGTGACTATAACACAGAGGCTGAGAGAGAGTCAGCCCTCTTCACATGAAGCTGCTGTGAGCTCTGGGCTGTGCTGAGAGGAGTCTGTGTCCTTCACACTCCAGTTGAGGCTCATATTTAAAGTGTACATTCCTGAGCCTCACGGAGAATTATCTGCACATCTGACAGAGCAGCTCAGGACCTGGGACGTGCGATAAATACAAACACTGCGTGTTGCAATTCAAGTTTGATTTGTGGAGGAGCAGGGTTTCTAAACCTGTCTAACACATGTGCGATTTACATGTTAAATAATGATATTGAACAGCCCTGGTCTTTAGACCTGTGCAGGCGTGTGCGCAGAATGCTAAAAGAATGCTAATAGTGTGTCCCTCTGAAGGCGCGCTGCCGTGATACCATAGAAACAGTTGTGAGTGGAGCCGGCTGCTGTGCCCAGATTAACAATAGGCTCTTCTCTGTCACAGCAGCACAAGTCTTACCTTGATAGTTTTGGTCTGAAGCCTTAAGCCATTCAAAGTATTTATGGCCTTTTCTGCATCTTTCGGGTCCACATAGTTGACAAAACCGTAGCCCAGACTCTGCCCTGTAATCAGACACATTCCTTTGTCAAAAACAACAGAAAAGGTCTAAAGAGGAAACCACACGCAGCTCACACATTCAACAGTCCCCAATATTGAGTTATTCATTTTAGTCAGTCCCAGAGGAGAAACCATCAGTCTGATGCAGAAGCCCCCCTCCCTCCTCCTCACAGTTTATCTCAGACTGTACAATAGATTGACACCCACTCGACGCGCACACAGCCAATTCCATTTCCTCCTCCCACTCACGGGTCTCTACACAATCTGCACTGGTCAAGTTCAACCGCTCCAGCCGCTTCAGCACATTAAAGCGCCGCATAAGCAACTTGGATTTGATTGTAAAACTTTATCTCCCATCACTGACTGATCCCATCCACAAGAGGACAGTGTGTGTGGTCACATGTCTGCTTCAGTGTAAAACTACTGCTAGACTCTGCTCTCACGACTGTTAAAGGAGCCTGTATCATGCACCTGGCTCCTCAGAAAGCAGATGCTCTATACACGATTATAGAGTAGGCATGTTACAATAATTATTATATCGACTTGTAGTTCAATAAACGATAGGTGGATCAATATATTGTGGGGCTCAATATTTATTGTGTGTATACTTTATTTGCAAAAGTGGGATATTTGTGTTGTTTTTGTTGTAATATGAACAAAATTTAAAAAGTAACTTCTAGAGCTAATTATTGGTTGATTCTGCTTATTTATTGCAGCTCGGGCCTTTTAAAGATTCTGTATATTTCCATTTATATTTGTTAAAATGTGTTATCGTGACAGACCTATTTCAGAATGAGGAAATGTTTGTTAATTGCTATGGCAACAGTCCTAATTCTACCTTTTGAATGGGAAAAAGTTCTCAACATGACACGGATAACAGGAAGCCAAAGCCCATGAATATGTCATACGATCAGAGAAGAACTATTCTCTAAACTATTCAACTAAATACACGCCCAGTACAACAATTGATCAAGCAAATCAAGGGCGTGGCACTCTGACAAAATCTCTCAAAATTATTAGGATCCAAAAAACAATGTACACAAACAAGTAGTGATGAATAGCATCTTCATAAGTGAAAGGGCAGTTTAAACCATCCAGCCACTCACAAAACAGATATGTTTCTACTGCATTCTGTTTTTTGTTGTGCTCCATTGAAATCCTTATAATCCCAATGCAAATTTTAGGTGACCTAAAGGACTACAGCACTAGTCTACAGGCCATAGAGAAAGGGCAAGAGTGAACCTGATTGGTTGTAATTTTCACCACTGCAATGAGCTCAAATGCAGCGGGATGGTGCGCATAGCCAGTGTAAAAGTGACATGCTCTTTGGAGGTTAATACATCTGAATAGTAATAGTGCCTTTAACAGGCACTCCTCTGAGGGTTTATACCAGACACAAAAAACACTGATGACTGAAGACTGGGTATCAGAATGTGCCCACCCCCTCCTCAAACATGTACAAGCGAAATATTCCAACATTAAAGCTAAAACCGCTGAAAGCTACACCAGTGTATCCAGCAACATGGAAATCTACAAGGAGCCTTTTCAAAGTCTAAGGTTTACGCTTGCATAGATCTCAACATTAGGTAGAGACCGGGACCAGACCGGGACCAGACCGGGACCAGACCGGGACCAGACCGGGACCAGACCGGGACCAGACCGGGACCAGACCGGGACCAGACCGGGACCAGACCAAGTCTGAACTAAAACTAGGCGCAAACCAGAACCCAATAAGTGTGAATGCATATCCTACATCACAAACTACTAGTGAGTAAGATTTAGCAGAACAAAAGCATATCAAAATATTGCAAAAACGGTCAACTACAGTATCTGGTTAAACACACAAGCAGCATTAGTGTGTGGGTGGGTATTTATCACTTGTGGGGACTAAAATTTCTATACACAGAAGAGTTACAAATGCTTTTCACACAAATTGAGATTGTGATCAAGATTTGCCGTACATTTAAAAAGTAGGACTCTGTTCAGACTGTGACATGTAAACAAGTTTAGGAGTGTTAACATTTGAGAGAAGACTGAAATCTAAACTGATCAACCATTACAAGAAGTCCATGCATTTCAGAACATACCCTTGAGTTTAAACGTTACAAACATAAGTTTATTATTCACAGGTTTAGAATGAGGAAATGTATGCAAGCCAATGTAATGCCCCCCTTTATGTGTGGACCTGTGGTGTTACCTGTGATCTTGTCCCGCACCAGTTTGCACGACTCAATATCCCCGATGCTTCCGAACAGGCTCTTGAGCTCTTCTTGGGTCATATTCTGGGGCAGGTAGTTGACGATCAGGTTGGTCTTACTGTCCTCGATGCTGCTCGACTCCACGGGTGATGAGCAGTTGTTGGAGATGGTGGACGGGCCGTTGCTTGTGTTGTTGCATGTGGGCCCATTAGACAGCTGTGTTTCCATGGCAGCAATTACCTGCTAAAGAGACAAAGAGACAAGTCAAAGCTGGCTCTACAGCACAGAGGAGGCTCAGGCCCTGGCTAAAAGGACGCTCTTCAGACATTTGCTATAAGCCCATGTGAACACAGAGGAGGCTTGGATGGGGAATTGTGGGGCTGGGACAAGATCAAATTGCCTCAAAATTGTGTGCACATGACAAATTATCTAGCGTTTCATTTTTTCTACGTATTTAAAGGGTTAAGCACCAGTAGAGGTGGGTGATAATGAATTTTGATATTTTTTGCCTTAGATTAATTACAGTATTCAAACATAATTTTAACAATGCATCAGGGATGGGTTTAGGTATTGCACAGAACATGAATGGTTGAAAATGAATACCCTTGTTTGGGAGATTGAACCAGACAATTAATATAGACAATATACTCAATACTGTCATTTTGCTTATCTCCAAACAGCTATTTCATGCATCTCCCACCTCTCAGCACTGGTAAGTTAGACCGTTTGAAAAACTGCAGTCCCAAAAAGCAGCACTACAATAACAGCAAAAATGGTAAACAAAAAAAATGTGAGACTGAACAGAAGCAAACTATTTATATGAAATGAAGTCAAATTGCGGTGAACCCAGTGGTGTGCCTCGTCCCATCCCTGGTGAATTCATGAGTATAATAATGATTAGAATTGGCTGTGTACAGTGCAAGGATCAGAGGAGTAGAGAGAGCAGCCCTGGAGTGCAGCCACAGCAGCCTCAGACAACAGCAGAGAATGTGTGAAGAGTCATCCTTTAGATCCCCACATGCACCGGAGGACACCACGAGAAGCTAGCGTTAGCATAACACACACTGCATGAGACCATACCAATACAGACAAGCTTTAAACTCAAGTGTGGTGCTGTTGTTTAGCGTGGCCACATTGGTATGGCCTGCGCACTGACACAAGTTAAAGAGAAGTGCCACAGACCCCAGTCCAAGGCTCAGGCGCCCACGACCCGCTCCTAAGCAGAGAGGCCACATCGCACAGTCTGACTGCCATGACAGGGGGGAGGAAGAGCGTCTGAAATGTGACAGAAGACTCAGTTAGATCAACAGCACACAGCATCACGGCAGCACATGTCACAGAGAGAGGGAGGGGAGAGGGGTGGGGGGTGCACTGCTCTGCTCGGGCTACTCTTTATATACAGTCTATAGACAAGAGGGGCACAAGCAGCAGAGCTATGGGAAACTCGGCATCAGCATTCACACAGCGTGTTTATGACTGTGTCCACCATTAAAGTACAGCCCAAATAAACAACTAAAAAACACCAAACTCCTCCTGGTGATGACTTGTTCACCTGAGTCCCACCCCTCACAGTGAGCACCTCCACAGAAAAGGCCCTTCTTTGGGACTTATCCACACGAGGCAGCAGTGAGCCTTGAGTGGTGTTGTGTACGCTGCAACATGACACAGTAAAGTCACAAGTCAGGGATCAGATTCAGACAGTGTTCTGAAGTCAAAGTAAAATAAAACAGGCTGCAACAATTCAACACTGACCCATTCTGGCTCTGAACACTGCACATTCATCCGAGGCTCACACTACATCACCATTAGGCCTGCCATGATAACAAATTTTGAAGTACAATACACTGTTGAAGAAAAAAATAGATGATAAACAATAATACTGAAACTAATTATACCACTGAAGTAGAAATATCCATCTAAAAATATTCTAAATGTAGAATATGGTTAAAAAAATAAATAGCATTATGAGACACTTTAGTTTGTCATAGAAGTTATTTAACCCTCCACAGCCCAAATCTAATAATAATAAAAATAAAATAATAATAATTAAAAAAAAATAACAAAATTTCTGACTAGTACCAAAAAAAAAGCCCCACAATAAATATTGACTCCCCAAAATGATTGTTACATTCAAGATATATACTGAACCATAAGTCGATATAGTATTTATCGTGACAGGCCTAATCACCATGAGACTAATCTCCCTTCAACAACAGCCCCTTTGAATACCACATGTGTCAGGGTGGTAAACATACATTCAGATCTACACAGATACGAGCATGATGAGCTCACAGTGATGTCACAGCTGCACCCTGGGCCTAAGGGACAGGTGCAGAGTGAGCGTCATAGCGCTGGTCCACAGCGCTGGTCCACAGCGCTGGTCCACAGCGCTGGTCCACAGCGCTGGTCCACAGCGCTGGTCCACAGCGCTGGTCCACAGCGCTGGTCCACAGCGCTGGTCCACAGCGCTGGTCCACAGCGCTGGTCCATAGCGCTGGTCCACAGCGGTAGAACAGTCAGTCTGCTCCTGGTGAGTGGAGGAGAGCAGCACAGATTGGTGGATGTGCCAAAACAACATATTGTTTGAGAGAGAGTGCTGAGCGCGAGCAAGTTTGACGTTTCACCTTTTACTGCGAGTACAAAGCAAAGTGTTGGCTATTGTCCCGCTGCAGACAGCCACAAGGCACAAATATTTCATTAGATAAACACTTGGAGCACGCGCCTGGCACTGTGCCGCTCCCAAAATGTTCACAAGACTCAGAGAGAGAGCCAGGCCTGTCCTCTGGAGTCTTACACACATGCACGCACGCACACACATACACATATGTGTGCACAGTAGTAGCTCCTCAGACTGGGCATCCACATCTGCCTGTAGAGGACAACAGGTCCAGGCTGTGTCTCACAGGACAGCCCTGCGTCTATAAGGGCTACTTTAACATCATTAAATGTGACTCACATTAGCGTTGGGCCTCATTGGCAAAAATGTATCCTGATAACAATATTCATACATTATGTCAATCCAGCAGAAACATCCGAAAACCTTTAAATGTATGATGAGAAGTATCAGATAAATGCGGAAGGCCAGCAAAATATTTATTCTTCATTCCCTTGTTTAGAAGTTTACAGCATAAGTTTGTTCCATTTTTATTTGAAATCTACTTATTTTGTATTATGACACTCAAAATTCTACATTTGCATTTCTTCAAAACACCACCAAAATATTTCAGAGTGTTCTGTAATCTCCACCTCTCCTCACATTAGGAGCTGAAATCCTAAACCAGTGATGTTTTCTACAGAAATGTGTGTAAACATGAGGACTAAGTAGCTCGAGTCCAGCAGCCTGTGACTGTCTGAGCTGGTGCTACAGCACTGCTGTGTGCGGACACTGCACAACACGCACATGCACACATGTTGGTTTCCATGCTTTTTGGGGACATTACATTGACATTCGATTCCTAAAGACTGATCCAAACCTTAACCAATGCCATAATCACAACTTATCTAATGTTAACCTAAAGCCTACCTAAATCAGCCCACATCAGAAGTTTAAACCATGTCAGTCTAATATGAAAGGGTTAACACCACATGGAGACTTGCATGTTGTCCCCATAAAGTGACAGTTCAATCCCCACAATGTCATACTCGTCCACACACACACAAGCCCACACACGCCCACACGCCACAGGAGCAGCTCTATACCATCCCCATGTTTCTATTGGATCTGACTCAGATTTAGGACCAAAGAAGGCTCCAAATGACTTCTGACCTAAAACTCAACATCTGCACAACACCTCACAACACGCGTTTTCACCAACATCCCAAAACCTGATATGCACTGTCCAATGTGACCTTGTACTGTAGACTGAGAACTACTTGTAAACCTTTCAATGTGACAAACACTGAAGAGTGATACATTGTTGCCACAGAAAAATATTGCAATAGACAAAAATATTGAAAATTAATTATACCACTGACAAAATAATTCTAAAGCTGGATACTGCCAATCAACTTTATTTTTCCAAGCGAACCATAATAGTTAAAATAATGAAAAAAGGCATAAATAGGACTAGAACTAACTAAAACATTTGTGCTATGTGTCGTATATGTCTACAACTTGTTATCCAACAGACCTAAAACGAAATAAAAAAAGAAAATGTTCCCCTCTGGCAGGGCTGTCAAAAGGATCGAAATGAATAGACTAATCTTTATTAAAACTAGTATCGAATCTAGATACTTATATGCGCAAATATCGATACTAAAAAGTGTCACAATCACAGGACTGAAATGAACCTTTCCTGAATAACTTTAAATTGATCTTGAGCAGTATCAGAACAAGTATACGCCCATGGACCACTATGGAACCTACCAGGACAACTGAGGCATTACACAGATATAAGGAAACATGGCAAAATATAAGTACGTACTACGATTTAATATTGAAAATCACATTCTATTGTCTAAATAAAGATTTTTTTTTATTGTCATTGTGGTGTTGGAATCAGTATTGACTATTGGGTCTACTTTTAAGTATTGAAATTTTAACAACGTGATAACACAACTTTTCAGTATTTTTCAGTACTACGATAAGACTTGAGCAGTAGAGGCTTAAATAACTTTTATGACTTGATAGATATTAACTTCCCACTTAAGTGTTTCATTGCACTATATGTCTAACAGTAAATTTAGAATAGCTTTTTAGGGATCATCCTGGTTTAGCATTTTTACATCAGTGGCATACATTATCTTATTTCCCGATTTTTGATACCAAGGAATAGTGTCAATCCCGATGCCGATACCATAATGGTTATTAGAAACACTCTTTAGCGCTACTTTTCGTTTATATTACCATGTGTAGTTATATCTACGTAATCCCGCAGTCTCCCGGGTATATGCCATAGTGGTCCATGGGCGTCTACCAGTCTATGCGTCTTATACTTGTTCTGATACACCTGAAGATCGTTCTAAAGGTATTCAAGAGTGGTTAATTTCTGTCCTGTTAATGTGACTTTAGTACAGATACTTGTTCAAATGAGCATCAAGTTTCTATACTAGTTTTAGTATTTTCCATAGCCTTATTTCTAACTTTAAAACCTGTTATTACGGTAGGCCTACAGGGGCGTATCCAGTGCAGCAGACACTGGCCTGACGTGGTCTTAGGTCATCCAGTGCTTGCACTGCATTCACCCCCCTTCCGCCGCAGCCCTTATTTAGAAAGACTCAATAATACATTAGACGAGTGGTGCCATCTGTGTATTTATAGACTATATGATCACGAGGAATAAGAAAACAGGGCCCACGCTTTCCTCTGGGCTCCTACAAAAAACAAACTATGGACAATTACAGTGACGCAAAATTACAAGCAGTCCTTCAGACTTGGAGGTCTTGATTTATAACCTCTCATTTACACATTTAAGTTCCAAGTTGAGCCGTGCCTTTAGTTAATGTATTCCAGTTTGATTATAGGCTATAGAATGTGCTGCCAATAGAGTATACTGACACTCAACACCAGTTTAAGAAAATACTTGCATTACTTGTACACATTTAACAATTAAACACTGATTTTTGACAGGATAAAGACTTAAAAATGCACATATTTATTACAAAAGCTCGTGTTTATTATGTTCATTAGTGAATTACACTACTTAAATGTGTGTTAGCCTGATGGCTAGCTGGCTGGCTGGCTGGCTGCAGAGCGGGGGTGAGCGCGTGAGGCAGCCGTTGATGAGTTAATGAGCGGCACCTGTGCTCGGACATGGCCGCTGCAATAGACCGCTCTGAGTCCGCTTTAATAAACGCGATAAACCCAGACCACCAGAGACCACCAGGGAGAACCAGACCACCAGGGAGAACCAGACCAGTGAGCATCTGCACGGGCCCGCACCGCTGTACAGTACTGCAGGTGCTCTGAAGTATAGAAGACTTTGCTAGCTTGACATGTGACAAATTGCGTGCTCTGAAAATAAAGCTAGGGTTTTAACAGCTCGGATAAATATTTGCTGCTGGTGTTTAACAAAAAAAACCCCAAGTTAAAATATTTAAATGAGAAAGTAGAAAACACTACACTGTATTTAGCTAGCTTGAGTTTTGCGTTTTTGGTTTGGCCTTACCCGCTCCCGTAAAGCTTGTGGCAGTGTGCGCTCCAAGCCTGTTTATGATGCAGTTTTTTTTTATCGTGGTCTTATCTTACCTGGAGATGTTTAGTCGGCGATTGCAGCGTTATTTATCGATGTAAAGTCTGCACACATCGACTTTGGGTTGCAGTCTTTCCGCAGTGAGTAGGGGGCGGTGGCGGGAACACGGCCACCCCAAATAAACTAATTAGACTTTCAACCAATCAGAATAGAGCTAAAGTTTGGACCCGGAAATGAACGCTTAATTAATTTGCAGCAGGTGTACAGTGGTTTAATGCTATACTGGGCAACAATACATAACTTAAATCTAACCAAAAAAAAATTAACTAATGCCATTTTTTGAAGTTTGAATGCAATTTCTATTTTGGATTTTTCTAAACTAACTGTGACCTTTCTTGCCTACAGGACAGATGGGGCCCCATCCATAATGCACCAGCCTTACTATAACTGATGGAGTGGTTTTAGAATGAAGCTATAGAATATTGAAAACGTTGTCTAAATATAGGCTTTACCCAAGAAGAGCATCAATAAGACAGACAATGGAAATGTGGTCTACCCTAGGCCTCCTCCATCATGGGATTGTTTGAAATATTTTAAAACGGCATCACTTCTTTATGTAGAGTATTTACAATCTGATGCTGTAGCTCTGCCATCGCAACAATAGAATTTCCTCAACAAGAGACCAATACATTTTTATTTATTTATTTTTTTTAATTAGCCTTCTAGAAACATTTCTACCCTAAAGGAAACTTTGGCTCCATTATTGCACTTTTAACACAAATGAGGATAGGGAGAGTTTTGACAAAGATCCACACCTCGGACTATGATAATGCAATGTGTACATATGCCAATACAGTGCAAATTTACTTTTTACGCTACTTAATCATGCTATAGTAGCCTTCATGCAATTTGGGAAATGGCCACATAGACTATTACAAATGTTTCTATATGTCAAAAGCTTCATGCAATAAAGTATGAATGTTAACCATAAATACATGAATACAAGTTTTTCGACTTTACTATCAAAACAACTGAGCAGCACATGCCTCCCTTTATCAAAGTGCTCTTATTGTCTAAGCCCAGCCACTCTGAGAAGTCAGGAGCTGCCCTCCAGTCTGCCTTTGTCTCTTACGACCATCCAATGGCTATCCTACACTGAAATCACAGCACACTGTACAGTACATACAGGCTATAGGCTGTATTTGACTCTTCTATATATTTAGATCATATTGCAATGTAACAACCATTGTCTGAAAATCACACGTCCAGGTGCACATCCAAGGTTTGTTTTAATAAGCATTCAAATCCTCCAGAATATAGCAGCACTCCCTTTGGCTTGTACCATCCTTCTAACCTTGAAATGTTAGTGATCAAATAGTCCGTGCAGGAGCCTGTAGAAATGGCCACATGTGCAGACACTGCCCACTTCTCAGTCTCTCAAGTACAGTCACCACAAACGAGTAGAGCGTCGTCAGCGTGGAGCCATGAATGCACCACGACACTGTCCTATGGCTCCGCATGCAAACAGCTACAGGAGTGTTCTGCCTCCCAAAACATGACAGGCTGCTCAAACAACACCATCTGACAAGGTTTCACTTTCAAGGAGCAAATGCGTAAAAATATCTTACCGTTTCTATAAATGAAAGTTATGGACGTCCTTAGGCAAACAATCTCAATCACCTGGCCAATAGCTCGTAAAATGGAGAATTCCGCTCTCTTTAGCTCAAACTTAAGAACAGAAAATCAAACACAAACAATATAAAATGAGGAAATGAAATATTTATTAAATAAAAACACACAAATGACTTCCAGTGAGCAAATGCATGGAACAAAAGGGAACAAAAAGGAAAAGAAGAAATAAAAGGAATCAAAGAATTAAAAAAGCCGGCTTGTGCCTGTCTCGCTCTTTACAGGTGCGCCACACAAATACGCGACATCACTGAGTGGAAACAACGCGAGGAGGAGGTTCTCTTTAAAAAGAACATAGTCCTGTCGCGGGTTTTATAGCGCCGCAGCACACCGCGCCCGTATCTCTCCGCTCTCAGCCTACACCGAGCTCTCACGCACTGGCCGCGGACGGATACTCCTCCGCCGCTCCCCCCACGCCCCCTGCCATTGGCTCTCGCACGCTCCTCGACGAGCACTCACATCAGAGCACGCCATTTGCCGTCGCCGCAGTCACTCAAAGACATCAAGCGTTTTTCCTAAATATGGCATTTGAAGTCAAACACCGCCTCGCGGAGACGTACGCGCAGCACACGAAGAGAAAGCTGCACGCTGGAGAAGTGGCAGCGACATCTAAGAGCACAATACACTCTTTTTATCATCAGACAGTGAGATGCAGGTGCTTTCTTTTACATGCGCCCCCACGTGAAGACAACACGCTCCTGGTACATTGTGTTTTACATCGGCACATACGCGGTGTCACGCCGAGAGTCTGCAGCAGCCTCAGCACCACGGACAGCTCCGCTCCGGCTGCCTACACACTTCCACAGTCTGCCGCACGCACGTACAAACACATGCACATACGCACAGAGACACGCACACACGCGCGCACACACCGTCACAGACACACACAGACAGTCAATGGGCTGCCCTCACCGCCAGCCTACACACTGCCTGGCTCCCACATGGGTTACTTATTTCTGCAGCATAACCTCTCCAGATGTAATATTTCAGCGGTACAGTAGGCCACATGCCACTAAAGTCTTGGCTCAGGATCAGCCACACTGCAAAGACTACAGAGGGTGGAGGCGATGAATGAATGTACATGGATTTAATGAAACGGCTTAACTTAGAGGATTGTTATTGATGACGCACAAGTCCATACAAAAACTTAGCACAGAGGACAAAGAAGTATAAGGATATCTACTGGCCTTTGCATACGCCAAACAAATATAGTGCTAAAGATGTTTTGAATGAATCTAAATGTCATACAGTTCTGCCAACAATATACTATATGGCCCACTTTAAAATATTACAAAGAAGTCCTTATATTTCATACAAGAACAGATATTGCACATGGGATCAACTTTGCACTAGGAAACAAATCCACTTAGGTAAACTTGTAAAAACATTTAATCGAAGAAAAGCCAATAATGAAACAAAAAAGCCAATCAAACGCAATGTGCATGATGGAGCCAAAACAAACCTCACATTATGACAT
This sequence comes from Periophthalmus modestus, assembly GCA_019594935.1. Taxonomy (NCBI): domain Eukaryota; kingdom Metazoa; phylum Chordata; class Actinopteri; order Gobiiformes; family Gobiidae; genus Periophthalmus; species Periophthalmus modestus. The sequence continues at coordinate 15,773,992 of JAIEZT010000107.1, forward strand.
AAACTTGAAACCGAAAGCACGCCAAATGTCTAATTCATCACTGAAACTAGTACAATGGAGTTTGTTGTAGGTGAAACGCATCAATCATCAAAGTCTCAATTAAAACGACAACAAGAAAGAACCGCACACTGTCACAAATGCATTCTCTCTCTAAAACAGCTCACTGCGTTCATTTTAATCAACTTATAAACTTGATAACGCAAAGAAGGATACAGCAACGGGAGAAAAAACTCATTTTTGTAGTAGGGACTGACAAATCTACGAGATAAAGGTATCATTCTAGAGGTTCAGTCAAAATGTGTCTTATTAAACGCAATATTTTTTCAAAAGTGAGCAATGGTTGGGTCTGACAGTGGGCCATTTTATGTCGTCAGCCCACAGCATCTGCATGATTCAATAGAAAATAAGCAAAAGTTAGTTTCTAAAGGACAAAAATATGACCTATTAAGTTGCTAAACGGGTTAATACTAGCCTACTTCAAAATACTACAGGATAAATGGGTCTCACAGTATGAAAACGATATCTTTTGAATGGGGAAAAGTCCTCAAAAAGCCCTTCAAATAGGTATCACTATTACGCAACATACTTCACGGATTTACTGCAGTATTTTCATGCATTTATCACATACCGTGGCTTGACTTAAGCACGAAACCTCGGCGATATCGTCCTTCTTACTGGAAAGTTGCTCAAAAGCACTCGCTGCTCCAGTTTCTGCTTGTGTTTTGCATGCCCTACAAATATCAATTAGCTCATTAGCATTTAGATAGCGTACAAGTATTCCAAATGTAACTGAACCTGAATGTATCGGCCCCCGTTTAAAACAGCGACGTGCAAGAGGATCGCCGGGTTCTTTTATCTTCTATAGTGAAAAAATAAACCCAAAAAGAAAAGAAAAAAACAATAGGGAAATAAAAGAGTGCTGTTATATCTATCTGCATTACAAATACGATGGGCAGGAGACATACTGCTAGAATACATTTAGGACAAATTAAAATGGGGCTAAGCTAGTTTTTGGAATGCTTTGGATAAAATGCATTAGAGGAGGATGTGGGAGCCTCGCAGTCAATAACTTTGGCTGGGAGTAGAATAAATACGATAAGTAAATAAATACAAGTCTGCGATGTGTATTAAATATTAGGTCTCCAGGGGGATATTAAAAATCTTACCAAGAGACTGCAGTGGGTTTTGGTGGGGTACCATATCACCACCAGGGCCTTCAGCATCTCTGCACCCAAGCAGCAGCTGTAGAGAAGAAACCGTCCTCCGGAAAGCAGCCGAAAGCTTTAATACAGAGGACATTTTCAACAGAAATTTGACAAAACAGCGAAAAATATCGAAGTAATGGTGCATGTGAGTAATGCAAAGCGGTTCAGCAGGTCTGCAGTGGTTAAATACTCTGCACGCTGATGAGGCAGCAAACAAGCCATGCCACTTCCTGCTTCCTGTTCATGAGCTAATCAGGCTACGCTAGCAGGCCAAATGAGCGATAATGGTGAATAGTTTAAGCGTGTACATTGGTTTAACAGATGTGGAGGTGTAATGCTACGCTAGGTTTGGTTTTAGCTGGTGTTTTGCATGCAGATTTTACTTCCTGAAAATTTGTTTGTCAAGCAATCAGCTCCTAATGGCCACACCCACCACTTTTCTCAGTGAGAGGCGGGGCTTCACCAGACTGGACACGCCTTTTAAAGATATACTGCAGTTACTTCATGTTTTAACTGAAGTAAACTGCAGTACAAGTATAAGAAACAGTGTAGAAAATGTGACAACCCAAAATACAATTTCATATCCTAAACAAAGAGAATTTTTAATAATGACAAAGATGGGATTTTAGGGATGTTGGGATCAAAATAATAAAACTTTGGAAAGATTTCATACTTCTGTTCTTGTCATGTTACTAAAATTTCAAACTTGATCTCGATAATAAGGAATAGACCAGGACTGTTCAAACTACGGCCAAGGGGCCAAATGCGGCCCTCTGATCAATTTTTGTTGGTCCTCATGCCTCCTCTTAAACTGGCAAAATTGATCAGGAAGTATTTTTTACTACAAACTGAAGAGACTCTACCTCTATAAACTGAATAACATCACTGCATTGTGACACAGATGTAAAAATAATCTTCCAAGTCTTCAAATATTTTCAGCTTCAGTATCTGTGAAAAAAGTTTGGACACCCCTAGAATAGACCCAATGTGCGACACTTTAAGAGATTTTGAGGCTCTTTTTAAGACAATATTGCTATTTTCCGCTCAAAATAATAATATTATGTGGTCTTACACTAGTTCAGGTGAAACTCAAAATGAAACTGTTAAGGTCAAAGGTCAAATTTGATCCAGTCGTTTGATTTTTTTTCAGTATCAATATTTCGTAATTAGCATCTGATTTTCTATCCCAAATGGACATTTTTATAGGTCAGCACTGCATTTTAAGCTCTTGACAGTATTGTTGGACAGATTTTACCCTGCAAAAACAAAATATGTCAAAAATACAAAGGGGAAAAACATTGTAATTAAAGCCATTAATCTTGTATCCTTTCACAGCGCAATGGATACACGTTATGGGACTGCAGGGGCCGGAGCAGAAGACGCCTCGTGATGGCCGGTGATTCCAGTCCCAGTCTTGGCTAACCGGTGGAATAGTGCACCGCGGGGACTGATCGGAGGTAACCTAATCTAACAGTGAGTCAGAGCGAGCCCTATATTTCACATGTTGAAATATGAATAAATATGGATTGTGTACGCCTCTCTGGAGACCGCGTTAGGTTAGGACAAAGGGCATTCTCGTCATCCATCACCATTGGACCTTTGCTCGGCCCAGTCAATAATGAGGCAGTGACAGAACGCAGCGAGGAGCCTCCAGAATCCTCAGCAGCTCATGCATTTTCATAATGTTTTTAATTAGAGTTCGCTTTGGAGTGATGAGCCAAGGTTTGCTGTGTTGTTATGAAAATTACAATACAGAGGTTAATTTTAAAATGTTGAGTTTGTAATGGTTTAAGAAGGAAACTAATAAGTAATAACAATTTTGGAATAACTGTGAAGTGTTAACAAAATGGAAAAAAATATAAATGCTTCAAATATTGTAAACTCGGAGTGACAATGATACAATTTCATTCAGGAGTAAATTAAGTACTCAGTTTTGTTACTTAAGTAAAAGTACAAGTACTGAAGGAATAAGTTACTAAAGTAAACGTAAAAGTATCAAATGAAAAAGTCTACTTAAGTAAAAGTATTTAAGTACCTGTTTAAAAATGTTCTTAAGAGTAAAAATGTAAAGTACTTCACACAGGTGTTAAATGTAGCACTACAGATCTAAATATTTCGTATGAATTTTGTACATTTATTTTTGTTTGCTCAAAGCCAAAACTTGTACTTGAAAACTTTAGTCAGGATGTTACCACGAACAGTGTAAAAATAATTCTTAAAATCATAACTCTACTACTTTTCAGTCCAGTTCTAAAATATATTGGAGCAGAAAGTACAGATACTGCTCTTAAATGCAGTGAAGTAAAAGTCAAAAGTATCCACTGTAAAATTGACTTAAGTAAAGTACAGATACCTAAAAATTCTCCTTAAGTACCTTACTCCTACTGTACTTATATGTTACTTTCCATCACTGTTTTAATGTATATATATGTCAATTTTTTCTGTGTCCATGAAAAAAATTGAATGTGTGTATATGTGTACAATGAGGAAAAATGTATATATGTGACAACCCAAATATATAGTAAATTATGTGTAAAAAATAAAATACATAATGTATAAATACATATAAAATGTGTATGTAAAAATTACAAATCACATCAATATATATTATAATCTATTTGTCATAATTGTCCTAATATTATGTAGCTGTATGTTTTATAACAACAGGACTCCCTTGAAATAGGTTTTTAATCTCAATACTTTTTCCTAATAAAGGTAATAAAAAAAATAATAATAATAATAATAATAATAATAATCATTTCCATCACTGTTTTATAATAATCTGTGTCCAAGAAAAAAAAAAAATTAAAAACTAAAAAAATTAAGAAAAAAATCTCCTAAAAAATTATGAATAAAAAATAGTTCCCCATGCCATTATAATTCTTATTATTAATATCAGGGTAAAAAATAAAAATTACATAAAAATAAAAAAAAATAACAAATATGCTTCACGTTTAAAAAACTCAAAAAACTGAAACTTTTTTTTTTTTTTTTTTACAGTCAACACCATGAACTCTTCTCATGTTCTCTGTCCATTGATATTCTCTAAAACCGATCCGGTAGGTCCCGCCCCCTTTGGCTATCAAATGTCGAGGGTGACTGCTCTTGACCCCATGACCCCCCCCCTGCTCCCACATGGACCTACACCACAACCTCCAGGACCACCGAGGATGTCAATAGAGCGTAACGTCTACCTGAAATGTCACATGGTCTGTGTTGCCTTATGGTGATTATTAACACTCCCTGCAGGGAAAATAGCACACACACACACGCACACACACACACGGACACACACACACACACACACGGACACACACACGGACACACACACACGCGGACACATTTGAGTTTCCATGTTTCTTTGGGGACATTACTTTCATTTACATTCATTAACTGAAGATGAATCCTAACTTTAACCAGTCTCTACTAGTACTTGCCTAACCTTAAAGTGCCTATATTACACTATTTTTGATCTATGTTATAATGTTCCTCATCAAAAACATACCCAGAGTTGTGTTTTGTTTCATTCTCACAACTGAAAACACCCTGTTGCTCCTTGTGATGTCATTTGGTAGTACAGGAAGTGGTCCACTGTATTTTAAAACTCCACACAACTTAATTTGAATCATTTGGATAATTTCAGCCCTTGAATTGCAAATCTTTACTGGACAAAATAAAAGCTAGCTGTTAACTTATACCACTTCATGACATCACAAGGTGGAAGAGAGCATTTTGGGCTTTGGAGATGTAGATGGAGCTTAACAGTAGCGCATCGTGGTGCATTTAGTAACTCATGGTCTAAATGCTCTCAATCCACTGACTGAAGAGAAAAAAACAAACAAAAAAAAGTAAAATGCTAAAGTTGCTAAAGCTAGCAACACAGTGACTGACAACATGCATGTCCATTGCCAGTAATTGAGACATATTCACAATTTGTCATATAAGCAAAATCAAACTTCTGTATTTTTTTCATTTCCATTACAATCGGAAGCAGCCACATTTGTTTTGATATGATTGGACAATGCACTTCTCTGATTGGCTGACCCACCTGTCAGTCATTCACATTTGAACTTGCATGGATCTGATCGGTGAAATCCAGACTATACGACTTTGAAAAATCTGTTTAGACTGGCCACGCCCCAACTCTACCAGAACCCAAACAACTTCCATCACTGTACTCTTTTGATAATTGCGTTCTTCAGTTATATGAAACGTTTTTAAATGAAAATAAAAATGGCCGCCTGGCTTCAGATGATGTTCTTTTTTGTGTATCCTTCGGGTGTATGTGGTGCATGATGTCATTGATCGGACACTATCCAATATGGCTCCTGTTGGGAAGAAGCTGCTCCCACTGCGACTCTTAGCTCGGTGTAATGTAAGAGCGGCTGATGTCACCGGCTGAGTATGGCGCCCCCTAGAGACCGTAATGACAGAACATCTATACACTTTGAGACGTTGCTATTTAATTAGATCATATTCCCCAGTGGCTAGCAACAATAATTTCGTTTCTAGGAAGGGGCGTTTTGTAGAGAAATATTCCTCAACAAGATAGTGAAGGGATTTTAGTTATTAAAATAATGTCGGCATAATGCAATATGTAAAGCTGGACTCTGTAACTTTTCTGGTTGCTGGTTGCCATGGAGATGCATGTTTTGATCCTTGATGGAGGGGGGAGGGGAGTGGGTAATGTATGTGCTTATGTGTATGACTGTGTGTTGTTTTGAGAATAGCATTTGAATGATGTACCTTACGTAACATCTGTTTTAATTGTCTATGGTCAGTGCACCTCTACATTTAACCTGGTAACATCATCTTTCTTGGTTATTGTGTACCATGCTATTGCGTTTCCTGGAATGTTCCATAGAACGGCCTTAAATGACCACAGGGACCATGGATTGTACATATAAATGGACATAGCTAACTTGCTAGTGAGCATGGATGCGCTTGTGCTCCATCGACTGGCTTCAATTCATTTTGCACTGAAAAGCTGTCGCCCCTCTGTCTGTAACTACTGCTGTCAGGCTCATCATTTTAGTCTTAAAATGTTCGTATTAACCCGTTCTATTTGATCTTGATATATTTATTTCGCTATTGAGTCCAAAAATCAAGATATGAACATTAATAACAGAAAAATCAGGTGCCTTCTTTCCCCAAGGTAGCTCCTGCTAGCGTTAGCAACAGGTTTGATTGACAATGTTGCTTAGCGCCCACTCCCTGCTAAACCAGCAGTGTGGCATTATCTTCAACAGCCTGGCTCCGGAGTGGCTCTTTGGTTGCTATGATACTCATGATCGGAATTCCAAATATGGAACTAGGCGCCAAATTTGTCCCTATAACCGCTAGCATTGATGAGCTTCATTTGACTGGAGTCAAATGCTATGGGTGACTTCACACTTAGTCCACTTCTTACATACAGTCTAAAATAGGGACAAGGAGGTGACACCACCAGGCCAAGTTACAAGTCAGATCTGTGGAGAGGAAACCAATCACAGTAAAGAAAATACTCATAATAGAATAAATAGATAGGGTAAGATAAGGTCATTAAAATAATCTTGATTCCAGGAAAAGAAAAAAAAACATCGCCATGGAGACAAGCAGGTGACAGACCCCCGGTGGGGGGGGGGGGAAAAAAAAAAAAAATCAATTGACATTACCATGTCCTAATTTCTTCTCTTTCCTTACGCCGACAAAAGCCTTTTTTATCACCGGGGTCCCTGACTGTAACATGAGCTCACTCACTTAAACAGCAGTGATCCGGGGTGACTCTGCAGTAATGCTGTTTTACCAACACTTTGATGATGCAAGTCACGCAATTCTTTATATACACAGCCTAACTCCAGGCAAGTTTTTCCCGGTTTCCATTCAAGGTCAGGATGACTTTAAAGGCAAACTTTTCAAGATGTGATAAAAGACTCTTGTGGTGTTTGTTTACTGCATAAACCATGGGAAATTAAAGTCACAAACCCTTGTTTTTATAGGCATTGAGGAAAACATTTGTGAATTCTAAATATATTGGAGAAGAATACATGTCTACTTTAGGGAATGGCTTCTAAAATGTACCGTAGAATTGGTATGTAGTGCATGGAGCATAGGTAACACAAAGGATGCGATTGTCTGACCTAGCGTTGTCACAATAAGAACATTTCAAATTTTGATGCTACAGAATAGACTCGATACCCTCTCTTTAATGTTTTTTTTTTTTTGTAGTTTGTTGTCTATCTTCTGGATTTTTTCAGCACCTTTGAAAACTTTACCAAAGATGGAAATTGACCTCTGCATAGAAGCTGTGCGTGCATGGCATCAGTCACATATTTGGTAGCAGAGCTTAAAGAGGGAGTATTTTACTTGTAATGGGTATTAACTGAGGAATCAAAGCTATAACATGGTAGGGAGCTAAAACAAATTGTACTGGCAAAAAGAAATTAACAAACAAACTAATAAATTAATATAAATATGAGGAAAAAAAAGTCTTATAATTCAAAGGGTTGATTATTTTCATTTTCATTTATCTTTAATTAAACAGGGACAGCCCAATGAGAGCACTCAGACTCAAATACAGAATAAAACAAACAAAACAAACAACTGCATAGGTCCATTTAAAACATTAAAAACAGGGGCAGATGTGAGTATAAATGTTCATCACCAGATTGTTAATGTGCATTTGTGGCACCAATATATCCAGTTTTGCATGTCCTTGAAATGTTTTCCATTTTTGGGAAGCAAAATAACCAAAAGCTTTTTTCCCCATTTCAGTTCAAGTGCAGCCAGTTTTTAGACTTAGACAATCATGAGATCTTGTGTTAAAAGTTCTCGTATCAAAGTTCAACAAACAAGTGAGATATTCAGGCAGTCTATCAAGTAGTCCCTGATAAATAAATGTTATACAGTGTTGATCTCCTCTGACAGATAGCGATGGCCAGCCTACTTTTTCATAGAGTGAACAGTGATGGGTTTTAAATTCATCACCATTTATGAAGCGAAGGGCTGAGTGAAAGAGTGTGTCTAAAGGTTTCAAAGTAGAGACTGAAGTCTGGATGTATATTATATCTCCATAATCTAGTACAGAAAGAAAGGTTGCCTGAACTATTTCCTGTCTGTAATGTATTTAAAAAGATAAGTTTTTGTCAAGCTAAAACCCAAGATATTTATAGGTTGGGTCTCTTTCAATCAATGTACCATTTAGTGTATAGATAGAAGATTTGTAGCTTGCACATAACTTACATGTTTTGTTTTTTGTTTTTTTTTTTTGCTTTTTTTTTTTTAATTAATTTTGGAACCAATTACAACATTAGCATTGTTAAATCCAATATGCTTCAAGCTTTGAGAGGATTTTATGATCTACTGAATCAAAAACTTTAGTTAAATCAATAAACAGAGCTACACAATCTTGTTTGTCATCAAGGGCTGAGAAAATGTCATTTAAAACTTGTGTGATTGCAGTGACAGTACTATGCCCTTTTTAGAAACCCGAAGGATAAGACTTCAAAATCAGAGATCAAATGCTTATTAAAAGCATCACATATTTCTTTAGAGTTTACAATAGCTGAATTTAATAAAATATTGGTTAATAATGTATGAATACTAGGCTCTGAGAGGGATCTTAGTGTCCTCCAGAATTCTGCTGGATTTCTTTGACTCTATCAGTGCAGACATGTTTTTGCCTAACTGTCTAACTGTTGATAAAGATCTATTTATTTTTCCTTTTTGACCTAGTTGTGTGTGCAGTTTTCCAGGCAGCATTTCTTTCTCTGGTTAAACTTGCAATTTTTCTGTTGAACCTAGGATTGTTACAATTTTCATTCTAATTGCATGTTCTGCAATTTCATTAAATGTATCAATAAAAAAGTAAGGCCATTAGAGGGTCAGGGAATGCTGATGTTTACCTGATATCATGGTAATACAGGTCAGAGATGAAGGCTTGTTCATTGAAATGTTTATACAATGTTCTCACCTTTACACACAGATGTGTCTTTTGAACTTTTGTATTTCGAGTACACCCAATTGGACAGTTGTCGCTAAAATCTAGTGGGGAACATTGTTTGGCTTATAATTATGGGGTTTGTTTGTTAAGATTATATCAATGAGTGTCCTTTTATTTCAATTTCTAGGGTTTGGTCTAGTCGTAATAGAAATTAGTAGTGTGAGATTCACGCAATTGCATTTGTCTTTCGAAGTTTCAGACTCTTTCTTTTCTCTTTATTTCTTTTTTTGATTGGGATTATTCACGCTAATGAACAGACATAATACAACATGAACGTAAACACACTGAATTATAGCCAAAGGTTAATTTCCATCCTTTGTCCCAAGGGCTGGGGTCACAAAAGGGCCAAAATAAAAATTGCACACTACACTCATTGCACAGTTCCCATAATTGCCCATTCCACTCTTTGCACCGTTCCCATTATTACGCCATCCAAAATATTACACATTCCACTTATTGCACATTACATTAATTGCACAGTTCTCACAAGTACAAATTACATTCATCGCACAGTTCTCATTATTGCACCATCCAAAATATTGCACATTCCACTCATTGCACAATTCCACATTACATTCATTGCACAGGTCCTATTATTGTACCATACAAAAATATTGCACATTCCACACATTGCACAGTTCCCGGAATTGCACATTACATTATTGCACCATCGCAGTTACATTTCATTACTGCACAGTTCAAAATATTGCGCATTACATTCATTGCACAGTTCCCACAAAAATGCACATTACATTCATTGCAGTTACCACAATTGCACATTACATTCATTGCACAATTCCCATTATTGCACCATTCCAATATATTTCACATTCCACTCATTCACAGTTCCCATTATTGCACCATCTAAAATATTGCACATTTCACTCATTGTACATTTCCCACAATTGCACATTACATTCATTGTGCAGTTCCCATTATTGCACCATCCAAAATATTGCACATTTCACTCATTGCACAGTTACCACAATTGCACATTACATTCACGCCGCAGCTGTCATTACTGCACCATCCAAAATATTGCACATTCCAAACATTGCACATCTCCCACAATTGCACTTTACATTCATTGCACAGTTCCCATTATTGCACCATCTGAAATATTGCAACTTCCCAATCACTGCACAGTCCACATTATTTCAGTCAGTTATGACCTTGTAATTTTCCAGTTTAGAAAGCATCATGAGCAGCTCATTAAGAGCATTTTTGGTTACTGATGTTGCAATAGCCAATTTTCATCATGACCATTTACATAACTAAGAGACAGAGACAGATATATAAGAAAGATTTAGGCTTTGAGCAGGAGAATAGACAGGTCCACAGACAGGTGATCTTTGACATAAATGGCAACACCACCTCCTTTAGATTGCCTGTCACTACAACAAATTTTGTAATGGTCAATATTGATTTCCTTCTCACTTATTTGATTTGACAGTCAGGTTTCAGAAAATACAAATACGTCTGGATTTGGCCGAACACAAAAGTCAACAAATATATGTGTCCATAGATCACAATGTCTGCACTCAACTTCTGCCTGCCTTTTATGATAAATGAACAGGGGATAGCTATTTATGTTGTTGATAGCTGTTCAAATCACTATACAAACTCTTATAGCCACATAAAAGCAAGCTGCGTTACTAGAATCCAAGGTCAAGATGTACTTTTCACTATTTTGATCCGCAGCCAGGAACAGATGTCTGATGAAATTGAATACGACACAACAGGCAGCTGGAAATTGTTTTAAAGCTTTTTTTTTTATTATTTTTTTTTATTTGGCAGTCAAAAATCTATGCAGAAAATCACATGAATTATTAGGATGAAAGAAACTGCTCACTGAAACGTTCACCATCTTTCCACAAAAAACAAATCTAGTATATTCACTTAAAAATGTGTCTTCCTTTTATTGAAAATGTGTTCTGGCGTGATAAAACAAATAAAAATTCTAAAACAATTTCATTTCATCTCAACCCGGAGGGAGTAGCGCTAAAAAACAAGCACAGAACATGAAATCTCAATTAGAAATGTCAAGAACCCTGCATCTTTTTCCATTGGGTTTTTCTTTAAGAGGTCTTGACCACCCTTCTTCTACTCTGAAATAGCCTTTTCTAAATGCTGATTGGACGATGCGATGGACAGGGGTGCACGGGGCCTATATGTGCTTTTTAGGTGTGCGGGGGCGCAAGGGAGATCAGGTGCGAAGGGGTTGTGCCGATCGATTAGGTTGTCTGCGAGATAAAATAAGAAATCAGGGAGTTTTGTCTAGCCGCCAACGCACTTTAGTGAGCGTTCACAGACTCCGGGAGATTAGAAAGTGAATTTCCCAGAAAACAAACAGAGGGCATCATTAAACGCTAGATCCTAGGCGACTCGCACTTTGTCTCTTAAGTGCAATTTGATCTTTGGCTCCCCTTTAAATCCAAATGTCTTAGAAGAGGAGAGGGCTCTGATAGAAAAAGCCAATTGAGTGTGTCCTAAGCTACCGCTGAAACTGCAAGAAAAACGATAACTTTGGAGGCAAAATAAGCACAATAAGCTCTGTGCGGTGGATGGCTAGTTCACCGTTAGCTCAGTGTTAGATCACTGGAAGTTCATTGTTAGCTCACTATTAGCTCATTGTTAGGTCACTGTTAGCTCATTGTAAGCTCATTGTTAGTTCACTGTTAGCTCATTGTTAGCTCATTGTTAGCTCACTGTTGGCTCACTGTTAGCTCATTGTTAGTTCACTGCTAGCTGATCGTTAGCTCATTGTAAGCTCATTGGTCATTCACTTTTAGCTCACTATTGTTAGCTCATTGTTAGCTCACTGTTAGCTTGCTGTTAGGTCATTGTTAGCTCACGGTTAGCTCATTGTTAGTTCACTGTTAGCTCAATGTTAGATTATTGTTAGTTCATTGGAAGTTCACTGTTAGCTCATTGTTAGCTCACTGTTCCTCAAAAAGTCCACAAACTGAAGTCATCTACATTTAAATACGATACAGTAGCCTTTAGTTACATTTTTAATTGGTTGTTTGTTTTTTATTTACATTTTTTTAAATAAAAGTTAGCTTTAGCTATTGGACACAGTGAGCTAGCCAGAGCACTGCTGTGTACAGAGCTACACTGGGCCTATTAACTTACTCATCAGACAGGCCCGCATTCAAATATTATCAGTATTTATAGGCTCATTATAACACCATTAGAAGCAGTAATATGTGGCTAGTTTATGTCCTAATTAATAAGAAAGGCTAGTGCTGCTTTGTTAAGAGGACCATAGTGAAGAAAACACAGAATAGCATAGAGCAATGGTTGAGCGGTAACAAGCTCATTAGTTTAGCTTTAAATTAAGATACTTGAGAAGGCTTCTAACCTGCAGGAAAACATGTAAGGTCACAGCTGTTGATAGAAGAGGTCAATACACCATATGTCCCACACAAACAATTTATCAAAAGTAGTTGATTTTATCCGACATCAATAACAGGTAAATGCATCATTAAACAAACATGAGGCGCACCCCAGGGCACCAATATAGGCCCCTTTTGATTTTGTATTAAAGATCGGACCACATGCTAAAGATCAATGTGAATTTACTTGTACGCAATGATGCATAACCTTTTACTCATATATGACAACGTGGGATCCCTTAGGGCATCGATATCTAACCATAGACAACCTAATGGTGCATTCAAGTGTATTTAGTGGAAATCTCAATATCATAGTCCCAATATTTGGTACCAGTAAATAAATATACAAAAATAACCTAAAGCAGGCATCAAAATAATCGTACCAGTCTTAATCTAGTCCAAGTGACTTCAGGCTGCTGGACACATCGTCTTCATTGCTAACAAACAAGAGATATGTCCATGTGTAACAACAGATAGTATCACGAAGATGAGGTCAAAGAGATAGATAACATTACATATCAGTACATGTAAGGATTTAGGAATTAAGTCAAACAGATATATGACAAAACATATCAATACAAGTAAAGATTTAGGGCAAAGAATGTCATAACAGGGCCTAAATGTTATACAGTGGTCACTCATTTATGGCAGGGTTACGTTCTAAAAATAACCTGCAATAGGCGAAATTTGCGAAGTATCAGCTTTATTTTTTACAATTATTATATGTTTTAAGGCTGTAAAACCCCTCACCACACACTTTATACACTTTTCACAGACAGGCATGAACATTTTCTCACATTTCTCTCTTGTTTAATGAATTAATAGTGACTCACGGCTATTTCACAGTTCCTCTGACCGGGCCTCTTCGTCCTGGCAAAATTCCGATGTAGCGTCGATTGAATATTTATGTAAATTTGGCAACCTGAACGCAGGAATGGAGGAGATTGATTGACAATGGTGTAAGTCCCTTAGCCAATGAGGACGCAGAACACAATGCATGTTCATACGCTGTAAAATTGCACCAAAAAAATCTGCAAAACAGGATAACCGCGAAAGGTGAACCGCAATATATAGGGACCCCCGTCGTCTATTTATCAAAGAACTTCAACACTAGAAATTCTGCATCCAAATTGAATTTCCTCTGCAAGACTAAACCAGAAGTATACCAGGACTAAACCAAGACTAAACCAGAAGTATACCAGGACTAAACCAAGACTAAACCAAGACTAAACCAGAAGTATACCAGGACTAAACCAAGACTAAACCAGAAGTATACCAGGACTAAACCAAGACTAAACCAGAAGTATACCAGGAGTAAACAAGACTACTAAAAACCAGAAGTATACCAGGACTAAACCAAGACTAGACCAAGACAAAACCAGAAGTAAACCAGGACTAAACCAAGACTAAACCAAGACTAAACCAGAAGTATACCAGGACTAAACCAAGACTAAACCAGAAGTATACCAGGAGTAAACCAAGACTAAACCAAGACTAAACCAGAAGTATACCAGGACTAAACCAAGACTAGACCAAGACAAAACCAGAAGTAAACCAGGACTAAACCAAGACTAAACCAAGACTAAACCAGAAGTATACCAGGACTAAACCAAGACTAGACCAAGACAAAACCAGGACTAAACCAGGACTAAACCAAGACTAAACCAAGACTAAACCAGAAGTATACCAGGACTAAACCAAGACTAGACCAAGACTAAACTAATACTAAAATGCAACAAAACCAAGTCTCCATCAGGACCAAGTGTGACCACAGCCTTGGGTTTTGGCATCTAATAAACAAACCGCATTAAGTTAGCTTGTCCACGGCCTCTCAGCCCCTCCAGAATCTTCACTCCACCCTCCAAGGTGTTTCCGACCTTCCCAAGTGCTCCACAAACGCCGTTCATTATTCATTAGCCAAATCAAGAGTCCGCCAGGTCTCAGCGGGAATAAACGCCCAGGGCCAACATTTTTCCGAAATTAAAGAAAGGATTTCATTAGAAGGCTAAGAGGCAGGATAAATGTTATACAATCGGGTCAAACAAACAGCTCATGAGGTGATTAATAATTCAGCTGTGGCAGTTTGCAGAGATAATGGCTTCTCTATCCTAATGAATTTAACTAAAGGGAAAGAAGGCACATCCTATTCTCAAGTATGGTTCCTCCGTGCGCCGCCATATTAGCGTGTCTCTACAGTTAATTGCTTCCACCCAAAGAAATATTTGTACAAATTAGACAGGCCAGCTTTAGCAGAAGATGAATGAGTGTGTATCTCATTCATTATTGCAGAGGGATTTATTGTGGTGTGATTGGAAAAGCAGCTGTAGAGGACAAAGAGGACTTATGACTGAGCTAAAGTGGAAGAGCAGTGCGGTGTAGTTTCTGCGACTGGCAAACTGCAAATTCAATTAAAGTAAAAACGTATATCTTTTCATCAGGAAATACAATATAATTCATTGCAAAACATGAAAAAACATTTAAAAAATCAACTTAGAGTCTCAAAATGTGCATGAAAAGGAACAACCGGTATCAGACATGTTGTTAGATAACACTTGTCCATGGAATGTGGGGAAAAATGTATGTAGCTATGCTCTGGTCTCCATGGAGTTGCTTGGAATATTTCATGATGTGGTATTAAAATCGTTCTTGCAGGTGTTTCCATTGCTAAAAAGCAACAACACAACTTGGATAGATGTGTTTATTCAGGTAAACCACACTATCTCCATGGAAACAAGTATATAGCAGGCCCCTCACCAGAAAAGTTACATAGTTCGCCAATTTTATATAGCAAAATAAATGCAACAATAACAGTACGGTCATACTTCATTTATGGAATTGAGAGTGAAATAGGATTAGGAGAAAATACATATCTAGAGTGTCTGTGTAGAACAATTGTCCTCCCAAAGGACTGGAGCATTTTCTATATTAACAGAAGGGATTACTCTGAAGGATTTGTCTGAACCTTTATAATACATATAGCTTTTTCTCTGTAAAGCTCAGAGATATCCATCATGTTTAATTCTGAAGTGAAATGGGATGAAATATGAAAAGTCAACTCCCTGTGAGTGGCTTCAACTCCTTCAAAGTTTGCTCAAGATTTCATTCAGTAAATGTTTGTTAAAGGTGTACTGTGTAACTTTTCTGGTGGAGTCTGTGCTAACTCGTGTGTTTGGAGATGTTATTTCTTTTCTAGGAATGTTCCATTAAACCTATCTGCTTATTTCCATAGAGATAAGCAGGCGACGCCACCAAGTCAAGTTACAGGCCAGATCTGTGGAAAGGTGACCCTCATGTAAGAATGCATGTTTTTTAATGTCATTTTGAGCAAAAACAAGTTTGATAAGTTTAATGACAAACTTCTTGTCTCCACGAAGATGCTATTTCTCTGCCTAGAATGTTCTATAATATGGCATTAAACCTATCTGTTTCTACAGAGACAAGCAAGGGACGTCACTAGGTCAAGTTACAGGCAAGATCTGTGGAGAGATGACCTTCAAGTAAGAGCGCCTTGTTTTTCAATGTAATTTTGAGCAAGAAAAGAAATAATCTTAATGCCATACTGTGGGACATTCTAGGCCAGGGATCGACAGCCTCTAATACCAAAAGAGCTATTTGGACCTGGTTTCCATGGAAAAACTTTTTGACATCTAAAATAAAAACAACACTGTATGTATGTATTGTTTTTTTTTTTATATTATGTTTTTGTATAAACAACTCTTAGCTGTGTTAAACAAAGTGTTTCAAATGAAATAAAAAGCTGAACTTAAATTATCCCTGTAGCCAAATGCTGTGAGCCGTCATCCTTATATCGCCTTTGGGCTTTCAGAGCAAGTAGCGGAGCCTTGACCTGAATTAAAAAAAAAAAATTGGAAAAAAAGCACTATGTCACTAAACTATGAAAAATAAATATCTGCATAAATATTTATTTTGCCTGGTCAATTGAACCCTCTGTGCACAGCGTCTACAAATTGGGGTTGTACAAAGTCACTTTCATCTTTACGCAGGACTGTAAGCTGTCATCTGTGAGGCGTGAGCGGTATTTGTATTTAACATAGTTCATGATGGAGAATAGCTACTCACTTATGTACGTGGATCTGAAGATCGACAGGACTCCAAATGCATATTTCTTCGCGTTTATATAGGTGTCGGGGATGGAAATACGATAAATGTTTTGTCGTGTATTCTGGCTTCCACAAGTGCAACACTTATTTTGAGTGATGAGAAATGATAAAATATTATTTTATTTTAATATTTCAAGATCACAATAACCTTCAATTTAGAACTACAATTTTAAAAAAAATAACTAACACAAATAACATACATACACTTCAATTAAATACTTATAATTTATTTTCCCAAGCCATGCAGAGCTGCAGTATGAGGACGAAAGAGCCGCATGTGGCTCCGGAGCCGTGGTTTGCTGATCTCTGTTCTAGGCAAAGCAATAATATCTTCATAGAGACACAAAAGTTTCATACTCTCTACCTGAAAAGTTAACATACTTTTAGTTACTCGTAAGCCTGTGAATACAAAAAAACAAAATCAAAACAATTTTATTTTCAGAACAAAGAGCCAGCGATGGAGGATAATCCGTGTTCTTTGGTGTTGGGGGCAGTTCGTGTAGGCTTGGATATGATACACAGGACTTGGATACGATTACACGGAGCTCAATTAACATGGACCCAAGGGACAGCTCAATCTCACGAACAAACATTTTCCAACATGGCCGACGTGACCCACCACCGCTGTCTCGTCTTAGCCACATCGATTTACTTCAATAGGGTTCAGATGGAGCAACTTTCATAGAAGCACTTGAAAGTTGAGAAGAAAAAAGTATAAAAAACATGAAATAAAGTAAGGTGCTGACATCCACTCGACCTTTTTCAACAATTTACCAGATTTTCCTTGCCTGATAATTCATTGACGTCAGTTAGATGAAGTAGTTTTATTGAATTTCTATTAAGTTATCTTGTAAAGTACATTTAAAGGTCTTATACTACTCAAAATTGACTTGTGAGCTTTTAGTCATGTTAGAATGCTGTTACCTCCTCAAAAACAGACTTGGAGTTGTGTTTTGTTTCATTCACACATGTTTGAGTCACCCTGTATTATTACTCTGTCCACATCCTCATAGCTCAACATGCTCTGTCCCACCTTGTGATGTCATGAAGCTAGTTTTCAAGTTAACAGCTTCTTTTACTTTTAGTTCAGTAGAGATTGGCAATTTTAGTACTGAAATGATCCAAATGATTCTGCTGAAAGTGTAGGGAATATAAAAAAATAGTGGAGCACTTCCTGTATTACCACATGACATCACAAGGTGGAACAGAGTGTTTTCAGTTTGAAAGTAGAAGCCTAAATTTACAGGGTGTGTGCGTTAAACATGTGTGAATGAAACAAAACACAACTCCAGGTATGTTTTTGATGAGGACACAACATTATAACATAGATCAGAAACTTGTGTAATTGAGGCTCTTTAAATACAATGCATAATAACATAGGATCTGGCTTTGCTTGTTTCCATCCATCCATTTTTTTTCGCTTATCCAGGGCTGGGTCGCGGGGGGCCAGCAGTCTGAGCAGGGACTACCAGACCTCCCTCACCCCAGACACGTCCTCCAGCTCCTCTGGTGGGACCCCAAGGTGTTCCCAAGCCAGCCGAGAGACAGTCCCTCCAGCGTGTCCTGGATCTTCCCCAGGGCCTCCTCCTGGTGAGACATGCCTGGAACACCTCCCTGGGGAGGCGTCCAGGAGGGATCCTAAACAGATGCCTGAGCCACTTCAGCTAGCTTATCTCAACATGGAGGAGCAGCGGCTCTACTCCGAGCTCCTCCCGTGTGACTGAGCTCCTCACCCTATCTCTAAGGAAGAACCCAGCCACCCTGCGGAGGAAACCCATTTCAGCCCCTTGTATCCTCGATCTTGTCCTTTCGGTCATTACCCAGAGCTCATGACCATAGGTGAGAGTAGGGACGCAGATTGACTGGTAAATCAAGCCGGTAAATGTTCCAAAATATGGCATTAAACTCACCTGGTGTTTTAATTGTGAAAAAAAAAAATACAATACAATAAAATGAATAATCTAAACGTGCATTCTTATTGTGATTGGGGTTGCCACTCCACAGATCTGACCTGTAAACTGGCTCTGTGGCGTCGCCTGCTTGACTTCTCATGGAGATAGACATGTTTACCATACTGTAGAACTCTTTAGGCAAAGCAATAGCATCTCCATGGAGACAAACACTGGCAGACCTTCCAGACTTTTCATAGATTATATTATGCAGGCTTTTCTCAAACATGATTACTTGACATTTTCATCGTTACGTCATAAAGGTCTGGTCCTAATAATATATCACCAATAGAGAACAAAATGTGGATTTGCTCAACTTTGCTTCAACGAAGAAGTCAGCTTCCATTTCAGAGGTGAACAGTGGTCTAGTACTTTGTCTACACTGTTCAAAGAAATCATTTAAACGTCCTATATTACACAAAATGGACTCTTGTGAGCTTTCAGCCATGTAAAATGTTGTTACCTCATAACAAAAAAAAACATACCTAGAAGTGTGTTTTGTTTCATTACCACATGTTTGAGTAACCACTTTTTATACGCCTTCTCAAAATCAAGCAAATCCACAATTTGTTCCCTATTGGTGATATAATATTAGGACCAGACTTTTATGACGTAACGTTGAAAATGTCAAGTAATAATGTTTCAGTAAAGCCTGCATAATATAATCTATGAATAGTCTGGAAGGTCTGCCAGTGTTTGTCTCCAAGGAGATGTTATCGCTTTGCCAGGAGGGGTCCACAGTATGGCATTAAACGTGTCTGTCTCTATGGAGTCAAACAGGTGACGCCACCAAGCAAAGTTACAGGTAAGATCTGTGGAGAGGTAACCCCAATCACAGGAAGAATGTTTTTATTTGATCTGTTTTTCTTTTTTTTTTTTTTTTTTTTTTTACAAATAAAGCACTGGATGATTTTAATGCTATGCTGTGGAACATTCCAGGCAATAATATCTCCATGGAAACAAACATAGCCGGACCCTTTTTGATGAGGAAACTACATTATAACATAGATCAGAAAATACCGTAATATGGGACCTTTAATATGTTCTGCATATGTAATACTGAATGGTACATGTTCCCCTGACACACACGAGTTACAAAGTGAATTTCATGTCTTTCCCTGAATCAGGACTGGACCATGTTGTGTTTGTTAAAATGTGCCTATTTTGATCATTACATTATATAACAGCAGCTGGAGGGACTTACTAATGGCTCATTTAAATGCAGATAATTTTAAGTATTACAAAATTGGATTGTTGGTTGCCATTGGTAACCTCTGGTCTTGCCATTTTCCGCTCATTTAGCAGGAGAAACTGCTCATATTTTTAGATGATAATCCAACAGCTGAATGTTCACAATGCAGTGTTTCTGGCAGGTTTCCAGGGGGTTGATGCTTTGTCTGGAAAGTTCCACAGTATGGCATTAAACTTATCTATCTAGTGTATACAGTATTCAATTAGCAGGAGGTTTCATTTCTTTAAAAAAATTGCCTTGAACATGCATTATTACTGTGAGAAGGGTTGCCTCTCCGCAGATCTGACTCATTGCTTGGTCTAGTGGAATCACCTGCTTATCTCCATGGGGACAGATAAATTTAATGCCGCACTGTGGAACATTTAAGGTGAAGTAATACGTTATAACTTGACGTAACAATTTATATGGATTGCCCGAGACTTTGTGAACATTCATCGTGCAAATGCTAACAGTTAGCGGCCTGCAGGAAGGGCATCTGGCATAAAACCAGTACTAAATCAACCCCGCTTAACACGAGAAGTCTGGCGTTTATAAGAAGCACTTAACCCCGCACAAAAACAGCTGAGGGAACGATTTGCACATATTCAAAAGATAGCTAACAGCATTTTCCCCAGAGCATTGCCATAGACAAAGCATTAGCAAAACCACAAATTCATGACACATTTTCTTTGCTGTAACTAGAACTGTGCTTTTCCAAATGCAATTTAAAGCTGGCTGGCACTTTGCTTGTTCTCCATTCAGCCTCTGCCCTCCAGGGAAGCAGAGACAAGGATTTTTTGAGCAGATCAAAATCAATAGCTATCTAAAACGGCAAACCTCACAACATAAATCTTCGGTACCCACCACTGATCTTCACTGTAATTAATCAATGCTTTTAAACTGAAGATATTCGGCAATTTATCTTTGATTCTGTAATGGAACGCAGACAGGAGACGCGCGGTGTAGCTAGCAGCGAGGGGCTAAGTTTCTCCGGCGCGGGGCTTGTTCAATAGCGCCCTAATGAGGTCTATTATGAGTTAGATGTGCTTCTTTGGGGAGGCAGTCAAGTGGAAGGTGCAAGTCATTACAGGGAGCATTTTGCTAAAACGTACGATTTGGAGAGAAGAGGACTCTGGGAAGAAAGGCTCAGCTGGTGCCCGAAAAAAGGAACGAGATTGCGCCGTGTCCGCTAGTATTCATTTTGGGCGTTTAGTGATTCTTGGCGTGGCAGCTAAACAAAAGTTGGAGAGTTCACGGGGAAATCTAGAGGCGCTTAAGCAGCCATTGATAGTAATCATTTAGCACTGACTTGGACTAAAGGGCGTTGGGAAGGAAAAATTTGGGGGGTAAATGCTCTATATCGCTTTGTAAAGTCACATTCCATTGCCATGCGGGATCCAGAATACACATATCTCCTTTGATACTTCAATACTTCAGTAGATTACAAAGATGTCAGTCTGGTTATGTTAAATTTCCTCGAGTTCAGACGTGATTGACAGGTGGATCAGCCAATATAAAAGTCCATATAAAAATCAAATATGGCAGCATAAAAATATCACAATGGGACTGAAAAGCAGCAGATTTTTTTTCCAGAATAAGGACCCCAAACTCTTTTAATCTGAGGTGAGAGAAGTTTTATTTTGTTCAAAATGACGGGTGACCAGTGAGCTTCTTCATTTCATATCTGCCACTGACAAATCTGATTGCAGGGAGTGGGGGCCAGACTAATATCACCCTGCATAAAAAAAAATACAGAGGTAAATACACAAGGGCGTTGACATGGAGGGCCTGTTGTCCCGGGCCCCACTGGCTTAGGGGCCCAGAACTGGACCCTTTTCCTTATAATTTATATTAGAAGGGAGCCAGTGTGAGGTTTCTTGCCCCAGGATCCCAGATTTCTGTTGATGCACCTGCAAATATATGCCAAGGTTTGATTTGAGGGGTAAATTCTATAGAGATTTGTTTTGACTTTATATGCTGTTATGTCTAATGTATAATCATGGAAGTTTGTGTCAAGATCCCAGTCTGTCCCTGTGTTTCTATGCTGTCTCCCATCTGTGTCCTTGCCTGGAGCTGGGCGGAGACTCTGGCACCACCCACTACACACCTGCAGCCCATGAGTGATCAAGCTTGCACCTCGGGAGTACAAAGGGACTGAGGATCCTACACACGCCGCCAGATCGTCAGTGCATTCTCTGTGGTACTGTTCTTCTTAGCTCAGTCTAGTTTTTGTGATTATGGTCATAGTGCTCTGCTGGTTTTTCTTGTTTTTTGCCAGATGCCGTTTCTTTTACCGACCCTGCACCTCTACCTCGGACCCAGCTCTCCATGACCAGTACAAACACCTCTGTCTCCGACCCAGCTCTCCTCGACCGGTACGAACACCTCAGTCTCCTATCGACCGGTATGAACATCTCCACCTCCGACCCAGCTCGAACATCTCAGTCTTCGACCCAGCTCTCCTCGACTGGTATGACAACCTCAGTCTCCGACCCAGCTCTTCACAACTGGTACGAACGCCTCAGTCCCCGACCCAGCTGTTCTTGAGCTGTCCGGACATCTCAGTCTCCAACCCAGCTGTTCTCGACCTGTACAAACACCTCAGTCTCTGACCCAGCGTCCTACGACCAGTACGAAGACCTCAGTCTCCGACCCAGCTTCCTACGACCGGTACAAACACCTCAGTCTCTGACCCAGGATAGGATAGAGCACTGGTTCCCATTTTTTTTTATTCTCTCAGCAACCCTTGCTTTACCCATGGATATATTGGTGATAAACTGCATAACTTTAGAGGAGGGCACTCTACTTGCATTTCTCCACGGAGCTGTGTTTGATTTCCCCGGAATGTTCCACAATATAGACTAACTCATCTCCATAAAACCAAGGCAAGTTACAGGTCAAATCTATGGAGAGATGAGCGCACTCACAGTCAGAATGCACGTTATTCAGGAACTTACTGGAAATGAAATGAATGCTAAAACGATAGAGAAGTTTAACACCACTGTGAGTAACATTCTCAGCGAAGCAATAACAAACCCATTGTTGCGGCTTCCTAAACCAACCTTATAGCCGCTCAGGAAGATCAGAGGGGGTCCTGGGAGTCGTAGCTTCGTGACGTGCTAAAGCTATTGTAGATACGCTGAGATCCAGAATGTGTTTTGGAGATTTATGTGCAGACACACAGCTATCACAGCGCGCAGCAGAGAGGATGGACAATATAAGACCGGGTGAATAAACTGAACCGATGGGTAAGTAGTGGCGTTACACTCTTTCACACGTGCACACCCACCTGCACCTAAGCCCCGCCCCCTCTGCACCGGAGCAATGTCTCCTACACATGAAGTTGTAGTGCCACTCAAATGTTGCACAGTGCTCCTTTTAATCCAGGGGTGTTCAAACTTTTCTCATTTAGGGCCACAAATAAAAACACAGACAAAACTGAGGGCCGATTGAGGGCCACCAATACAATGAATACTTCAAATCTGCGTTATTATCACAAGTTAGACTGAACCACTAGACCTTTATTCATGCTACATCCTCAGTGGGGCACATTAAATGTTTGACATGGGCTCAGAAATGTACAGTAAAAAGTAATGTTTAAGGTAATATGGGCCAATTCACCAGGGAGCTTGAGGGCCAAGAAAAATTGGTCTGAGGGCCGCATTTGGCCCCTGGACCACAGTTTGGGTATGCCTGTTTTAGTCAATAATCCCATTTACAGTTAAGTTGATGTTAAGTTAAGTAAAATATGGTGAATTGGGTTCCCATTTTTTTCCCCTCAGCGACCCCTATTTTACCCATGGATACACTGGCGATCCCCCCATATCTTTCTGAAATACAAAAAGCTACTGTTTTATAATTTATAGTATAATTATGTGGCATACATGTTATAAAACAGTAATCATTGTCGAGTTGTCAAACAAACATCAGCAAAACATAACATTGTTGGCAGAGGTTTAAAAGGTAATTAGTGGACAAATATGATATCTATATTTAATTAACAATACATACAAGTGCAGTGCAGGTTACCCAGTCGTGAAAACAATTACGCTTTAGTTGAACAGAGCAACTGAGACATTTCCAGCATGACGGTAATGAGAATATGCACATGTATGAGATAAACACAGTCAGTGTAATGTGACCTATTAACTGAGCTGATGGCAAACATAGCAGCAGACGATGCCGTTCAATGCTCCAGCTGTCCGTCACCGCGCCGCTGCCATGGAAACCGCAGACCTTATTATATGGGATGTAAAAAATATTATAAACACGAATGTCCTTTTCGCTGCTAGCATGGCACCAGCATTTAACTAATTATTTTAAATCTGTAATATGTAAATTGGATAAATGCCCCAAATTATATGGTAATGCCTAATTGGTTGTAGTCTGGTTTATTTTTTAGGTTTGCTCAGGCCGCAATAAATGAAAGTCTGTCCATATAACAAAAAACAGGCTGAGTCAGATGTACTTATGGAATGGTTTAGTTTAATATTAACAATCAAAGCTTCATTATGTAACTTTTCTTGAAGCACGGTCCATTAATAGCTCGATGTGGAGATGCTATTGCTTTGTCTGGAATATTTCTATGGCATTAAGTATATCTGTCTTGCCTAATTTATGCCTAAAATCTGTTGCCACCATCTACCCTTGTGTCTCCATGGAGATAAATAGGTTTAATGCAATACTATGGAACATTTCTGGCAAAGCGGTAACAACAAAGGTAAACTGCATAACTTTGCTGAAGAGTACGTCACCTGCTTTCCTCCATGGAGCTGCTTTTGCTTTGCGTGGAATGTTCCATAGTATAACATTAGATTAATTCATCTCCATAAAGACCAAGGCAAGTTACAGGTCAATTCTGTGGACAGGTGAGCCCATGCATAGCAAGAATGCACATTTTTCAAGGCCCTACTGGAAATGACATGAATGCTAAAACGATAGAAAAGTTTAATGCTACTGTGTGTAGTGTAGTGACCACTAGAAATGTTACACACTGCTCCTTTAAGTCAATAATCCCATTTACAGTTAAGTTGATGTTGGTAAAGTATGGTGAAATTATGCATTATTTATGTATTATGATGAACCTAAAAAAACGACAAAAATATGAATAGATCTGTCTATAAATAAAGCAAATACTCAAACTTTTACTAAAACTGGTTTTCAGGTGCTAGAATGTGAACAGATGGGGACAAAAGACAGAAATATCTATAACGTAAACTCACAGATGTTGGCTAGGCCCCAGAAATCAGAGGTGGGTAGTACTCGGTTACATTTTCTTGAGAAAGTTTTTAAAGAAAGTGTACTTTTAAGGGTACTTTTCTAGCAGCACACTATTACTCCTGCTTGAGTAACATTTTTATTGAAGTACTCTTGCTTGAGTACTGAGTATGCTGAGTATGTTTTGGCTACTCTTTGGTTTCTCTTTGTTTCTTACACCACTCCTTCATATATAATGTAGTTTCTCTCATGCAGATTTTGCGCATTTTTATTAGGCCCGAGCCCCTATAGGGCATACGGCCTATTGCTTCCGCAACGATGAGTGCATGGGCAAGCGCGCAACTTCGGCTGAAGTTGCCCCCTGCCCTGACTCCCCCTGCCCTGACTCCAGTATCCTAGCAATCCTAAATATGCATATCCCATGCTGTAGGCATTTGTTTTTGCTAACATGTCATCGTCAACACTGATGATTCATTGACAAAGCGGGGTGAAGCGCTCATGTCCCCCAAACACATTCCTGGCATCAAGCCCTATCCAAGCACCCATGCCGCAAACATGGGCCATATTTATTACTGCTAAAATCAATGGAAATGAATGGGAGTCAATGGGTGACCCCGATGTGATGGCCCCGATGTGATGGCAAGTGATGGCGAATGGCTAACGCGCTCGTCATTCGCCATTGATCCCCACGGTGATGTGGGGAATGTTGAGAGCTTTCGAAAAATGCATAATATGTCATTGTAATGGTTACAGATATATTGTTTTTGCTAAAAAAATATTATTATTTTTAGGCCCGAGCCCCTGCAGGGCCTATTGCTTTCACAACGATGAGTGTATATATGAGGGAGACCCCTTCTGTGTGGACTACCTTCCCTTTCTTGGAACAACAACAGACATTGAGGACAGTTACAAGTACCTTGGTATCCCACAAGAAAATGGCAACCTTGAAGAGGAAACAAGGAAAGCAGCCACAGCCAAATACCTCAGACGAGTAAGGCGAGTCTTAAGGAGTCAGCTCAATGGCAAGAATAAGACCCAGGCAATAAACAGCTACGCTCTGCCAGTAATCCAATACCCAGCAGGAATCATAAGCTGGCCAAAGGAGGAGATACAGACCACAGATGTTAAGACCCGAAAGCTACTGACCATGCATGGCAGGTTCCATCCCAAACTGAGAACTGTAGGTGAGCCGTAAGGAAGGAGGCCGAGGACTAGTGAGTGTGAGAGCCACAGTCCAGGATGAAACATCCGAGATCCACAAGTACATCCAAGACAAGGCCCCAATAGATGACGTGGTCAGCGATTGTCTCAGACAGTGGAGTGCAGAGGAAAAGGAGGAGCTGGAGGAACCAATCATATATAAATATATATCGATATCAAGCATTAAAAATCCATCATCATTCTGTTGTCAGCATTAAAAAGGCTCATGCAGTGCCTGGCCAAAAAAAGTCGCCACCTGGATTTAATTAAGCAAATATTTACGAGCCTCCTCTAGCTGGTCAGGTCTAAGTTCAGCAACAGTCTGTGCTCAAAGAGGTCAGCTGACTACTGAATATACTGAATGACCAGGTTATTCTGCTGTCCTGACAGTTACTCTTGAAGTTAATGTTTCTTGAGTAGTACTTGAAATGTTACACAGTGCTCCTTTAAGACAATAATCCCATTTACAGTTAAATTGATGCTAGTAAAGTATGGTGAAATTATGTGTTATTTATTTATTAATTTAAGTAATGATGATTCAAAAAAAAACATGGCTAGATCTGTCTATAAATACTAGAAAATACTGAAACTGTATATCCTTTTACTCCAACTGGTTTTCAGGGTCTAGAATGTCATATCATATTCCCAAATGGAGGACGAAAAACACTTTTGTACCAATAACACTGTATTTTTAAAAGAAATAGCTAAAAGGTAAACTGACAGATCAGAGGTTGTACTCGGGTACATTTACTTGAACAACTTTTTTTTTTAATTATACTTTTCAGAGAACTTTTCTAGTAGCACACTTTTACTCCTGCTTGAGTAATATTGAGTAATATTTTTTTTATTGAAGTAACAGTACTCTTGCTTGAGTACTGAGTAAGCTGAGTATGTTTTGAGTGACTCTTCGGTTACTCTTTGCTTCTTGCACCACTCATTCATATATAATGTAGTTTCTCCCATGCAGATTTTGCACATTTTTATTAATGTTTTGTTCTTCCAATTACACTGACTTCCAATTATAAATCTGATGTTATGTCCCGATCGTTACTCTTCATGTTACTCTGACTTGACTGGTACTCGTTACTCGTACTTGAGTAAAATTCCTGGCTACTCGACGCACCTCTGCTCGAAACTACAATATAATGTCGTGATGTCATCTGAAACCCATTGATGCTGGCTATTTTTACTTGCAACCTATTTTAAAACCAAAGCCCCAAATGCTAGTGGTTTTAACTGGGAGAGCAGTGTGGCCTGTATCCTCAAATTCTCTCTACATTTCATTCCTTTTATTCTCTGTCATGGCCGCTCCTCCCGACATATGCACACAAGGGAGCACTTTAGAATCAAGCTGCCAGCGCTCGACAGCTCTGGAGTTTAGGGAGCTAACCAGAGAGACGGATCTGGCGCCGCGAATGTGGTAGGAACAACAGGTAGCTTCTGTCAGCCCGTGCCTATAGCTGATCCCTGCCTCTCATTAGAACAGAAAGCATGACACGAAAGAGGAAGAGCAGAGGATTGTGGGAAATCAAATACAAGGAGGGAAAAAAGAGGCTGGCTTGCTTTTCTTAAAAACCTTACGTCTCGGAGTTGACAGGTTTGAAGCGCGATTTGGCGGATGGTAAAACAAAGTAGAAAGAAGAAAAGGGAGGAGAAGTGTTGCGGTGAGTGGAAGAGGTAATTGGGAAAGTGCTCGTGAGATCAATCCTCCTGACCTACTATTGCGTTGTTTTTCTTGGGGAGGTGTAGAGCCAAGAGCTTACAGGTCCCGTATTACACAAAACTAACTCTTGTGAGCTTAAAGTCATGTTAAAATGTTGTTACCTCATCAAAAACATACCTGGAATTGTGTGTTGTTTCATTCAGACATGTTTGAGTAATCCTGCATTATTAGTTTGTCTACATCTCCAAACCTCAAAATGCTCTGTTCCACCTTGTGATGTCATCAAGTGGTAGTTTTCAAGTTACATTTTACCTTTTGTTCAGTGAAGATTGACAGTTCCACGAGTTAAATCATCCAAATGACTCTAATGAAGGTGTACGAAGATTAAAAACACAGTCGAGCACTTCCTGTATCACCACATGACATCACAAGGTGGAACAGAGTGTTTTCCGTTTGAGAGAAGATGCAAGGTGTTTGTTAAACATTAAGATAGATCAGAAATTAGATTAATATAGGCCCTTTAAAGTAACACTGTGTAACTTTCTGGAGGTGGCATGAAAACTGCATAATTCCATGGAAACAGGGAGTTAAAACCATACTTCAGAATATTCTCCATCTACATTATCCTGTGCAATAAAAACATCCAAAAAAACAACGTTATTTTGTCTGTTAACGACATTGTGACTGGCATATCGCCCATCTCCATTGATTTGAACTGTTGAATGAAATCTTTTAATAAGCAAAAACAAAATATGGGCTTTTTAAAAATGAACGCAGCATAAAGCATTCACGAAGCATCCCCTTTGAAGTCAATTCTGTGTTTGCTTGGAGTCCGACCAAACGCTAAGAGATTATATGGGCAAGAATAGGGAGTTGTGATTTGCGTGGTCACTCAATATACAAAAATTAAAATGCACAGAAAAATAAATAAGTAATAATAATATAAGAAGTAATTAAGTTTGTCTTGATATACTGTAAAAGTTGCTGCTATGGTCAAAAATGAGAACTCTGTGTGGCGTCTGCGTCTAATTATAACCGTTTTTTATCATTTGTGAAGCAGGAAGTGACAATGGTGCGCTGTTAGCATGCTAGATGTTATATGTTATTTATTGGATGTGTCTGAGTAAATTTGGAAACTGAACTGAACACGCTCTGTCTATCCATCTGTTTGTTTCGAGCATTAGTCTGATGTAAAATGATGCTCTGGGCTCTGCAAGTTGCGAAAAGCACTTATAAACTCATCATGGTGAGTAATTAGGACGATAGGAATGAGCTTTGTACGCACAATGTAAGTTTTCTGGTCAAGGGTACGCTATGCGCTCGTCTCCATGGAGATGTTCCAGAGTTTGAGGAAGAGTTTTATTTATTTATTTGGCAGAGACAATATAATCAGATATAGTTATAAAACAAACCTTATTTTTAACTTATTTTTATGCTTATTTTTAAGTTCCATCCCCGTTTCTGCTTTTCTAAACTATAATACAAGACATAATCCAAAATCCATAATTAAATTGCTAAAATACCTTGAATACATGCATTGTCACAACGAGTGGGCTTGCCTCTCCACAGATCTGACCTGTAACTTTATCCGTTACACTACCTCCCAGTCTCCAAGTTTAACACGACACTGTGGAGCATTTCAAAGCGTCCAAACAGCAGCAAAACAAAGCATTAACATCTCCATGACGACAAGGTGGCACGTCCTCCACCAACGGTTTAAAATTAGTTTCGTTTCGTTTAGTTTTTCAGGCTTAAAAATCAGCTCCAGAGCCTTAAAGTAAGCAAAGACAAAGAACCCGAAGCCTTCACTGCTATTGTTTATTGTGTAGTGGTTTATGTTGGTGCCCTTCTGCAGTGAATGTGTTTTACCGTTTAGAATTAGTCTGTCTGCTCATTTATACAACCCAGGGATTTACAGCGGCACTACAGAGACCTCGCTTTTTCTGCACAAACCGACATTTTATCATGAAAATATCTTCTGCTCATAGGAAACACTTGGGGTGAACAAACAACTCAAGTTAAAAATACAACAGCTGCATGAGAATATATTGCTACAACTGTTACTACTACTACCTTTACTACTATGTAACTTTCCTGGTGAAGGGTACTCCACCTGTATGTGTTCTTAATATTCCTGCTCCTAGTTCTTTATGGCAACTTTAGTACAAACTAGGTACCGTATTTTCCGGACTATAAGTCGCTCTGGAGTTTAAGTCGCACCAGCCAAAAAAATACATAATAATGAAGATGAAAATATATAAGTCACACTGGACTTATAGTATATAAGTCGCATTTTTGGGGGAAATTTATTTTTAGAAATACGAAAGCAAGAACAGACATTTTATCTTTAAAGACAAGTATATAATAACAATAAAATCGAGAACAACAGGCTGGATATCAGTACAGCACGCTAACGTAACACATTTATATTTATTCAACTACATGAAGCACAGACAGAACTGAACATGTGTCAGAATCGATTTTCTTTTAGGGGCCTTTCAGTCTTTCAGATGTCTTTTAAATTACCGTAATGTTGAAATTTAAATTTTTCAGTGGTACAGGAGTAGTAGATACTGGTACACAAGCCTACAGTGCTCTCACGCGAACGAAGATGAGAAATTATATACCAGAGCCGCAGTTCCAAAGTTGCATCTGAATATAAGTGACACCCTAGGCCAAACTATGAAAAAAAAGTGTGGAAAATGTGTTATATTTGCAGCTTTCTGGTCAAAAATGTATAAAAATTGGTCTGTCATGGCTCCAGGTAGTTGGTGACATTACGCAAGACTGTCCTGATCACAGACAGTTGTTTTTGCTGATTACAAACACCTGATTGCAGGGGTGGAGTTTGAAATGTGGATATATGTGTTAGACCAATCAAACTGCCCCCTCCTATGTCCAGATCCCGCCCCTCCTCCTCCTTCACTCTTTTCTTCAGTCCTCCAGCCACTGCCCAGTTTAGCAGCTCTATTTCAAACGTGGTTTTGGGTGGAGTTTGGGTGTTTTGTCCCACTTTAAAACCACATGGTAAGATTCTACTATTATTGCGCTGACAATTTGATAAGTCTATAAATGTGTGTTTTTATTATCATCATGGGATCAAAATGGCAAATTTTCCCTTGAATCTAAATCGTTTTTTGAAATGTCACACTAATCTGATATGGCATTAAAATAAAAAGGATTCATACATGCTTTTATGTGAATCGCTTGAGAATGTAACGATATGAAAATGTATGATTGAGGTACAAATGTGCAAACACGATTAAATTGATACATAGATCTTAAACCTTAAATGTCCTATATTACACAAATGGACTCTTTAACCCTTTATTGATAGCAAAAGACAAAGTTTAAATCTGTCAACTGGACAAATCGTTGTAGGAGCCTGCTATTCTCTTTATTTTGGGTCTGAGGATGGGGTTATAGATGTGGGATAGATGATGTCTAAGGCCCCCATTTCTGTTTAAGGAAGGATTGGATCAGAAACAAAGTAATGTGGTCTACTCCATTCAGTGTAGTGAAGACTGCAGTGAGCGTTACATTGGAGAAACTAAACAGCCACTTCATAAGAGGTTGTACCAACACCGTCGCGAAAGCTCCTCTGGACCCCAGTCCACCGTACATCTCCATCTCAAAGCCACTAACCCTCCTTTGAAGACAGAGAGGTTCAGATTTTAGCCAGAAAAAAGAAATGGTTTGAGCGAGGAGTTAAAGAAGCTATTTTTGTTAGGAGAGAGAATCCTTCCTTAAACAGGAATGGGGGCCTGAGACCTTATCTCCCCCATCTACAACTCCATCCTCAGGCCCAGACCAAGAGAACAAAAGCAGGGTCGTTCAAGGTTGAATAGGGTAGTTTCAGCTGAAACTGGAGACAACAGTTTCAGTGTAGTTAGCCCCTCCTTCCAGATAGATATAAGGCAATGTCCACCAGCAATCTGACCAGAACTGAAGAAGCGGCTTAGATGAGCAGCGAAACGTCTTCACTCTTACAACAATTTGTCCAGCTTGACAGATTTAAACTTCGTCTTTTGCTATGGATCAGACCGGGACGACTGACTGATTACACGTATAACCCTTTATTATTAATCTGTCTACATCTCCAAACCTCAAAATGCTGTGTTCAACCTTGTGATGTCATGCAGTGGTAGTTTTCATGTTAACAGTTACCTTTTACCTTTTGTTTACTGCAGATTGACAATTCCAGGCCTGAAATCCAAATGATTCTAGTGAAGATGTGTGAAGCACAAAACACATTGGAGCACTTCCTGTATCACCACATGACATCACGAGGTGGAAACTGAGTGTTTTCCCGTTTGAGAGAAGAACTCAGACTAAATATGCAGGGTTTGTGTGTTAAACGTGTGACTAAAACGAAACAAAAGTCCAGATATGTTTTGATATGACATTATAACATAGATCAGAAAATAGCATAATATAGGCCCTTTAAACAACTCAAGTACTACTGTTCTGTCTAGATACTTTCCAAAACTTACACACAGCATGCTTTTCACAACATTTTGGCTCGCCGTCCTCGTATCACTGCTCCTGTCTGCCTCCCCGCACATCCCTGTTGCGCTACCTTTGTTCTGCGCGAAGCAAATTAGCTCCAAAACCAGCCAACAGAACTCCAAACTGTTACAAAGAGCCGCTTTTGTTTCACCAAATCTCTTCGTGTGCCTCAGCATCCCAGAAGTCGTTCACAAACCTAATTTCATCCTCGCCAACGTCATCCCGGTGACTCATTTCGGTGTGTTCTCGCGGCAAGGTGTTTTAACGCGTTTCCCTATCACAATAACAACCGCACATGCACACATATTTGGCATTCCCTGTTTGCCAGCGGCCCCCTTAGATCCCCCAAAAAACAAAATGGGAAGAAAAACAACTCTAAATTATTGAACGCTTTACCAAACGGTTCCCTGCGTTAAAACATGGGAAAAAAAAAAAAAATTTAAATGCTTCGTCTAGACACAACATTGTATCACTCACGCTTGGCTTGCCTGATGCACTAGCACTTAAGAATTTACATAATTTGATCATGAGTTGATGAAAGAACTACTCTCCCGGAATACATCTGTGCTTTAGTTAATGCAAGAAAGAGAGGAAGTTATTGGGAATGCAAGGCGGTTTTCCGACTTTAATTGCAGTGTCCGAGAATATTGTTTGTGCCTATGTAAACAGGGGGGAAAATCTACAAAAAGCTATAATGATTGGTCTTTAATCGAGTGGTTGTGGGCGCAGAGCGTGAACCCCATTCATCATCGGGCGTTCGTCATCTCCGCCCTCTCGCCCGCCCTTGTTCCCCGTCCCTTCTCCCTTTCACGTTCTCTCTCTCTCTCGACTATCTGGCTCTTTGAGTAATGGGCAAACTGACCACACCACACCACACCGCACATTAATAATTCAAAATAGGAACAAAGTCATTTCATTTTTTTTCGTTCGTGCAACAAGAGAATTCAGCTGTATCTATGTCTGAATGGTAATGTTAGAAGTTGAACAAGGGCGATGCCGGTGGAGGTAGGAGGCTGTAGGAGGCGAGCGTGCGGTGCCTCCCGGGCCTTTATAGCGTGTTTTTCGATATACTTAAACACCCTGCTTTAAATAAATACAGGAAAAATAGGTTTAAAGTCATACTGAGGAACATTACGGGCAAAGCAATAGCATATCTATGGAGTCGGTAACAGAATACCGACCTGAAATGTTGCACAGCGCACCTTTAGCATCTAAATTCTGGAATATTTTCTAAGGAGATGTTTTTTGTTTGTTTATTACAAGTGGTTTTAAGTGGGAAATGTGGACATTGGAGGGGTTTGTGAGTATATGCCCCCTGACCAGAAGGTAACCAGGTCAAATCTGCTTTGCTATGTGCAAGTGATGTGCAAGCTACACATCTTTATACGCAAGGCAAGGCAAGTTTATTTGAATAGCGCAATTCGTAGACAAGGTAATTCAAAGTGCTTTACAGAATGAGAAAGACATTAAAATCACACAAATCAAAACATAAGTAATCACAAATAATCATCATAAAATTATCATTAAAACAGAAGAGTGCAGAATTAAAACTGTTTAGTTATATGCACAGCTAAACAGAACTGTTTTGAGCCTGGATTTAAACATTGTCAAAGTAGAGGCCTGTCTCACATCTTCACGAAGACTATTCCAGGTTATAGTTGCATAAAACTGAAACGCTGATTCCCCATGTTTAGTCCTGACTCTGGGCACCAACAGGAGGCCGGTCCCTGAAGTCCATAGAGTGCGAGATGGTTCATATGGCTCTAACCTGTCAGAGATGTACTTTGGTGCTAGTCCATGAAGAGACTTGTTCACAAGCAGAGCTGCTGTAAAGTCTATTCTCTGAGCCACGGGAGCCAGAGCAGAGACGTGAGCACAGGACTTATGTGCTCGTACTTCCTGGTTCTGGTCAGAACGAGCAGCAGCGTTCTGAATGTACTGCAGCTGTCTTAATGCTCGTTTGGACAGGCCAGGCCGTTACAGTAGTCTAACCTACTGGAGACAAATGCATGAATAAGTCTCTCCAAGTCTGGCTTTGACTTTATACCTTTGATTTTTGCAATGTTTTTTAGATGGTAAAAAGCTGCAGATGTTATTGATTTGATGTGGCTGCTAAAGTTCAAATCTGAGTCCATTATTACCCCTAAATGGCACACTGATTGAAATAGTCACCATCTATAAATATCTTGGGCTTTGGCTTGACGAAAATGTATCCGTTAAAATACATATCTCAAATTATGTAACAGTTTCAAATCAAATCAAATCTTGCGTCGTTTGAACAGCAGAAAGGAAAATGTTCAAGCACTTTTTGTACTAGACTGTAGAGATATAACACATATGCAGACTTATGCAGACTTCAGCCTCTACTTTGAAACCTTTAGATACAAAACATCACTGAATAAACTGTATTTATAAGGGATTACTTGATAGTCTACCTGAATATTTCTCTTGTTTGTTGAATTTTGATACGGGAACTATTAACACGAGATCTCATGATTGTCTAAGTCCAAAAACTGGCCGCAGTAGAACTGAAATGAGAAAAAAGCTTTTCCCAAAAATAGAGCACATTTCAAGGACATGCAAAAGTGGATGCACTGGTGGCACAAATGCGCATTAATAATCTGGTGCTGAACATTTATAATCACACCTGCTCCTGTTTTTTAATGTTACAAATGATCCTATGCAGTTATTGTTTTGTTCTGTACTGTTCTGTATGAAAAGAAAAGAAAAATGAAACTCATTTAAAGCGTTGTTCTTCTGTTTACTTACGCGCATTTGCAATTAGTACTGTCTATTGTTTCTCATAAAGCTGTTCCCTGGTTTGTCAAAGCTCTGCTGCTGCACAAAAAATGTAATATTTTATCTGATATTGCAAGTACTTTTAGCAAGACAACTCTGACCTGCGAGCCGAAACATGGCTTTAAATTCAATACGTTTTTTTAATGTTTTAGACTTAACATTTTTACAATCCCACATGTTACCGAAATATAAATCCGTAAATAACATTAACTAGATTTGTATTCCTGGTAGTAGACATCGCCTGGAGGGACAGCGCGGGGGAGTGGAGAGGGTAAAAGTCACAGGGGGGCATAATGACAAGCTATGAAATTTTTAATGTTCTCTTTACCCCCACCCCATTTTAGGAACCCACTCAATTATTGATGCATTTATGGCCTGTCTGCAGAAATACCAGCGAATATAGGGCCAGCGGGGCAGGGCCGGGTTACGTGCTAAACAACAACAACAGAAACCAAATCGTTTTCGCCGCTGTCAAGTTGCCAAACGCACAAAGCAGCAGCCGTAGCCCACTCTCCGGCACGAGCAATAACATTTGAATGTCAGAAAATAATTCTCGCAGTAATGTTTTTTCTAATATTAGAGTCCCCTGAAAAAGCCATGAATTGCCAAAGGGGGAGCGGAAATGACTTAGTACTTTGGGGCTCTGACAGTTCATAATTCCATTTCCAATATCTTTCCTCGTTTAAAGTTTAAGGTCTGGCTTGATCTGCTTGGGCGACTTACACACTTACCTTGTTTCTTTGGAAAATGGCTTGTCTTTGTTGTAAGATGGACATTAATAATTCTTTCACCTTTTACAATATGAATAAATGTCCTCTGGTTTTATGATAGACCAGTGGTGGAACGTAAGGAAGGAACAGTGGTAAATGACTGTACTTGAGTCAAATTTGTATGTGTCTGTACTTCAGTAGTATTAGTAGTATTAGATAGAATTACACTTAATTATAAAACTCAGAGCATGAAGCATCTACTTGTTTTTGCCACAACTTGACACTTATGGAGTTTTTCCTGTTGTGATCCCGGTGAATCCTGCAATAACATTTGTAACAATATTTATTTGTGTACTGTACTTGAGTCAAATTTGTATGTGTCTGTACTTCACGTAAGTACATACTTAAATGCATATGTTGTACTTTTACTTCACTACGTCTGAGAGCAGGTA
This sequence comes from Periophthalmus modestus, assembly GCA_019594935.1. Taxonomy (NCBI): domain Eukaryota; kingdom Metazoa; phylum Chordata; class Actinopteri; order Gobiiformes; family Gobiidae; genus Periophthalmus; species Periophthalmus modestus. Next base: position 15,810,427 of record JAIEZT010000107.1, read on the forward strand.
TCTGTACTTTCTACTTCAGTACATTTTTGAACTGGACTAAAAAGTAAAAGCTCTTTTTTTTTTTTAAAACACTGAGATCTGCTAAAAAGGCTGAGGGTTTATGTATTTTTTTTATCAACTTCATAGTTAAAGCAAAAAAAAAAGATTACATGAAAACAGCCAGAAAAAAAAATCTGTTGAACTCAAAATCACAAATCTGTATCAAAATCACTACATTTGAAGCTATATTAGATCTCAAAATCTGTGCAAATACTTTTTACTTTTTAAGTACGTTTTTACAGGTACTTTAATACTTTTACTTAAGTAGTACAAGTATTTTTTTTTAACTTAAGTTACAAAATCAAGTACTTCTTCCACCACTGTGATAAACCAAAAGTACTTTTGATTCCAGTGGCTGTGTTTACATGAGTACCAAAACTCATTATTCATTATCTGATTTCTGGAGTCAGATTATTGAAATTGTCATGTAAACAGTTATATCTCTTGTGAGTAATCTGATTTCTCTCCGATTGTTCACACCTGTGCAGGTTTTGGAAATGATGCAAAAAGTGCAAAGTAATGTGGCAAAAACAAAGATTTTTGGTCGATTTTATGCGGCACGGCTCAGTTTGTCAAAGTATGTGTACAGTATGGTTGTCAAAAGTATCAAAAATCAGATACTAAATGATACTGAAACCAGTGTTGAAACTAGATACTTATTTGAGCTTTTGAGTATGCGCCCATGGATCATTAATGAAGCTGCCTGGACGACTGAGGGATTACACAGATATAAGGCCACGTGGGAATATAAAATAAAGTACTATTATTTAATGTTGAAAATCACATTCTATTGTCTAAATAAAGAGTGTTTTTGTTCTCACTTCTCACTGCTCACTGGCCTCTCCAAAAAAGCGGTAAGACAGCGGCAGTACATCCAAAACGCTGCTTGGGTCCTGACTAGAACCGGGAAGTACGACCACATACGTCTCTGCACTGGCTTCCTGCGGCTCAGAGAATAGACTTTAAAGCAGCTCTGCTTGTGAACAAGTCTCTTCATGGCCAAAGTACATCTCTGACATGTTACTGCCATATGAACCATCTCACACTCAGAGGACCTCAGGGACCGGCCTCCTGCTGGTGCCCAGAGTCAGGACTAAACATGGGAGAATCAGCATTTCACTTTTATGCTGCTACAATCTCTGGACCATTCCTGAATATGTGAGACAAGCCTCTACTTTGATTATATTAAGTGTGAACTGTGCCTGAGTAATATTTTGCATAAGGCCCCTAATGGTTTTCTCACACCTACTAGCATCAGAGCTATCACTATTGTTTTCCTTGTTTAGATTTAGGTCTTTAGGTTGTTTTTCCTAACAAAAATTGACTCTTAAACTCCCCTCTCAAACCATTTATTTTCTTTGGCTAAGATCTGTGCCTTACTATCTTCAAAGGAGTGGTTACTTTGAGATGGAGATGCACAGCAGATTGGTGGCCTGAGCTGCTCTTCCGTCGGTGTTGGTACATTCTCTTAGACACAGTACAAATTCTATAAGAGATTGTGTTTCCATAGAGATGCTACTGCTTTGCCTGAAATGTTCCACAGTATGGCATTATACATATCTATCTTGCAGTTATTCAATTACAGGTGTTTTTAGCTCTTAAAAACATGAATTCTTACTGAGAGCGGACCCGCCTCTCCACAGATCTGATCTATAACATGACCAGGTGGTGTGTCTGTTTTTCATGGTCCTTGAATATCATGATTCTATGTGGTAGGGTGAGAGTATTAAAGGGAACATATGTAAAATCAACTTTTTCTTCATCATTTTCATACTCAAAGTTGTAGTTTGATTGCATTTTCATAATCCATTCAAGTGCTCAGAAAATTGCAGTTTTCACGTATCCCCTATCTCCACCCACTTCTCCGTACTTACTTTTATGTCTTGTTTAAAATGGGACATAACACATAAACTCCGCCCACAACCGTATTGCAAATAGAGGTGTTAAACTGGGCGGTACTTGGAGGACTAAAAGAAAAATTGAGAAGTAAGGAGGGGCGGGATCTGGGGGTGTAAGAGCATTTTGATTGGTCTAGCAGATATCCATGCTTCAAACTCCGCCCCTGCATCCAAGTGTTTGTATCAGAAGGACTGTAATCAGAACACAAAGCTGCAGATGTACTTAGTTTGATCTAAAACTGCCAAAAACAAGACAATAGACGACGCTGTTAAGTTGTGTGTTTAGTTCCACTTTAAGCCCACACTGGCCCTTATAAAGCACAGAATCTGAATTTCTTTAAAAGTTGAAGGTCCTAGCTGATTCGCTCCGCGTGACTCACACTGCTAACTTTCTTTTCATGTTTTGCCTTTGTTGTCGGCAGAGACGTGACATGTGACAGCTAACGTGAAATCTCCTTTATTATTGGGCTGCCATCTTGTTGCCCTGCATAATCAGCCCCCACTGTGGCCCTATGCTGTAATTACGCCTCCTTCCCACCAGGCTGCAGGACATGTGGCTGTATTGAGAATGATGAGGCCGACGCTGACTTAAACAACATGGCGACGCGTTTGCTATTTTCCGCTGCGATGAGGGTCCACCGTCGCGCACTTAGGTTCCATAGCAGGTCGTGTCAGTCTGTGCAAAGAATAGAAAGAAGCAGCAGCAAGAATTTGTAAAAGGACTTTTGAGATTACACTTTTTGGTACTGAAACTGATATTACTACTCTTGCAATGAAGTTAGATTGTATCCTGCTTCTCACAAAATGCCACTGACAATTACTTCCTTTTATTTTAATGGGGTAAACTAGTAAGCTATGGCTGGTGTGATGCAATCCAGAGACAAAACTTGAACGGCGTTCTCCACTCTGAACAGGTTCGCCCCTCCACAGAACTGACTAGTAACTTGGCCTGGTGCCCTTGCCTTCTTCTCTCCATGAAGATAGATAAGTTTATACTTTGGAACATTTAAGACAAAACATCTCTATGGAAACAGGCAGGAATGTTGCACAGTATGGCGTTAAACCTATCTATCTCCATGGAGACACCACCTGGCCAAGTTATAGATCAGCTCTGTGGAGAGGCAGGTCCACTTTCTGTAAGAATTCATGTTTTTGAGCGATAAAACCATCTGTAATTGAATAATTGCAAGATAGATATGTATAATACCATATTGTGGAACATTTCGAGCAAAGCAGTAGCATCTCTACGGAGATAAGCAGGTGGCAGATCTGTAAATTAACATCGTGTAACTTTAAATCAGATTGAGATTACATTATTTAAAACACATGTAAAACACATATCCTGCAAAATTGCCTGACGTCTACCTTTGTTTTTAGCACAGAATGCAAACAACATTGTCGCATTTTGCTTGCACACTTTAGCGTAGCATTAACCACAGCCGTCACAAGCAATTTAGCGCTTTGAATCGGATTCCTCTTTAGCCTGGATTTACAACAAAATGTGGAATAATCGTCTATGGCGGCACAGACTATGAATGGGCTTTCTCAGACACTATGCCCTCAGGAGCGCTGATCTTTCACATGCTTCTTGACACATGGCAATTACAGTCCCACCCCCCTCCTACGTGTTTTTAAGAGTAATTAAACCAGGCCATGCTACAGTTAGATGCACAGGAGGTCAAGCCAGCCCAATGGAGAATTCCCAAGCCCCGTCTAGTGTTTTCTTAGTAGTGTGTGGGCTGCTATTGTAGTGCAGAGATACAGAGAAGGTTGGGTTAGCGGGCTGATTGCTCCTAAGGTCATTTTTGATCATCATCAGAAGGAGAAGAGATACAAACAAGTGGAGTGTCTATAGGAGGGCTTCTTTTCCTGTCTTGGCCAGGACGCTCTTGTAAAAGAGATTTTTAATCTCAATGAGACTTTTTTTCTGGTTAAATAAAGGTTAAATAAAAAAAAAAAAAAAAAAATTTTCCACTCACGTCAAACTGATGGACGAGAGCGGGCAGGAGGCGGGACACGTGCTGTGCCGACACTACAGACAATACACTGTGAACAAGAGATGGAGCTCTACTGTTTTAATGAGGTGGAACAAGTTGCATTTCATTTTTTCACTGGTTGTTGTGTATTAACCTCGGGCAGTAAGATGGATTCTCGTGATATTTGTAAGTTCACAAACTCATGAAAGTCCATCTCGTCATGCTCATAGTGGTGTGATAGGATGGACCAATCACATAGAAGTATTGAGGTTTCGGTGGAAGCCAAAGGTGAAGCACCAAACAAATCCAAAACAAACATGGCAGTGCTGACAGATGTACTTCAGCCTATTTTAGCATCAATACTGTAGACTGTATATATCAATGGACATAATTAACCTGCTAGCCGCCGCGTTCCAAATAGAAAATGAGCATGGGCGTGCTTCCAGCTCCATCTACTCTGGCTGCAATTCACTTTAGATTGGAAAACTTTCAGTCCTTTGTCTATAACTGCTGCTGTCAGGCTAGTCATTTTGGTCTTAAAATCATTCATATAAACCCGCTCTACATGAGTCTGATGTTTTTATTTCACTATTATGTCTGTAAATCAAGATATGAACATTAATAACAGACAATCAGGTGTTGTTTTTTTTTATTTTTTTTTGTTTTTTTTTTTTTTTTCCAAAGTCGCTCCTACTAGCGTTAGCAACAGGCTTGATTGACAGCGTTGCTAAGTGCCCACTCCATGCTAAAGCAGCAATGTGGGCGGGAAGGGGCTTTACCTTCAACAGCCCCACTGGATTGGCTCTTTGGTTGCTATGATACACGTGGACGGAATTCCAAATATGGAACTTGGCTCCAAATTCAATTAACTGTAGTCTTGATGAGCGTCATTTACTGGAGCTGAACGCTATGGGTGACCACATACTGAGTCCAGTTTAGTTTGAGTATGACCCAATACATATGAATCTACCATGAGCCAGGTCAGTTGGTGATGCCTTTCTCTCAGATGGGGGCAGGCCTATTCATTTGAAACTATATTATCCGCAGGGGTTCAGAATGATGAAAAATTTGTGACACTAACAGTATATTGTATCTTTTTATTGGGAAACGTCCTCAATATGTCGTATACAAAGCTGAAACTCATGAATAGTATTAGTTAAACTGTTTTAAGGTAGGTAGATGTATTATACGGTGGTCCCTCGCTATATCGTGGTTCATCTTTCACGCTCGCTGTCTCGTGGATTTTTTTTGTGCAAATGTGCATGTTTTTTTTGTTGTTTTTTTTTCAGTGTAAGAACGTGCATTATGTTCTGCGTCCTGATTGGCCAAGGGACTGTAAACCGTTGTCAGTCAGTCTCCTCCATGCCGTGTCTCCTGCACAGTACAGAAAGTGTTCAGCCAAATCATAAATATTCGATCGAAGTGTGACTCTGAAGTGCTGTATGTTTGCAAGTTTTCTCCCCGACAAAACCCACAGTGTCGAGGAAACGTTCTGCACTGACAAATTTCAGAAACGCTTTGGACTTAAAAGTGTTTCTGTGCACGGAGAGGCACCTGTATAAAGGTGTATAAAGTGTGTGGTGAGGGTTTTATAGCCTTAAAACATATATAATAAGTGTAAAAAATAAAGCTGACTACTTTGTGGATTTCGCCTATTGCGGGTTATTTTTAGAACGTAACCCCCACGATAAACGGTGGGTCCCTGTATATGATGAAGGGTCAGCAACCTTCTTGTCTCCATGGACATGTTATTGCTTTGTCTGGAGAGTTACACATTGTGGCATTTAGCTAATCTATCTCCATGTAGTCAAGAAGAACACACCACCAGGACCAAGGTACAGGTCAGATTTGATGCTGTGTAACTCGTAAAAATGCATCTTTTTCTCATGTAAAAGTCTAAATATCAGACCAAAAATGGAAACTGAAGCACTAATTAAAATGTTAACAAAACAAACAGTTCACAACTCAAATGTAACTGAACACTGAGATGAAATTCAGGTTAAAAGGTTCATTTTACCTAAACAATGAGTTCAACAGGGAATAGTTTAATTAACATAAAAATGGAAGCACCGGTTATATTCATAGATTCAAATAAATGCTACAGTGATGCTAATGTTCCAGGCTCCGAAATTTAATTAGAAAGAAGCATTTCATTTATTTTGCATCGTACAGTGCCATGTAAACAATGGGAGCAGTGCAACGCAAGTTTAGCCAAGTTCATTTACCGTTAACATTCAATTTAACATTCAATTTAAAGTGTTTTTCTCTGGGTTTATAATTACCTGAGCTACATTTATTCTTCTGGTCCCTGAAATTGTGAAGAAAAGCCTACAGTTTAGAACTATGAACATAAAATGCATGGGGGTCTTGTATTAGTTTAGAAGTTAATTATGAACCTCAATCACAATGCAATTTTTCACTTACAAAAAATGCAACAAGAAAAAAAATGACTCCAAATTACAAAACAGTAAAGCTAAAATGGCAAAATGTTCAGTCTTTGCCCAAAATTTAAACAAATCCATTGTCCATTGATCTCAAAATTATGAAAAATGAAAACTGTTGCCATAGCAATTAACATTTTAAAACAAATATTATATCTTTTCAATGGTGAAAAGTTCTCAAAATGTCACCGACAACAGAAAGCTTGCAACCATGAATAGTTCGAATTATTTGGAGTCTAAAACCTACTCTAAAACCACACTTTTTGGAGTAACAGTTATTATCTTCAAAATTTGTCCAGTGCCCTTTTGAAAATTGACACTTGCAGGCTTCCGTAATTACTTTTACTTGTGAAGCCTGTCCAACTTTACCAACTTTTTCAGATTTTTTTTTTTTTTTGGAATGAGAGAGGACATTAATCATCAAAAACCAGAGAGAGGAGGGAGGGTCTGTCTGAGAGTAAAAAACAGAAAGTAGTAACAATAGTTTCCTCTGACCTGCTGTCACTGTATGATAAATACCCATCCGTGAGGTACAGAAGTGGGCTAGAGTAGAGCACTTAGGGAGCTGCGTTCAACCCTGTGTAACTTCTCCTATTTGACCTCCAATCCAAAGCATTAACTGTGTCTAGACCCTCCAGATGGCCATGCATTCTTGGACTAAACAGGTCACCAAAAAGAAAAAACCCAAATGACGTTTTAAGAGTACTCGTGGGAAAGTTTATATAACGTGAAAATATTTATAAAGTGAAAAGAACTATTAAAGGTGCACTATGCAACTTTTCTATGGGGGAATCGGCCACGTGCTTGTCCCCCTGGATTAGTATTTGATATGTAGGAATCTTTATTTTGACAACAAATTGTGATTTTCAACATGAGATCGTAGTACTGGCTCCAATTCACTTTACATTGAAAACCTGTTGACCCTCTCTCCATAGCTGCTGCTGTCAAGCTCGTTATTTTAGTCTTAAAATGTTCGCATTACTTGCTCTACATGATCCTGCTTTTGATTTTTATTTTGCTATTGTGTCCATAAATCAAAATATGAACATTAATAACAGACAAGTCAGGTGCTTTTTTTCCCAGAGGTTCCTCTTGCTATTGTTAGCAACAGGTTTGATTGACAGTGTTGCTAAGCGCCCGCTCCTTGCTAAACCAATGGTGTGGGCGGGAAGGGATGTTACCTTAAAATCTTAAAGTGCCTGGCTTTGGATTGGCTCTTTGGTTGCTATGATACTCGTGGCTCTAAATTCGCTCCATAACTGCGTCCAAAACTAGTCACTTGACGTATCACTACGTATACTAATCTATATGTCTTATACTTGTTCTGATGCAGCACAACATCTTTCTAAAGCTATTCAGGAAAGTTCATTTTTATCCTGTGAATGTGACTTTTTAGTATCAATACCTGCTCAAATGAGTATCTAGTTTCGATGCTAGCTCATAATTACATCAATTAGTATCTGATTTCCGATACATTTGACAACTCTACCATGGATATGTAGCTTTGCCTGGAATGTTCCACAGTATGTCATTTCACATATCTATCTCCATGACAACCAGGTTAGGCTTAGGTATATGTTCTGTGGAGAGAGGACTTGCTGCAACAATAAATGTTAGATATGAGATATTAATACCATACTGTGGAGGTATCCAAGGTACATCTCCACTAGAAAAGTTACATGATAGACCTTTAACTTTACCAGGATATTCAAAAAACACATAAGCGTAATGCAGGTTTTAACAAGGAGCAGGACAGATGGATGTACTCAGGTTCACTCCAGCACAAGATAAAAATAAACATGGTCTAAACAAGGCTTAACATTGAAGCTTGCAATAAATGAGGAACAAGTAAGGGCCAAACCAGGTGAATCAATTATATAATAGCTATGGCATTTTGTTTCTCTCGTATTGTCACTGTTATTTAAAGTATTGGTCCAAGAAATTACTCAAATAAGAGTAAAAAAAAGTGCTTGAAGTAACTATACTTGAGACGAGTGATTGTAAGAGAGACATAACGTCTGGATTATAGTTTAAAGTGAATATCATTGGAAGGATAAAACATGAAACAATGTAATTACGCTGGTATTTTCAAAGGACAGACCACGACTATTACAAACAAATCGCATCTGAAGGAGCAGTGCAAGAAACTAAAATGTTCAAATCATTTAATATTTCTAACAGGCCCGTAAACAGAAATTTGGGGGCCAGGGGCAAGAACCTTCACATGGGGCCCCCTCTCTAAATGAAAAGGAATAGAGTCCAATTTTGGGCCCCTAAGACCTTGTGGCACAGGACAACAAACCCCTTTATCAACCCCGTGATTGTTAACATGAAACATTTGCACTTGTAGACTAACGACCTCATTTATTACGCATTTGCTCATGGAGTAAAGAGCTAAACGTGCTAAAAGTGGAGCAAAAACCTGACGCAATTTCTCACCAAGACGCTAAAGAAGAAGCAGCCCAGTTTTGTTCCTATGAGTGAATGAATACGCAAAACAGGGCATTTTTTTCGGAAATGGAAGAAATGCAAATGAAGTAGTTTAGCGAGTGTTGCCAAATGTATCACAAATATGAAAGCTAAAACTGTGTGATAATGTGGAACGCTGGAGAGACAGGTGTAAACTTTTTACACAGAATAGCTGCAGCAATTTGTGCACCTATAGGCCAATTAGTATTGATTTGAAACGCTTTAAAATGTTTCACAAGGACAGATAAGATAACAGCATTTTGTTTTCAAAGCAGCAGTAATAAAATTTAAACTCTTTACCTGCAGCACTCTTCCCTGACTCCCACAAGTCTTCCACTGAACTGAAGCGTTCCACAGCAGCTGTCCATCAAACTGGTCTCTCCGACGTCCTAAAAAGACTGTCCCATGCTGCTCAAAATGTTCACGACTCGATGAGTTTTTCAGACGCTCCTTAACCCAAACGCTATGAGAGAATGTCCTGAAGTAGAAACAAAGGTCAATTTGCACAACACAACACTTCAACAATTCAATAGCCCACAGGAGCAAAGGCGAACAAACTTTTGCACTCGCTGAATACTCTCATTTACATATCAGAAATAATACGATTACGCGCACTTCCCAATGGTAAATCACGCACGACATGCAGACAAATTACACAAGCAGTTTTTAGATAATACTGGCAGTTTAGGGCATAGATTGAGAACTGATGCCCTTAGATACAGTGGGAATCTAAACCTTTACTCAAGTAGGAGTGAAGGTAGGGCGTCTGAAAAGTACTAATATTGAATACTCAAATAAATTCGTATTGAATGCAAGAGCGACATAGCCCTATAGCTAACTCATGCGCCATAGTCTACCCTATTCATTTGTATGACTGTGCTGCATGCTTGCGTACACTGGGGAGAGTAAAATCAGCCATGTGCAGGGGAGATCTTGGTCATCGGTCCAAGCGCGCCGCGTCCAGTGATTGTTGTTAAATTGGCAGTGAAATGTTGTTTTCTGCTTTGACAGTTCACAAAAGGATGCCCAGAGAAAACAGGCTTCCCCTAATCCAACAGGGCCATCTGTACTGCTTATTTAAAACACAACAGACCTGCGTAGTTTGAAGAATATTTATTTGATGAGGTCTACTGGGTACAAGCATTATTCACAACTTAGAGGTAAACAAGGCATTCTGTCTCAGTGTTTAAGAATCCACGTTCTACCGAAACACAAAAGATAGAACGTCGAAATGCTTAAAAAATATAAATTAGTTCAGCAAGGAGAATTTTAACATATACAATCATACTGATACTGTGCAATGACGTCACGCTGGGGGAGTATTGCATTTATGTTTATGGTGGAATGTTCAGCAGGCACCATGGTGACACAATTCACACATCAGCAAACACAGCCTGATAACTATTTAGATCTGAAAACTCAAGAAAAAAAAATTCAAAATGGACTCAAACAACACATTTCCATGAGCCTGTGATCAATACGAGCGTTCATGGTTCAATTTAGGTCTTTAACTGTGACGAACTAATGCTAGCTAGCTTGTGACTGTAAAATATTAGCGAAGGACTTGTTTAACAGCACAAATCAGCTCGCTTGTTGTAGTTCCAGCTAAGTCAACCTCACTGTTGTCAGACTGTGTTAAAACAAAGCTCAGATTAAAGTCTAAACTCGAGTAACAGAGGTTCATACGGAGCAGTGCCTCCAGTTAGCTTCAATCCATCCAGACAATGTTGACGATATCAGCTGCAAAGTATAACGATACCATGGCTTTGTCCACAATGTTCCACGATGATGTAGTAGATGATCTCCATGGAAACAAGCAGGTGATGCCTCCAGGTCAAGTTACGGGTCAGATCTGGGGACAGGGCGACATGTTTTTTAGGTATTTTAGAGCAATAAAAACACATGTACTTTGACTTAATGTAAATGCTAGATACGTTTAATGTCATACTGTGGAACATTCCATTCCACTGTTAGCTCTGTCCACTTAGACACTTTTATCCAGGAAGTTGTCTATTTCTGGCAGTTGCTTCCTCAAAGTTCTCACCTAACAAATAACAGTTTAAATGTATCACCAGTATCATTCTGTGTCTTTTTTACCCATAATATAATGTATGGAGTGAAAAGTGTTTTTTGTGAGCTAAAGGGAAGTTTTAAAACAAATCTGATACTTGGGCAGAGAAAACAGAAAAGCTGAGGTGGCTACAGGATCCGCTGCTGCGCTGAATAAAGTCTATGTGTATTAAAACTGGGTAGAACTGACAGATATAAATGCCTGGCAAACTTGGAGCTAAATGCTAGCCTTAAGATAACCACTTATGAAGGCATCTAATGTAAGTTTAATTTCAAATGAGCCTGGATCAATGGGGCAAAGGGGTTTTAGGTCAAGTTTAATTTAGCCTGCAAAGCCTTAGGAAACACTGGAATGATGGGTGTTAATTGTTTGGCTTGTGGGGTCTGGTTATGGATGCTTATTAGAAAATCATTACGCTAATTGCTAAACAGAATGTGCATTTTTGATTGCCATGAAAAACTGCCCCATAAAAGTCACGCAACACTGGACCATTATACTGTTATTGTTCTGAAATATCTAACCCTTACGTGAATTCAACGTGTTTTGTTCTATCTTGACAGGTCTAAACACAAGATTCCTTTAAATGGACTAAAAAGGGGATGGTTAGCTTGAGCGCACGCCTGTGTTCTCACGAGCTAAGTGCTGCTAACTGCGCTAATTGCGTTTCTTGTCTGCTCTTGTCACAAACAAAAAGCCGCCGCTCAGATGTCCATTTCACATTTGTTTCACCGTGAGCCATTTAAGAATTAGCCTTTTTGTGCATGAACGAAACCAAAACAAACTAGAACTTAATCCATTTAGGACTAAAACAACACGACAGATTATTATTTTCATCTTTATTTTATATATATATTTATATATATATGTATATATATATATATATATATATATATATATATATATATATATATATATACGCACATATAAATATATATATATATATATATATATATATATACACGCACACACACACACACATATATTCAATCTATTTTTGTAAATGGTCATGGTCATGTTCCTATACAGCTCTTTTCCACCTTCAAGGCACTCAAAGCTCTTTACATCAAAGAACCACTCACACACACATTCATACACCAGCGTACGCAGACACTGGGTGGTGAGGTGGGTTAAGTGTCTTGCCCAAGGACACAACAGCAAGGACACAACAGCATTCATCTGTGGAAGCTGGACCGCCAACCTGTGGGTCAGCGGATCTGGCCAATGGCGTTTATGTCGAGAGCAGGATTCAAACCACCGACCTTCGAATCAGTGGGCAAATGCTTGACCAATTGAGCTACTGTCGCACCAAATTGCGCCAAACTTTCATTTTTTACCTACCGTCCATTCCCTCCATGACCACTATTTTGTGTTCCATTTTTTTCTTAAACAGTAATACACATTTCAGCAGCATTGCATAATCATTTTAGTAAATAACGAGGCAGGTGAACGTCAACGCTGTAGTTTTCAAACAGAATTCTGCAGAAATGTTTCCTTTATTATTAAGGGCCCTGCACCTTTTTCCCATGTATTTCTTGCCCCAGAACAGATATACTGGATACACAGCTCTTGAGATCAACATATATCCACTACATGCTGTCTGCAAGTATTTTATTGTCTGTCACAAAGTGCACCTTAGCATGCTAGTTGTTGGTAGCATTACCATCCTAGCAAAACATTGCTCTGGTCTGTGAGTGTTCTGCATAGTAATTATAACCTCATCTTCATCAGTAAATAGGATGTTTGGAGTGCATAAGGTAAGTGAGGAGTAACTTTGGATCACTGCAAATCGTTTAAAAAGAAGTAGTCTTGTTTTTAACTCTTTTATCTGTTTTTCACGTTTATTCAGACAGTAAAAACCAGGTGCGGTGGCGTTAAATCATCAATATTGCAGTTTAAAATGTCCATAAAACAGTGATCCACAGACGTTGTAAATCGCAACCAGCAGACAAAAGCACAATATCTCCTCTTTAACCAGGGACTAAACAGACCCAAATCTGCACTGAACCTGCCTCTACAAGACTAAACCAGGGCTAACCTCCACATAAACCTACTCATGGCTCATACTCCTGTAACCCCAATCATACCAAATAGCATTCTCCCTCCATATCTGCTCTCCCATCTGCCCCCCTCCTTCTCCTCAGTCTTTATCATGGTACCAAGGCCCCACTGGGAGGCTGTGATCTGCAGTGCACATCCTGAAGAATTAATGACTGCTAATGTACCAGTTAATGCAGAAAAGGCGGAACATCCATCATAACTGACAATTTAATAGCGCTTTCATAGAAGAGGCCAGTCACTTTGCTCCTATATGCTCCTCCACTATTCTTCCTCACAGCCCACACACGCACAAACCTCACATATGAGATTGCTTAAGCTAATAGGTAAATAGCAATGTATGAAAAAGCTTAAATACGTTTACAAGTCGTTTGCAGCAGACAGGGAGTTAATTAACGCTAGCCTGGAGATAGTAGGCTAATGAAGCAGCGCTAACGATGGACGCTAACGTACGCGAGCTGCACCCCGAAAGCTTTTTATAATTAATTGTTCTTGATCAAGTCTGAATCAGCGGTTAAATGTAGTGGCGCGCTGGGACGCTATAGTGGCCTGAGTCATGGGTTTTATCGCGGTGGTTTTTGGGAGGAAATGTATTAAGAATGAAAAATTGCATCTGGAAAAGTTGGAAGTTAATAATGAAATGTTAAAGAGTTGGGTGTTTTACTTCTATGGGGTAGTAACTGCTAACACATAATGTATTTAGATAACCATGTTACCTTTTATTGTGCTGAAAAAAATGCTATATTCATCCAAAAAAAAGAAATATGTTTATAATTTTCTCTTTCATTTTGGTCTCCCCTGTCTTTGCTCTCCATGCTAAGTCACTCCCCCTTCAGAGCACAATCACATTACAATCTGCGTGTTTTCTGCTAATGAAACTAAACAAGAAAAAAAATTACAAAACAAATCAAAAATTAAACAGTTTTGTATCCTGCTTTTGTATATTTAAAGAGAATTCTCCTGTGGGAGCATGGATGATGTAGGTTTGTGGGCGGAGCGTTGGACAAACCATAAGGAGGGTTTGAATAGGTCCTCGGGGAGATCACTAGATTACTCAAACATGCATGGAGCTAAAACCTTTTCAGACATGTTTTTGATGAGGGAACAACATTTTAACATGGTAGAAAGCTCAAAATGAATGATTTTCCATAATACCCCCTCTTTAAATAACTACTATAACTGCAGTAGAAGTTACATTTTGAACTGCTACTAACAATATGAATTTACTTTTTCCTTAGAATGGTAAAATCACATCAAAAAAAGCTACGATTTCTTGTTATTCCCCAATGATGTGGCGGAAGATCAGCTTTCCAGGCTGATGATTTCAGTTTTATCCTCCATTTTACTCTCTGTCAGCATCTACGGTAGCCCATGAGGGACATGCTGTTAATCTTGAACTGACTTTGCAAGAAACAAGCACACAAAAAGACATCCAGAGAGAGTGAGCTAGCTGTTTTTGTTTTAATTCAATATCTGAAAACTTAAAACTGGAATACACAACTCGCTGTACTGTAAATGAGTCAATATTGTGTTTTGCCCCATAAGCGATATTCTAAACGCAATCTATCGGACGACATCTGACTGCTGCACGGTGTCTGCGTCTAGTAATGAAGTATTCTTCATCCATTTTGTTCAGCTTATCCGGAGCTAGGTAGTAGTCCAAGAAGGACCCCCAGACTTCCTTCACCCCAGACACTTCCTCCAGCTCCTCCGGTGTGGTGGGACCTTCTCAGCCTCCCCTGTAAGGTCTATTCTAGAGTACTGGAGAGGAGAATCCAACCGATAGTGGAACCTCAGAGCAGTATGGTTTTCGCCCTGGTTGTGGAACACTGGATGAAGTATTCTATTGATTGCAAAGCCGGAAGTACAGAAACTGAACTTTGTTGGCCTAGTCCATCTTTGTTTTACTCCACTGCATCATAATAGGTCGTGAATATTCATGCATGTGAATACTAGAAATGTGCTGAAGGGTTTGTGAGAGCTGTGAACTATAGTTAGACACATTTAAAAACCTTCAAACTACTTCCAACGTTCATGGTTTGAAAATAGGTTAATGCAGTTTTAACAGCTTAACTAATTAGTAATATAGTAATTTGATTTGAGGTAAGACAGTCCATACATTTACATACATACTTTTAGGCGTAGTACCATTAAAAAACATGTTTCCAGTTTAACCTACCAAAGAGAACCACAATACCACAGATTCTTACTAAATTCAAACTTGATTTTAATATCCAAATTATATTTTTGAAAGCGCTTTTTTAGAGTTACGTTCTATAAATAACCCGCAATGGGCGAAGCTGTAAGCCAGCCGTAAAACTCTTCACCACACACTTTATACACTTTTCTCACACAGGCATTAACATTTCTCTCTTGTTTAAACACTCTCAAAGTTCAAACTTCGTAGGCGCGTTTGTCGGTGCAGAACGTTTCATCGACATTGTGGGTTTTGTCGGGGAGAAAACTTGCAAACATACAGCACTTCAGAGTCACACTGAGATCGAACATTTACGTAAATTTGGCTGAACACATTCTGTACTGTACAGGAGACACGGCACAGAGGAGACTGATGGACAATGGTCTACAGTCCCTTAGCCAATCAGGACGCAGAACATGTTATAGTGAGGGACAACTGTACATGGTTTTACGCTAGTTCTGATAAAACTCAAAATTAAACGTTTCAGCAAAGGTCCAGAGATGTGATTTTTTTTTCAGTTCAATGAGCATCAAGTTTCCATACCAGTTCTAGCATCGATTAGTATCTGATTTACGATTGAGTCTTCACTTATCCCATCTCAAAATGACATCGCAGTATGACGCACACACACAGTAGTCCATAACACAACTGTTTATCACCGATCGTCCCTGTGTGAAAACAGCTCGGCCGGCCCTGCCCAGCTCCTCTTTGGGTTGATGTACAGAACCAATATTCCGGGAACAGCTTGCACAGGCAGCTAATGTCCATTTCAGCACATCTAAAATTATGTCCAGAGCACTGTCCAATCAATGGCAGTGTCCAGCGGAGGGAGCCGGAGCCACCTCTCCTCCAAATGAGCCGGGTAATGGAGAGATAAATTTATAGTCGGAACTTTTCGCTTGGATTTGTAGTTTTCAATCTGGCGTGCGCATAACTCGGAATGCACTGCGACAAGGAGACAAGAAGACAATGCGTGCCGTGGTGGGACAGTAATGGGAAAAGTTGAACAAAAACAAGTAGTTGAATGCGTGCTGTTGAAAAGGGGGCTGTCGCTTTAAAAGATAATCTCCGTTCGGAATGGGACAGTAATAGATGAGGGAGGCGTCTGGACAAATGAGGATGAATTTCCAGTGTTTATGTTCACTAAGATTGATTAGGGTTATTCTGTGGTTTAGGGGTTTATGGCACAAAATGAGCAGTGAAGAATAGAGGTGATGGAAGCTAAAGATAGCAGTGGTCCGGTTGGCGAAGTCATAAGGAAGACGCTTAGAAAATGTGGTGTAATTAAAATGGCAGTTGGGTAGGGTTAACAATCATTTCTGCTTCTGCTGCTATAAATAAAAATGATCTACGCACCAGAAAAATAAAAGATAAAACGATCACAAACTTACAAAACAAAACATTATATAGTTTCCTCACTTACCTTATGCATTCAGACCATCCTCATTACTCACAGTGATGAGTTTATAAACACTTTTCACAACGACCAGAGCAGAGTTTTTGCTGCCACAGGGTAATGCTGTAAACAACGACTAGCATGCTAACATTGCATTAGTTTGTCTTCTATTATTTTGCTAATTATTTATATAGTGGCAATTGTAATTTAGCAAATCTCGCAAAATTTGACAAAAAAAAAATTGGAAAAATCCATGATTTCAGAATGATGGAAAATTTGAACTGTTGCCATAGCATTTTAAAACAAAACGAGGCGACTCTAGCTCTGTTGGTTGGAGTGTTTGTCGACAGATCCGAAGGTTGGCGGTTCAAATCCTGCTTATGACATAAACATCATTGGTTGAGCGGTCACATCCACAGGTCGGTGGTGCGATTCCGGCCTCCACAAATGAATACTAACATTTGCTGTGTCTCAATTTAACAGTTGCACACTTCATTGGGTGCATTTGAAGGGCACTTGCATAACTAGGCCTGTCCAATTTTGTGCGGACAACAAATGTGCTCTACGTTTCCATGGAGATCGGCTGTGAATGAAGCGTGCATCCAGGCACACTCCGCACTTTTCTGTATCCCATCATGCACCGCGCATGATGGGAGAAATGAGGTATTTTTTCTTAAAGTTACATAATACTACCTGCAATTGGGGAAAAAAAACACCTCGGAGGTTATATTTGCATATTGATATTCAAAGGGAAAGACTAATTCCTTACTTAATTCAATCTAAACAGAAATAAACGCGATGATACCTTGACTCTTATTCAATTAAATAATACATAATTAAAAGTAAAATGAATTATTTCTTAATTAGCAGCAGGTTCCTTGATGTTAAGTGCTTTGACTCTCTTGAAGGTGGAAAAGCGCTGTATAAAAATGTAACCATTTTACCAAAAAGTCCTCAAAATGTTACCTATAACAGAAAGCGGAGACCCAAGAACAGCAGCAGACATAAAAATAAAATAAAATAAATAAAAATAGCCAAGATAACAGTATTATTTCTACCATTAAACCAAAGTCTCATTATAATTTACACCGCGTGAGTCCTTTGTTCCCTCTTATTACTGCGTTAGTTGGTTCATCCATTCTTGACGCCCGTGCAGACTTGCCTTTATAACCTCCATAAATATGCATTGTGTGTTTTGGAGGGTGGCCAAGCTCCGTCCGCCTCGGAGACAGCAACCGTAATTCCTGCTGTCAGTTCAGTTTGCGCACCCCTCGACCTCTCCTCTCACTGTTCAATAAAAAACAAAAAAATAAAAATAAATAAAAAAAAGTTTGCGTCCTTGCTAAATCTTTATAGACCTTCCTGCTCTGTGGAAAATCTAATCTTTTGTTTTTTTGTTCTTTCAGGGGACACAACATGGCCGCCTGGGTTAAAAGTACAAGATAAGCATGTTAGTATCGAGCTAGCGGACGGGCAGGACAGCGATCGTTGTCATTGAGCTGCAGTAAACTCTCAGATAGCCAAATACAGCACGGGGCAGAGGGGAGGAGACACATCCCATTACTGCGCTACTGTACGAGCAATAACACAACATAGTTCGACCACGCGCTAAATGAGAAACACTGCAGTCAATTATGCTCGGTTTTAGACGCTCACTTTTGCTAGCTGCGTGTGCGGAGATAATGTTCACTGTAGCAATTTCAGGAAAGTGTGAAGAAACAACTATTTTGAAGGACTAATTGGAAGTAAAAATGGTTACTTTGAAGAATCTGCAAAGGTCGGTAGAGTAACCAAACGTTGTACTCAAGTAAGAGTAACGTTACTTCAAAATACTGCAAAAGTGCAAAGCAGTGGTTCAAGAAATGACTCAAGTAAAAGTAAAAAGTATTTGAGCAAATGACTACTCAAGTAAGAGTAACATTACATGAGGATAGTACTACTCAAGTAGAAAGTTGTGGTCCAAAAAATACTCAAGAGTAAAAAATATTTCAGAAAGTGACTACTCGAGTAAGAGTAATGTTACTTGAAAATATTACTCAAGTAGAAAGTTGTAGTCCAAGAAAATACTCAAAGAAGACAAAAATGGTTACTTTGAAGAATCTGCAAAGGTTGGTAGAATAACCAAAAGTCTTACTCAAGTAAGAGTAACATTACTTCATAATAATAGTACTCAAGTAGAAGTGCAAAGTTGTGGTCTAAGAAATGTCTCAGGTAAGACTAAAAAGTATTTGAGAAAATAACTACAGTAAAAAAAACTACTCAAGTAAGAGTTACATGAGAACAATATTACTCAAGTAGAGAGAAGTGGTCAGAGAAAATACTCAGTAAGAGTAAAAAGTATTTGAGAAAATGACTTCGCAAATAAAAGTAACGTTACTTGAAAATAATATTACCCCAGTAGAAAATTGTAGTCCAAGAAAAAACTCAAGTAAGACTAAAAATGGTTACTTTGAATAATTTGCAAAGGTTGGTAGAATCCAAAAGGTTTTACTCAAGTAAGAGTAAGAGTAAGTGAACATTACTTCATAATAATAGTCCTCAAGTAGAAGTGCAAAGTTGTGGTCCAAGAAAATACTCAAGTAAGACTAAAAAGTATTTGTGAAAATTACTACTTAAGTAAGAGTAACTTAAAGAGTAACGGTCAGGATGTAAAAATATGCGGCTTGAAAAGTACGTAAAAAGTAAGTAAGTAAATGTAACTGAGTACTACCTAACACTGAGAATATATCTTGCAACCAGGTAACCATGATAACAAAAGATTCTGAAGTAAAAGTAGTAGTTAAAGTGCACTATGTAACATTTCTTGAGGAGTTTCTGATACTTGATTGTCTCTGTTTAGAGGTTCTTGCTTCACTTGGAATGTTCCACAGTTATGCATTACTAGGAAACATATCTATCTCCATGGATGTCTGTGTAATCCCTCAGTCGTCCAGGTCTGATCCATAGTTAAAGATTTAACTTCAGCTTTTACTATCTCCATGGAGAAAACCAGGTAAAAATCATTAAAGCCATACATTGTAACTTTCCAGGCGAAGAAATAACATCTCCATGCAAAAAAGACAGTTGCAGACCACCCACACGAAGTGCATGCGATGGGGCACAGTGGAAGAACGGTTAAAGCACTCACCGCACAACAGGAAGGTCATAGGTTCAATTCCCAGGTTCTGGGGCCTCTCTGTGTGAAGTTTCAAGAATCAGCACTGAGAGAAAAGCTTTTAATTTAAGGCCACATGACATCAACAGTGGAAGAAATACTCAGTTTTGTTACTTAAGTAAAAGTACAGATACAGGAGAAAAAAAAAAAAAAAATGCAAGTAAAAGCAAAAGTATCACGTGAAAAATCTACTCAAGTAAAAGTATTAAAGCACCTGTTTAGAGTAAAAAAGAGTAAAAAGTGACAGTAATAGTCCTGTTCAAAAGTGTAGTGGAGTAAAAAGTACATATACCTGCTCTCAAATGTAGTGACGTAAAAGTAAAAAGTATCCATTTTAAAAAAGGACAGACACAGATACAGTACTTCACTACTTTTATTTTGTTCTGCCACTGCATGACGTCAAACCGAAGTCTTGTAGTCATCATTGTGGTATCCAAAAACAGGTATTAAATATAGAAATAGAGGTTTGGTGACAACACTAGTACGCTTCTCCCTTGGATCCTAAACTTGAGCTCCTGGTAAATGCTGTTGTCGTTGTAATGTTTGAAGTATCGCACTAAGCTGTACCAAATATATCAGCAGAAGTAGTAGCAGCTGGATTACAAGTAGTCGCAAAAAAATCAATCTTTACAAATCTGTTTCCCACTATAATCGACCCTGCTTAAACCCAGTACTTTTTGCAAGCGACAGTACTTTTCCGCCTGCGTGTTTTTAAAAGGAACCCCAAAAAAAGCATGTTTTCATTGCAAATCAGCAGCTCCTTTCTTTCAAGCAAGTGGCAATCTAGAGGCTCGTCGCCGTCGGTAACCAGTGGATGATGTTTAGCGCTAGCTCATTTAATTCCTTTATTATTTGCCGGCGCTGCTTTCTCTGCTCCAGAAATCACAGGAAATTGATTCCATTATCTTGTATGACTTCTCCCCTCGCTCGTAGCACCTGCATATTGAAACACACCGACGCGCCGCCATCTTAACATCCCTGCCATTGAAGTGACATTACTATTGTCATGGCAACAAACCTCTCTTTTCTCTGCAGCGCGGGAAGAAAAACTGTTTTTTTTTTTTTTTTTTTGGGAGGCAGGTGTAGCAGTATCACAATGGTAAAAGGTCATTCTTTGATCGTACATAGGGAGAGTACACTGTGAGGATGGCGTGTCAAATTATGCATATTTTATTATGAAAATCAACACACATCAAAGAGTGTTTTTACTCAGCCGTGTTTGGTGCGTAAGTTCAAAGTCGACATGTCAGATGAAATGTTATAGTAATTAGGCTAATAATAAAACATGAGTTGGACATATAGACTATGAATACATGTATGTGCACAGTCTATGCATGGTAATGACACGGGGAGGTAGTGTCCACAGTGAAATTATAAAGGTTATGTCAAGTAAAAGGTTATGGATGTGCATGTGCTGTTGGAGTAAGCCCATAGATTTGTAAGCTGACAACAGAATTACAAATACAGTTGGTTTAACCCTGGATAACCCAAGAATCCTTCCCCTTCTTTGGAAAATAATGAACATTGCATTAAATTATTGCTGTAAGTTTACTGAAAATTGAAATATCCACTTTATTTCCTAATTTAGGATCAGGGCCAAATTTGACCCATTGGGCTTGCTAATTTATCCACAAAGAATATAAAACGTACTTCTAGACATTCTGCAAGCTATTACTAAAAAAAATAACAAAAAAAAAAAAAAACCTGCTGCTGGTTTGCTGAGAAGACGATTTTCTTTGGGTAGTTTTCCAGCTCAACGGGTCGGCCATCTTATCACTACCACTACTACACTACCACACTATCACTGGCTCCGGTTCATCCACTAGATATCTCTATGCAGGGGCCAGAAGTGGCACTCTGGGCTTTTTGAATTTTTTGAATTGAAATTAGACGCAAATAACTGCGGCCAAATTTGACCCAGTGGGTTCTCCAGGGTTAAGGTCAAAATAATCCGTGTATTGGTTTAGGGGCTGTTTTAAGGTACAGATCTTATTGTCGTTGTTAGGTACATTCAAAAAAAATAAATATCTTTGATACATGTTGTCTTCTAACCATCTTTATTGCAGAATGCTAGATTAATATTAAGTTTAAAACATGCACAGTGTCTTATCTAGAGCGAGGTCCACCACCTGCTTGTCCTGGAATGTTAATTTTTTATTTCTTGCTCTTCTGTGAGCATGCTCGCCTCTCCACAAACCTGTCATTTGGTCTGGTAGTGCTGTCAGCTAACCTGGCCAACAAAATGAATTTTCACAATGTTTGAGAGTTCACAAAATCACAAGAATCCATCTGGCCCGGCTTGTTTCCATGGAGATACACCAGTTTAATCTTCATAGTGTGGAACATTCCTGTCAGACAAGCAGGTAGTGGATGCTCCGCTCCTCTAAAGTGTTTCCATTTGTGAAAGAAACAGATGGAACAATCACAGTGACAAACGTTTATATGGCAGAGTAGAAGCACTATGTTATATGGCACTAAATGTAAACCATCTAGGCCTTTTGACATTTAGAAAGCTCCTGTGTATCTGCTGGTAATCGCAACAGTGCTGTTCATATGGACACATACGATATATACTGTGTCTGCATCTGCATCACGTGATACTGCTCTGGTATTGTGTTTTATGATACTCTTACAAGGAGCTAATGTTTTATTATTGAGCAGGTAAAATGAATGAGTGAGTGAGTATAGTTATGAAGTTAAATGAAGTTAGTTTTGACATTTAGTTTCAGGGTTTAGTCTCCATTCTCTTTTATTTTTTTCCTTTTTCCCTTTTTCTTTGAATGAGTAATTGGATAACCTTCCCCACATCATTTCAGCCCTATACTCAAGCTAATACTACTTGTGTGCATGTGCGTGGGGCAAGTATGAAGAGAAAAGAAAGGCCTTTTGTGAGTATTTCTACTTGACATAAGGTTACTGTCCCAAAGTACTCATAATACTCTCTGAATATCAAATACATTTTCAGATTTATTCTAAAATGCTACAGCTAATTTAATGTTGTTTTCTGCAGGAAATGTGAAGAATACATGATGTAACGATTTGACAAAACTCCAAATGACATGAAACGTTCCACTTGTTGCAGATAGTGTCCTATATGTGTCACCGGGACGACCGCACATGCCCAAAGCTGCTTACTAATGTTCTTATAGTCAAGGACACAGACACCTAGCAAAATCTCATTTCCAAAGTGTGAAATTTGCTCATTCTCCTCGTGATAGCTTCATTTCATAGTGAAAGCTAATTATGGCAGCTATAATTTCGTTCAGCAGTCAAGCCATCAGCTGGTCAAATAGAGAGCGCCTCACCAAATGACACCACATAATTGCTGTGGCAAAAACAAATGCTTTAGAAATAATGCCCGTTCCATTTAAGACAGGACACTTTGGGCAAATATTACGTTACCTCGTGTCTAAATGTGGACTGCGTAACATTTCTGGTGCGGGAGCTGGTTTCCATGGAGATGTTATTGGTTCACTTGGATTGCTTCATATTAAGGCGTCAAACGTGTCAGTCTTGCATTAAATTCCAGGTGTTTTACTGCAAAAAAAAAAAATGGTATCACCTTCTTATTGTTTCTTTCTTATTCTTTATGGATGGATTAGACACAATCCCTTGAAAAAAGTTACAGTGTATCTTGCGAACAAACAGGTTATTAAGGCTAATTATGATGCGTTATGGATGCTTTTTAATTTTACTTCACTACATTTGAGAGCAGTATCTGTACTTTCTATTCATAATTTTTGAACTGGACTGAAAAGTAAAAGCATTTTTGTATTATCATTTTTGTTCAAGACCTGCTGAAAAGGCTGAGGGTTTATTTTTATCAATTTCATAGTTAGAGCAAACAAATGTACAAATAAAAAATAGCCAGAAAAAAAAAGTTTCTGTATCAAAATCACTGCATTTAAAACATTATTAGATCTCACAATATGCGCAAAATACTTTAACTTTTTACTCTTACACAGGTCCTTTTACTTAAGTAGATTTTTTCATGTGATACTTTTTTTTTTTTTTGCTCCAGTATAGTGTTGAGTAACAGAATTGAGTACTTCTTCCCCGCTTCCAACCCAGCAAGACACTGTTTTTTTAATTGACAAACAGCACATATTAGTTGCCGAGATAGAAGTATTTATAATGTCAGCCGTAACTGCAGTAATATTAGTGGTACAAATAGTGAGAACAGGCCTGGTAGTGATGTAGAACCCATTGTGACTGAGCCAGCTGCCTCAAGAACACATTTGAATAACATTTGTTTGCGTAACTTGTGTGTTTTTGAAGGTCTAAGCTTGAGACGTCCTCGTGTTATTAGCCATAGACATAACTATAAAAGCTTGGATTAGATATTGTTTGCTTTATAACATACACATGCTTAAAGGGGGGGCTCTTTTTTGAGCGCTCTACCATGTTGTAACGTTATTCCTTCATCAAAGAACATGTCTGCAGTGGTTTTCTGACGCATTTGTTAAGTGATCTTGCTGCCTCTTAAGGGCTCTCTTTGAATCCGCCTCATAGTTACCAGTACGAGACCACGTCACTTGGTTCTCGAGTCAAGATGTGGTAGCAGTCAGTCTAAGTATCCATGGGTCCAGAGCATAGACCGTATATATAAATGGACATAGCTAACCTGCCAGCCACCACAGTTAAAATGGGAAATGATCATGGGCGTGCATCCAGCTCCATCAACTCTGGCTCCAATTCACTTTACATTGAAAAACTGTTGCAACTCTCCCTGTAACTGCTGCTGTCAGACTCGTCATTTTGGTCTTAAATGTTCGTATTGACTAATCACCTCGCTATTGTGTCCGTAATTCAAGATATAAACATTAATAAGAGACGAATCGGGTGCCTTCTTTCCCCAAGTTCCCGTTAGCATTAGCGACAGGTTTGACAATAACTTCAACTGCCTCGTTCCGGATTGGCTCTTTGGTTACTATGATACTCATGATCGAAATTCCTATTAAAGAACTTGCCTCCACATTCGCCCCTATAACTGCTAACCTCTGATGAAAAGTTAGGACAGTTGCCATAGCGATATAAAACAAAGTGTTTCTATGTGATTGGGTTATCTGTCCTACTGTCCACAAAATGGCTTCATATAACAGGAAGCTGAAACCCATGAATTAGAGAATCCATTTTAAGGATTCCTTGTGTTTTTCCCTGGTTTAGTCTTAATTTAATCCAATTTTTAAACTACATTTTTTATTGATTTTGAAGTGACAACTCATTACAATTTTTCTCCCATCACCTAAATGACCATTTTATTTCTGCATACATCTCTTCTATTTTTGTATTTATAAATATGAATTAAATGTAAAGTAAAATTAATTAACAAAACCAACAAAACATAACAGATTTTTTTTTTACATATTTTAATATTTATTTTAATACATTTTTTACAATACATTTCAATATAGTATTTTCAAAACAATAAAAGGTAACATGGTGATCTAAATATGTTTTTGCAATAAATACCCCAGAAGTGTAATACTGCCTCTTTAACTACGGCTTCTTTGAATTGGAAAAGCAAATAATACTCATAAAACACAGGTCTTCTAAATCAATGAGCGTGAAATATGTGCACTGCCCCCGGTGGAGAGACACTGACCTTCAGCTGATGTTTTATGGACTGACCTTTGACCTTTGTACAAATATGGGAACTTCTGTCTGTGTAAATACTCTGCAATCCAGTCCATCACTGTCAAGAATAACTAATAAGAATAAAACTAGTCCTCATCACCAGAACACTAAACAAACTGCAGTCGGCCTGGCACATTGTCTGCTTGAGAAAGACCAGACTGGATTTAAGATTCACTTGGGTTGCAAACTGCATGCTAAGGCCCATCAATTTTTCATGGCCCTCACACTATGAGCGCTCGCAGCCAGAACCGGGGGGTAATGCACAATTGATTTGTGTATTAAAAGTGCTTAGCCAAGCAGGCATCAGTGGGAAATGTAGTGATTACCCCCGTGGGACTGGGGAAGGCCATGTAGAGCTAAAGTAATCACACTGTCCACATAGACATAGTATAATCTATAGAGGATAAACACAGTGTATTGAGGGAGAGAGCAATAGTTACTGTAGAGAGAGCTGACCAACCAAGAGCCAATGTCCAGACATTTTAATGCTACGTGAAGAAAGCAGAAAGTACTGTGAATGAGGGAATGAAGCTGGGGAATATATATATAGAGAGAGTGATTATATAGAATGGCTTAATGCAATGGTTAACACAATATTAAAAGTAGCAAGAAACTTAATGTATATGAACTTCATTTAACCAAG
This sequence comes from Periophthalmus modestus, assembly GCA_019594935.1. NCBI lineage: Eukaryota > Metazoa > Chordata > Actinopteri > Gobiiformes > Gobiidae > Periophthalmus > Periophthalmus modestus. Next base: position 15,836,403 of record JAIEZT010000107.1, read on the forward strand.
ATACACTTTTTTATTATGACTTGTTTTGTTTTTTGTTTTTTTCTGCATTTCTCATTTGGCCTATAAGTTTAGCCAGGATTAAGTTGTTGTTTTTTTTAGTTTTTTTTTTTAGGGTTTTGTTTGTGTTTTGTTTTTTTTGTTTGTTTTTATTTTTTTGTTTGTTTTTTTTTTTTGTTGTTGTTTTTTTGTTGTTGTTGTTTTGTTTTGTTTTTGGCTTATTTTAAATAAATGAACTTTTATATTTTTGAAATCATTTAACTCAATACCTTGCTTGGGGAAAAAAAAAAAAAATAAAATAAAAAAATAAATCAAGAGGAGGAGAGGCTGAGATGGCTGGTGGTTCTGCTGCTGGAGTACACATCACTACTTTGAGTAATTTGAGTAATGTTAAAATCTGACCTCTCACATAAATCTGGCACTGCCTAACTAACGAACAAACAAACTCTTTTTTAGAGCTATAGCAGCATTTATTTGTCCAAAGCAATCAGTCTGACAAAGAACTATTTGTCTGTAAAACTGACTTGAGCAGAGTTAGCCCTCATGACCATCAGTCGTTTCAGTGTCCTATTGTGGAAGATGCTTTCATATTTTCAAATTGATATCATCTAGTTTTAGAGTTTTTGTCTGTGGTTGACCCGGCCCTGTGAAAGCTGAATGTTCTGCTTTTTATTCAAGTTCTAATACAAAAATCAGTTTGGGTAATTTTCCCACATGAAGCTGCAAATCAGCCAAATTAAACCACAGTTTTTGTAAATAATTTGGTAAGTTCATATTCTTGCCTTTGAAAAATTGCACCTTTAAAATAATAAATAGCAAAACTAAATGCTAGGTATTTAGCATTAGGTATATACTTTGTTTATATACAGCTTTGTTAGCCTATTTAAAGTTCCTATTTAAAGGGGAAAACTTTTTGTGTCTGGTTATTAGATTCTGTATCTTCCGATGCTACTTTGATGTATGGGGTACCACAGGGATCGATTTTAGGTCCTATCCTTTTTTCACTGTATTTACTACCTCTGGGTTCAATTCTGCAGAAACTAGGTCTTTTCACTGCTTTGCCAACAATATGCCAGATTTATAACCCACTTAAGAAGAGACATGATTTTGTATTAACCTCACTGCAGATCTGACTGACTTAAAAGCATGGACTGGTCTAAAACAAAGGTCATGGTATTTGGACCTAGTTGCACTGGAGTCACCACTGCGGATTGTAAACCTTGGTTTTTTAAAATGAATCCACAATATAAACTTGACAGTCAAATTTTTGCTGTGGTAAGGACCAGCTTTTTCCACCTTAGGCAGCTGGCAAAAGTTAAGCACCTTTTGGCACGACATCACTTTGAAACAGTAATCCATGCCTTCATAACGACTCGGATGGATTACTGTAATGCACTTTATTTTGGGGTGAGTCAGTGCTCCATCGCTCGACTGCTGCTCGTCCAAACAGCGGGTGCGCGTCTTTTAACTGGCACTCGAAAATTTGAGCACATCACCTTCTTTCCCCCTTTAGGATCCATTTCAAACTGCTTTTATTTGTTTTTAAGTGTGTAAATGGCGTGCGGTCTCTCAGGTTGCACGCCAGAGGGGACCGGCCCATTCTTCTGCACCTGTTTTTACAATCTCGTCTTATTACGCACTTGTTTACTTTGGCCTTTGACACAATTTGAGATTCTGTATTTATACATATGCGTTTTTAATTGTTATTTTTTCATCACTTTGGTCAACATTTGGTGTTGTTGCAGACACAGTTCCGCCCACACATTCAATTATTATATTTACCTCTTCAGTATTATAAAGCTCGTTTAAAGCCACTGGATCGCTTATCAAGTCAGATTTCTGTGCTTCAGTGAACTGCTTGCAATTAAAACCAGACATTAATGTGTTTAATATGAATCATTTTAATCATATTCAATCCAATTTTGACTATCACTGAGAAGGATTTTTGGTAATAGGACAAAAACTGGACAAGGGACTCACCCCAACGTCTCATTTACATTATACAGTAAACTTCTCTTTAGTTAAGTAGCTTGTTTCCATGGAGATGTTTTTGCTTTGCCTGGAATGTTTCACAGAATAGCATTACTGTATCCCCCATATGACTCAATTGAAAACATAAAAAAATTAAACAAACGAGAGCCTTTCAATTGTAAAGATGCAAGCTTGTTCCATACTCTTAACAATGGACTATGTAACTTGTCTTTGCCTGGAATGTTCCACAGTACGGCATTAAGCGTTTCTATCTACCTGGAAACAAACAAGATGATGTCACCAGGCGAAGTTACAGGTCAGATCTGTGGAGAGTAAGAACAGTATGAATGCATGGTGTATATATTATCCACTGCCCGGCCAAAAAAAAAGTCACCACCTGGATTTAACTAAGCAAATATGTCCGAGCCTCCTCCAGTTGGTCAGGTCCAGGTTCAGCAACAGTTTGTGCTCAAAGAACGAGGTCAGCTGACTACCTGAATATACTGACGTGTGACTAAAGCTAAAGGCGGTCTAACGAAATATTGGAGTGTGTGACCTTTTTTTGGCCAGGCAGCGTATATGCATATGTATATATATATTTTTGCAATGAAAACACATGTGATCAAAGGCAGTGGTCACTAGCAATCTGACCAGAGCTAAAGAAGTAGCTTAGATGAGCAGCAAAATGTCTTCACTCTTACAACAGTTTGTCCAGTTGACAGATTCAAACTTCGTCTTTTGCCGTGTGATCAAAGTGATAGATACTGTGCAGTATTCCAGGCAAAGCAATAACATCTCATAGATACAAAACAGGACACAGAAAAGCTACACAATGAACCTTTAACTTCACTGAATAATTGAATTTAAAGGGAAAAGGTGAACATTGACAGTATGTTTTTGTTGTACTTTTTAATGATAATGATGATAACAACAGAATATCATTTTCAGCATTAAATCGTAGTACTTACATATACCCGTATACTCGTTCTGATACAGCTCAAGATCATTCTAAAACTATATTTGTACTTTAAAAACACTATGGAAAAATGTGTAAAAAGTTCAAATGGTAAATTTTAGTATTGATGCAGCTTAAATGGGTATCTCGTTTCACTACCGGTTTTAGTTTTTTTGATTAGTACCTGATTTTCGATACTTTTGACAACCCTACCAATAGTTTGAAAAATAAAATAAAGCTTGCATTTCTTATATCCAGACAAAACCATGTCTCTACTTACTGCACACTGCACTTGACCCGTCGGCCGTGGATTTTCAATGGGCTTGCTCTGTACAATATAACCTTCGCAAACATTAAAAAGCATACAGATTTATTCAGCTCTTAAAAAGGGGTGATCTGTCCTTGGTGTCCGATGAGGTGAGTATACCTGCAGCCTACAGGGGGCACTCCGCCTTTGATTTGTCAGCAGAGGGTTATCAAAGGCTCAGCTAATGTGGGAGAATGAGACAGAGGCACAGGAGACTAGATTTGGCTCGTACATGTCATGAATAATGTGGAATTGCTCAAAATATGAACTTAAACATTTTTAACCCAGCATTTTAACCCTCACATGTATTTGAACATGTAAAGTAGACTACAAAATCAGCACTTCAACAAAAAAAAACTGCTTCTACATTTGTAAAAGTGCTTTCTTTTTTTCTGAATACAGGAACATTTTTGGAGGATCTGAAAAAATGTGAGTCGATTATAATAGTGTATAATTTGCATGTTCCAGTAAGTGTTCCCTCAAACTGTCACACCAGTACAAAGTGCTCCAGTACTGATTTACAAACTCTGAAGTAAAAGTATATAATCATCTGGAAGAAAATGGGTTACTTTTATACAAGTATAAGAGATAATTGTTACTTACTGCACGTAAATACCCACCTTTGCCGTCAAGGTAGAAAAATTACTTCTAAGTATAAGTATAATCTTATCTTAATACAGTAATAGCAAATCACAAATGTATTCAAAGGACTTATTACTATTGTGGTATTACATTACTATTATTTGTATTTTCCAGACTACACGTCGCTCTGGAGTATAAGCCAAAAATTGCATAATAATGAAGAAAAAATGCTTAAAATCCACCTGTTTGGAACATTCCACAGATTCATTGGAAACAGATAAGTGTCATGATTAGTTATAAAAGGAGGATCAACGAAGGGCTCAGTCATTCACAAGTAACAATGGAGCGAGGTTCAGTGCTTTGTGAACAGCGTCCCAGCTTCATTGGAATTGCGGTTGTAAGATTTTAATAGTTTATCAGATAACTAAAGCATAAAAAAACAAGCTAACAGGTTTACTCTGGATCTCACTCCAAATCACTAAATCCATTGAATTCTTCATCCTCGGTGTCGCTTCTGGACTCCACCTGCTCTGGAGGTAGGTGAAGTGCGCTGTCATCAGACTCACAGAATACAATTTTCTTTTAGAGGCATTTTTGTTCAGTCTTTCTCAGATGTACTTAAGTAGGATTTGTAGGTATCTGTACTTTACTTAACTACATTTTACAGTGGATACTTTTTACTTTTACTTTTCTACATTTGAGAGCAGTATCTGTACTTTCTACTGCACTACATTTTTGAACTAGACTGAAAAGTAAAAAGTACTTTTCATATAATTCGAGGGATGATTTTTACCATGTTCTCCGTAACATCCTGACTAAAGTTTTCTAGCTCAAGGATAAAAAAATAAACACACAAAATTCATAAGAAAATTTAAGAAATGGATTTGTATTGCTGCTGCTGACCAAAAATATGAATCATTTTTAAATCAATATCAGATTTAACACTTTAACAAATTAACATACTTTTTACTCTTAAAGTACATTTTTAAGCAAGTACTAGTATTACTTTTACTTCATCTACCACTGGACGGTATCATTATTTGTGTGGGATTAGGTCCATAAACTAAACTATATAAAAGTTATGGCTTAAAATCGCAACTTTAACTAGCCTAACATCGCTCTTTTTTAAATTATGGACAGTTTAGAATTTTGTTGCATGAACCCAGCCTGTTTTTCTTTACATATTTGTGTTTATGTAGTTAGTACCATGACAGCCCTGGTTAAACATTTACTTTTTGGCTCACATATTGACAGCTCAGGGTTAACGTCACGCTAACAGCAACCAGCAGCATTCATTCTCATGTAGCCTTTGATATGGCAGCAGCGAGTATTATCAAAGACCCTGCAAATATGTTCCAACGAGCAGCAGAGTAAGTCTATTTATACTGTGCATGACATAAACACCATTTCCCCCTTCCAATAATCTCGTTTTGCTCTATAAACCGTTGACAACACATCTGGTAAACTTGACAAACTTGAAGTGTATATGACAGACTACTCATTTCACTAAAGCAGAGTAAAAAACAGTTATATTTAAGATTTTACTATAAAATCTTGCACATTTTTTTTTTTTTTTCTTTAATTTTTGTGGCACTTATAATTTTACTACTTCCCGGTTGGACAGGAACAGCAAATGTGACATACGTAGAGGTAATTTCATAACTGTTACCTAGCAACCACACTTCAAACAAGGGCCAAAACTTGTCTAAATTATACAATAGTTTGGATTGGATGTAAATTGTGTGCATTTTGGATGGAATTGTGTCAGTTGTTGGCATAAGTAGAGGTACTCACGACTACTTCCTGTATTTTTGTACTTCTCTTCTCATCGTTTTTCCACAAACTGCACCTAAAGGTCTTATATTAAGCAAAATTGACTCTTGTGAGCTTTAAACCATGTTAAAATGTTGTTATCTCATCAAAAACATACCTGGAGTTGTGTTGTTTCACTGCCACGTGTCTGAGTAACCTTTTATTATTAGTTTGTCTATATCTCCAAAGCTCAAAATGTTCTGTTCCACCTTGTGATGTCATCAAGTGGTAGTTTTCAAGTTAGCAGCTACCTTTTATCTTTTGTTCTTTAGAGACTGGAAATTCCAGAGATGAAACTTTCCAAATGATTCTAGTGAAGACGTATGGAGTTTAAAAACACAGCTGAGCACTTCCTGTATGACCACATGATGACATCACAAGGTGGATCAGAGTGTTTTCAATTTGAGAGAAGACTAAATGAAAGAAAACACAACTCCAAGGATGTTTGTCATGAGGAAACAACATTATAACTAATCAGAAAACATAGATAAGGGCCCTTTAAGTGATGTAAAACTATTATAAATATAATACAAGTAACACGAAAATCTGTCATATGCACTTTAAACACACATTTTACCAAGTTTGCTAAAGTTCTGAGTACTTACCCTGCCGCTATGTAAAACCATTTTCATCTCGCCCCCTGTTAAATTACATAGCCATCAACTCTCCCTCCTACATTACGTTTTGACAAGTCTTCAAAGCGCTCCGAGGTCATTCTTATTCTGCCACACGAGGAGCTAGCGTCCATAAAACACGTCTTTAATCATCATTTGTTGGCATTGGATCGGCCAAACAAGTGGTAGTTCTGCGGTTAATAGTCAACCTTTAATACAGATGGAGAAGTGGCATTTTGGGGTGATTACTAATGCCACGAAAGCTTAATATAATTTGAACCTCTGTGTCAAAACATGTCCAGTAGAAGGGCCCTCCGCTGGGAGAGTGAGGGCTGACGGAGTGGTTAGGGAGTGTGATTAGGGACCTTGATGACCAGAGACAGTGATGCTAATTTTAAAGCTCAATTTTAGTGAGGTGAAGTGAAGTGACCGGGTGAGCACATTTTAAACAGATCAGTTTAAATGTGAAATAAGAAGAAATATAAGGCTTTTTGGGTTTTTTTTTTACATAGAAACTGATCAACTGTCAGCTCAACTCCCCAGCAGCAGAATAGCAGCCACCTCAACCTCTCAATGAATCAATAATCATTTTTTATAGGTTTCGGTTTTGTTTTCACGCTCTATGTCTCAGCTTTCCTTGCTCTCCAAGCTAAATCACTCCCCTTCAGAGCACTATCGCAACACAATCAGTGCATCCCACTAATGAAACTACTGCACATCACATCAGAATTGTCAAGTTGTTGTGTACAGTTTTGTATAATGCTTTGGGTTTTTTTTTTTTACGTGGACTCGTGAACAGAATCTTACAACTACCTACTACTACAAATAACTACTATAAATACTGTATTTTCTGCACTATGAGTCCTGTTGTTCTCTATTTTATTGTTTTTATTATAACTTGTCTTTAAAGATAAAATGTCTGTTCTTGGTCTCGGATTTTGTAAAATAAATTATTATAGTCCAGTGTGACTTATGTATGTTTTTTTCTTCATTATTATGAATTTTTTAAATTAATTTATTTATTTTTTTTGCTGGTGCAACTTATACTCCAGAGCGACTTATAGTCCAGAAAATACGGTAACTATAAGGAGGGTTTGAATAGGGCCTGGGAGAGATCGCTAGATTACTCAAACATGCATTTATGACATCTAATTTGCATATTTTTGATGAAGGAACATTATGACATGGTAGAAAGCTCAAAAAAATGTATTTAGCATAATAACCCCGCTCTTTAACAAGGATGTTCCACAGTATGGTTTTAAACTTTCTAGCTCTATGGAATCATCAGGCCATATTACAGGTCAGATCTGTGGCGTCTGAGGCAACAAAAACACTGTAATGAAACGCAAGATTGATATATTTAATGACATAGTGTGGAACATTCCAGGCAAAGCAGTGACATCTTTATGAGACAAGCTTTTTTTGGTTTACCTGTGCCATAACAAAAAAAAAGAAAAAAAAGAACTTTGGTTGAAATTGGGTCACCACAAAAAGATCTGGGATAAAATTGGCAACAAGGCGGACTGAGAAGTGCTGCCCCGGAAGAGCACATGTCTGATGTCAAAAGTACCTTCATTTTTCACAATAGGAGACAGAGCCACTAGAATCTATTACTGAAAAAGTCAAATTCCGTTCTGATGGGAGCCGGGGCTGCTGCAATCTCCTGTAACCTCCGCCATGCTCCAAAAACACACTTTCACAGCTTTGTTGGAAAAGTCTGGCAAAAAGTCACTCTACACCTGGAAATATTCTGGTTCAATATAGTCGTGAAAAAACATCATTTCAAATTAAGCAAACGGCGTATATGTTTTTTTAATGGCTTTGTTAGCTGCTCCTAGTCATTTTTTGGTAATTTTAGGGCAAACTAGATACATTTGCAGCTTTGTGTGCAAAACAGTTAAAGAGCATGTGGCCAATGCAATTTCAAGTACTATGTGACATCACACAAGACTGCCCTGATTGCAGCCAGGTGTTTCTAATTACAAAGACTTGGCTGCAGGAGTGGAGTTTAAAATGTTGATATCTGTTAGACCAATCACATTGTTCCTTTTAGCCCCAGACCCCGCCCCTCCTACCCCCTCATCTTCTTTAGTTTAGGAGTTTAGGTGTTTAGTCCCACTTCAAAAAAGCTGATTTTGTCTATTCACTTCAAGACGTTTACAGCCATTTCAGCACATTCTGATCGACTGGATGTAGCTAATAGGGCAAGATAAAGGAAGGAAAGAAACTGCTTGTCTCCTTGGAGATGTTCCACAGTATAGCATTAAACTTAGTCACTATATCCCCCAAACAACCACCAGACAAAGTTGGAGTCAAGTGCATGTTTTCCAGGGTATTTCTGAGCAGTAAAACATGTGTAATTCAATATATGTAAGATAAATAAGTCAAATGCCACTGAGCAACATTCAGAGTAAAGCATTAACATCTCCATGGAGACAACAATGATGGCACCAAAAAGTTACACACACCTTTCAGTAAGTAAGAACTATAAAATTAACTACACATGAAGTTGTTTGTAAGATTACAACATTATTTGGTCAAGTAATACATTTAATCAGCTTTTTGACACCTTTCTGACATTGTTTTTTATTATAATAAACAATATAACTTATATTTCATTTTAAATATAAAACTACATTCATATTAAGTTATTGATAGTTTAATATATTGGGCACCTCTAGTCTTCCCAGAATTCCTGCTTTTCTTGGTTATTCCCAGCTCCATTATGGTCCCAAGCAGTGGTGTAGTAAAAGTAGTAAAGTGATATGCTTTAAGTATACATTTAAGGTATCTGTACTTTACTTAAACAGGTACTTTTTTACTTTTACTTCACTGAATTTGAGAGCAGCTGTCTGTACTTTCTACTCCACTATATTTTGAACTGAAGTGAAAAGTAAGAATATTTTTATGATAGTTTGAGACCTGCTGAAAAGGCTGAGGGGTTTATTTTTAACACATTCGTAGTTTGAGCCAACAAAAATATACAAAAAGGACAGCTAGGAATAACTATTGATTGAATAGTTTCTGTTGAACAAAATCCAGCACAAATATTCGTCAAATCACTTCATTTTGAGCTTTATCACATCTCAAAAGTAGATTTTTTTCATGCGATACTTTTACTTTTACTTGAGTATTGAGTACTTTTACTTGAGCGTTGAGTACTTCTTCCACCACAAATGTTCTTAATGTTGCGTGAAACTTACAGCTGGATTGTACATCTTAACTTAGCACAGATGGAAAATCCCACAACTCCTCGCATAGGAGAAATAGCAGTGCGGAGATGCGTTTTGTCAGTGTTAGCGTAGCGCCGTGACCTTTGCGGCTAAGAGCTGTAGCATGTTGTGTGCTACATCTGGGCTTTGAGGCTGCCACTCGCCTGGTTGCCGCGGTGATTATGGAAATATTTGTCTTGGTCTCAGCTGGGATAAAGACCCGAAGGAGAACGTTTACCGTGACAACTGCTCCATCCTCTGCAATCTCTGTGTTGGTGCTGGTTTCACAGTCTGTAATCTCCTCCCCATATAAGCCATTTTAGGGGAATAGCCACTGGGACACACCTTGCTTGGAATATTGTAATCAATGGGGGGTCAGTTTACCCCATATGACAATTTTGACTTCATATATTGATTTACAGGAGAACACCTTCGAAAATGGCTTTATTACTTCGGGGATGTTTATATAGACAATATTATGTGAGCAAATATACAGGATGCAAATGAAATATCATACAGGATGTCTTAAATTCTTACATTTAAGAACCTCTCCATTATCTATTGAGTTCAACATATAATAATTGGTATATAATAAAAAAAAAAAAAAAAAAAAAAAAAAACAAGCATCAGTGTTCCATAGTTTGGCATTGTCAGTAGGAATGCATATTATTCAAGGTATTTGTGAGCAAAAAGCATACTTGTATTTAAAAATAAAATGAATGCCAGTTACATATATATAATGCCATACTATGGAGGAGGAGGAGGAGGAAGAGGAGGAGGAGGAGAACGAGAAGGAGAAGGAGAAGAAGAAGAAGAGAAGAAGAAGAAGAAGGAGAAGAAGAGAAGAAGAAGAAGAAGAAGAAGAAGAAGATTGCATTCCCTCGACCAAAAAATGTATACATCAGTCTAGTGAAGTTCATCTGGTCTTCCAATAAATCATTTGAATAGATATTTTTTTCAGACCAAGGTTTAGTTTGTTTTCATACCTGACAGTTTGGACTGCTCACTAGCGCTCTTCCTCAGAGTGGTCACCTGATGTTGCTGTGACGTGTCCATCTGCGCTCTATAAACCGGGACATGGGGGCCTTTTTACTCTGACACACCTGGAGTACTGTCCTGAAGAAGTCGGATTGCAGATGGCTCTGTCGTCCTGTTTCCACCGGTAGGTTTGCAGCGACAAAACCTTTTTTCCTCAGCTGAGTGGGACACATCACAGCAACATCACGTGCCACTCTGAGGAAGAGCGCTAGGGAGCAGTCCAAACTGTCAGGTATGAAAAAAACTGAACCTTGGTCTGGAAAAAGAATCTATTCAAATAAAGCTACGCAGTGCATGATTCACTGGATAATTTTGGAGTTACTGACCAACCCATCCATTTTCTTCCGCTTATCCGGCAGCAGTCTAAGCAGAGACCACCAGACTTCCTTCACGCTGGACACTTCCTCTGGTGGGACCCCCAAGGCATTCCCAGACCAGCCAAAGCCTCCTCTCATGGGACAAACATCTCCCCAGGAAGGTGTCCAGAAGGTATCCGGAATAGATGCAGGATCCGACTCAGCTGGCTCCTCTCGAAGTGGAGGAGCAGCGGCTCTACTCCGAGCTCATCCCATGTGAAAACCATGACGAACAAAAACTTAAGTTCCATTTTTAATCATAATTTTACAAACTCAATTTTGGCTAAGCAAGAAAAAAACATGTTGAATTTATGAAAATGTATTGAAAAGCCACGTTATTGTTGCAGTACCAACTCCCACCAAACCTACCAGTTCGAAACACAACAGAAATGCGAACTAACAATTTATTCACATTATCTAGATTTCTAAACGTTTTGTTAAATTGGCAACATCATTTAACCGAAGCTTTCTGGTGCGGCCCTACACAATCAAACTTCAACAATAGCTTGGGGATTTTTCAGACAAATTCTTCAAACAACACAATTATTCCAATACGTCTTTCATATTTGTCACCCATAGAATTACAATCACCCACCTTCCTCCGCTGGCGTTCTTTATGATAAGCTAATCACCGTAATTGTTCCAAAAACTAATTTGTAGTCAATGGGAAGCTAACATTTAAAATTTGACAGGACCTCAATAAGAAAAATGATTGCCATTTATTTCTAACTATTGTTTGGGGACTGGCTGTGTTTAATAGACAGGCTTTCTCAGACAATGCTAATGAAGATAAATAAGTGTTTTTTACCGAGATTAGAAGCCAAATAGGTCAAGTACGATCTCCGGTATCGTGGTTTAGAAGAGTTTTGTTATACTTTTGAGGTCACATTCAAAAACCAAAGATATATTTTTACCACTGGGCTCAGGAGTGCTCAGAGTGTACTATCTTGGGCATGGGGGGAGGATCTTATCTAACCTTTCCTGCCTCATGAAAAATTCAGCATCCTGGCCACCAATCTCCTCCATCGTCTCCGGATGTTATGTCCGATAGAGAGAGGCAGAGAGGGAAACAGAGAGAAGGGCGGAGAGAGAGAGCGAAAACGAGGGAAAAAGAGAGGAAATTACTTTACGCTTAACTGTATCATCTGTATTATTGTCCGCAACAGTATGAGCTTGGTGTATGATTATAGGAAAGTGATTAGTATGGTCACGATACATATGAAATTGATGCTAAGGAATAGACTTGATACTCAATGCCGTTACTGATACCACAATGAAAAAAACAAACAGACAATAGAATGTGATTTTAAACATTAAATCGTAGTACTTTCATGTATATTACCATGTGGTCTTACATCTGTGTAACCCCTCAGTCGTTCCATGGGTGTGTACTAGTCTATGTGGCCTCATACTTGTTCTGATACAGCTCAAGATCATTCTAAAACTAATCAAAAAGGTGAAGGTGACTTTTTAAGCCCGGTCAAACGTGATCGTGCAATCAGATCTGTTTGTTTTGGGGGGTTTTTTTTTCGTGACGCATGCGAAACAAAGGAGCTCATTGGTCACTTATGAGTCACAAAAAAATCAAATTTATCTCACCTCAGATTTCTGCAGAAATCCACAATGTTTTTCAGTCTCTTTTTCCTGAAAACGAGGAGGAGGAGATTGACCAGTGACCACACTCACATCTTCGTGAAGTACTGAAGAAGTGTGTATTCTGTATCCGTGGGAACCAAATGAATATCCAGTTTTAGTATGGATTATTATCTGATTTTCGATTGATTCGACTTTTCACAACCCTAAATTTGACGGAAGCATGAATAGACCTTCATGGGCAATTTGATGTAAACTTACAACTGTCTATATATATGATTTTGTCACAATATGTTCTGTGATCCATATCTACCTTTGTAAACCTCTGTGTCTGTTGATCCAGCCTATGATATGTAAAACAAAATGGAAGAGGTTGTGGCTAGGACTAAAGGACTAAAATGCTAATAATTACCGTATTTTCTGTACTGTAAGTCGCACTTTTTTTCATAGTTTGTCCGTGACTTATACTCATGCGATTTATATGTTAAAAGTATGTTTTTTATTCATTATTATGCATTTTTGGCTGGTGCGACTTATACTTGGAAAATACAGTATGTGCTTTAAGTCAATATAGTTTATTAAAGCTAACTTACTTCACTACATCAAGCTAGAAACAAAGTAAAGTTCAACATGATGTATTCACCTTTCTCAATTATACCTAAAAAGCTACAATATTAGCCTAGCACATTTTAAGTATGGTGAAAAGCTACAGTGACCAGACATCCAGAGAAATGTGTGCAGCTCCAAAATTCACACAGGATCCTGAATTTTCTCCAAAAGGATCACTAGTACAGTTTAGTGTTGTCATGATACATTTCAAACTCGATTTTGATACTAAGGAATAGCCTTGATACGCAATACCGATTCCGATACCTCAATGATAATCTAAAAAAAAACACTCTTTACTTAAACAATAGAATGTCATTTTCAACATTAAATTATGGTATTTTCTTTTATATTCCCTTGTGGTTTTATATCTGTGTAATCTCACAGTCTTCCAGGTAGGTTCCATCGTTGTCCATGGGCGTATATAAGTCTATGTGGTCTTATAGTTGTTCTGTACTAGTTTTAGCATCGATTAGAATCTGATTTTTGACACTTTTGACAACCCTAGTATAGTACTCATGTTGTACAAGAGTCCACACACACGAGACTCAGACCAACGCTTATTTATTCAACTTCTATAACAAGAAACCCATCAATTAAAAACTTAGCATACCAAATCAAACGCTAAAATAGCTTAGCGTTGCCTAATTAGCCCGCTGTATACGTGTGGAGCCCATCAGAGCGGCTGAGTGAGGGCCTGCCTTCTTCTGTCTGAGCGGGGCCAGGCTTGTCAAGTGGCAGCTTATGTAACAGTCTGAGTGTGACAGCCCCGAGACGTGTGAGGGGCCGCTCTAAACGGGCCCCCGTGACTGACAGAGATGTCCAGATAAAACGTCCCGTCAATCTTCCCCCGCCAACCACAAACTCCGCCCTCTGCGCCTCTCAGCACCCCCCCTCCGCTTCACCGCCCGTCGCGAAGCTAGCACGATGGATGCAAAATACGTCGCTTTTTAGTCATGCATGGGTCTCAGTAATGGTGAAGACTGTGGCCATAGCGATAAACGATTTCAAACTATAAATATTCTATCTTGTAAATGGGGGAAAAGCCCTCAAAATCTTGCATGAGCTGAAACCCATGAATAGTATGATTATTATAGTATGATCTGAAGATGTGGGCTGGCTAGCAGAGAATAATATTATATTTCGTCTGTGTTTTAAAGTGATTCAAAGTGATATCTGAAGAGGGGTGATATGGGGACGTGTGGTAAAAGACTTTCTACTCAGATGACAGTTCTATATATAGCCATAGGGACAATAATGATGTACTTCAAACAGCCAGTGCATGGGCAACACTGTGAACCTCTTTATAGCGAAAAGGTTTTACAGACTTCTGAATCATGATACAAAACAATGCAAAATAAACAGACTATTGTGTTGCTATGTGTTTTAAAGATGAGGGGGGGTGAGGTTGTCTTGGTTGTCCTGCTCAAGCTGCGCTCAAGATCTGCGGTGCCCATCCCAGTGGTTTTAAAGGATGGGTCAAATGCAGAGGACAGATTTCACTACAGGGACAATAAAGTCACTCTTAACCTTAAACCAATCACGTTTCCATCGAGCACCTTAAAGTGGGACTGAACGCTAAACAAACTCCGCCCCCAACCTCATTTCAAATAGAGCTGTGCAGAAGAGAGTGAGGAGGAGAAGGTCAAGAGGTACAGTTGTCCCTCACTTTATCGTGGTTCACCTTTCGAGGGCTGTTTCGTAGATTTTTTTGTGCAATTTTGCATTTTTTTTTTTTTACAGCGTATGAACGTGCATTGTGTTCTGAGTCCTGATTGGATATCAAATCTCCTCCGTGCCGTGTCTCCTGTACAGTACAGAATGTGTTCAGCCAAATTTACATAAATGTTTGATCGCAGTGTGACTCTTAAGTGCTGTATGTTTGCAAGTTTTCTCCCAGACCAAACCCACAATGTCGACGAAATGTTCTGCACCGACAACTTGATTTGGACTTTTAGAGTGATTAAACAAGAGAGAAATGTGAGAAAATGTCAATGCCTGTCTGAGAAAAGTGTATAAAGTGTGTGGTGAGGGGTTTTACAGCCGCAAAACATATATAATAATTGTAAAAAACTGACTACTTTGCGGATTTTGCCTATTGCGGGTTATTTTTAGAACGTAACCTCCTCAATAAACGAGGGACCACTGTATACGGAACACTGTGATTTGTTTAACAGGTATCCACACTTCAAATTCCGTCCCTGCAGCCAGTTGTTTGTAATCAGAAACACCTAGCTGTAATCAAGGCAGTCTCGTGTGATGTCACCAACTACTTAAAATTACAGAGACCACCGAAAGCGGCACTTTGACCACAAAGCTTGCACTAAGATGACCAAAAATGATTAGGAACAGTAGGTAATGCTTTTTAAACACCATATACACAGTTTAGTGGTAAAAAGGTGGAATCATGAGAATATAATTGTGTTATTCATCACTGTGTGGAGTCAAACTTACAATTGCACCAATCAAAGAGCACACGCCTCTCTTTTTCTAAATAGACTGAATCGTGCCTAGTGAACGCTCCACATAAAGTACTCAAGTGTTTCTGTTGTTTACCGATGCGAGTGTTCTCTCGTAAGCCCATTTCCCCTGTGTTCCCTAAAGCCAAAGTAACGTTATATTCCGAAAACACAGATCTATATTTAGCACACATCCTGCTTCACACTAGTATTTGGTGTTCCTCATCCCCTCTGTTTACGCCCACTTTGGGACAAATTCTCCAAAATTAAAATCAACTTTCCTTCTCTTCAAGTGATTGCAAATTACAGTTGTGCAGCTCTTAAAGCACTCCAGTTTAGTTTGAAAGTGTTCTGATTTGTGCGTTCAATCAACAACGACATGTCCGCTGCCAACGAAGGACACGCCAAGGACACAATCGCTACTATGGCTACATCTATAAAGGGTGTAGGAGGTGTAGAAATCCCACATTGGGCTAACTGTATGCAAAAAACTAAGAATGCAATATGTGTAATGTCAAGAAAAGTTAGAGGAAAGGACAATGCCATCCAGCCCTGCCACGATAACACATTTTGAAGAGCGATTTATGAAGTCAATATAGACGATAAACGATAATATTGCAACAAATGTATGCCACTGACTCAAAAACCCATGAGCTGTAGTAAATAAATAGCAGAAAGAAACACTCTAGTTCTTAGTTTGAATCTGTAATTAGTGATAGGACTTATTAATTCAACAGTCTACAGCTTAAATCTTATCATATTGCCAAAAATACACCCAAATTCCTCAGTAGTGCAAACAAAATGCACACACGATAAATAGTTACCCAAAAAACACTGATATTGAACGATAAGTTGATAGTAATTATAGTAACAGGCCTAATGCCATCCATTTTATCCCATGGTCTAAACCGGGGCTCCCAGACTTCCCTCACCTCAGACACTTCCTCCATCTCCTCCGGTGGGACCCCGAGGCGTTCCCAGGCCAGCTTAGAGACATAGTCCCTCCAGCGTGTCCTGGGTCTTCCCCGGAGCCTCCTCCCGGGGGCCAATGAATTATTGATTTTGTATTTCTAAAAAAAAAACACGAGAAACTCATTTAGCAAAGAGAGTATGTTTTTCCCTGCAAACAAATTCATTCAGTTCATGCTAAACAATTTCTTAACGTTTCTTGTTCTTGTTGCTTGTTAGTTAACTTGACAGCGAAATACACAGCCACTTCAGCCACTCTATTTCATCCTCTCCACCACTATCCGCACCTAGACCTCTTTACCTGCCGAGGTCTAAGCACCAGGTCTACCCTGATCGAACTACAGTTGTATAAAGGTGTGATAGTAGCTCAATTTCTATTTTTATATCCAATGCCATAGGTGAATGCTGTTGTCGTATCCTTGGGCAAGACACTTAACCCACCTCGCCCTCAGTGTCTGTGTAGTCAGGTGTGTGAATGGGTGAGTGGTTCCGTGATGTAAAGTGGTTTGAATGCCTTGACGGTGGAAACATACTATATAAAAATGTGACCATTTACTGTTGTACCACTATGTAACATTTCTGGTGGGGGGTCTACTACTTCCCACCTGCTTGGAGACGTAATTGCTTTGCCTGCAAAATGAATGTAAAATTAGACTGCCGCCCCCGCGACCCGGCCCCAGATAAGCAGAAGAAAATGGATGGATGGATGGATGAATGTAAAATAATGGCTTGTAATAATAATCGTTTAAAGTAATAGTAGTGAAAAAATACCCTAGCCGTATATACTACTGTACTGCTAATGGCCACACTTACGTAGAGAAAAGAAGTCCCCGTCCAGAGACCGGACCCCCATTGAGACCACAACAGGGAGTGGGACAGAGGCCCGCTGGGCCAGAGGGGTACCAGCAGGGGGGCAAGAGGGGCTGGCAGCACACATGTAGAGCACAAAGAAGGCCAGTGGACAAGCACCTGACCGACACGAGCCGCACTGCCTCGAGGTAACCAGCGGGGGGCGGATACACACACTCTGGCTCATTCTGAATTCGTGCAAAAATACCTCCATCTTTGTCCTTCCTTCTCCTTTGCCTTGACCTTTGAGAGCTACATCATGGTGTCGACAATAAGGACCAAGGAGGAGTAAGGAACAGTGAGGGGAACGAGTTTTCGCTTTTGGTGGATCTGAATCCTCCCAACCAGCGACGGGAACCTTTCAATCTCCTCAATGTGTCATGACAACTGTAGCTTACATAAATAAAGTGACTGCATGAGTGAAATGATCGCTGTTGAACAAAGTGCTGCGCTAAACCTGCACGTGTATGATCTCTGAAAAGTTTAACCATGAACCATCTCCAAACGATAGAAGCACGGAACAGACTCACCATCAGCAGCACGTGTCCACTGTCACAGAAAGAACAAATATATTCCACTGTCCTAGCTGTTTGGGTTTTTTTTTTAGCACTTTTTATGCAAATTAGCCATGCGGTTTTAAGTTTTATTTCTGTAAAACTTAAAAGAATATGTGATTAAACTGCATTAGGCACATTATAATATCAAACGGCTCTATTGCTGAGTTTCAGACGATATCACAACTTTCTATAAGCCAATAACAGGATATTTAATACAGTTAATATTGTTAAAATTCATATTATAGGGAGTTCCTGGGTCTAGTCTGATAGAAATGATCAAGTTCAACATTTGTGCATTTACCTTTTGGATATTTCATGGCAAACTACCATGTAATTAATAGGAAAACTGACCCTCGCCCCTCACCTGAGCCTATGACATCTTCACATACTAGAATCTGAAAACCACCCATGGTAGTTATGCTTATTATGCTGGAAAGTTGACTTTATTTATGCAGATTTTAATTAATAATCTGCTGCAGTGTTGTACAACTTATTGATTTGATCAGCGCAGTGAATTGTGAGATGCTTCATAACCGAAGACGATTAATTATTTTTATTGCACTAAACTAGAGTTAGCGTTGGAAAACACTGATATGCAAAGGGTTAAAGGTCCAATATTACGCACAGTTGTGAGCTTTAAGCCGTGTTACCTTCTGTTTTGTTTAGTTTTTCTTCAGTTAAAGACGATGTACTTGATTTTTACTGTCTTACCCTACTTACCTCACGAGCATCCTAATTATTCACCACAATGAGTTTATAAGCACTTTCCACAACTCTCCAGAGTGCCAGAGCGAGGTTTTGCAGTGACAATAAAGCTAACAACGACTAGCATGCTAACACGCACTTCCTGGACTGGATATGGCATTTAATTAGGCCTGGTAATGTCCATCAAAACATATCTGAAGTTACGTTTTGTTTCATTCACATATGTTTGAGTAACCCTTTATTATTAGTTTGTCTACATCTACTAAGCGCAAAAAGCTCTGTTCCACTTTGTGATGTCATGAAGTGGTAGTTTTCAAGTTAACAGCTACGTTTGCCTTTTGTTGTTCGTGGAAATTATCTAAATGATTCTAGTGAAGGTGTATGGAGTTTAAAAACATCGTACAGCACTTCCTGTATTACCACATGATGACATCACCAGGTGGAACAAAGTGTTTTCTGTTTAAGAGAAGAACTCAGCCTAAATTTGCAGGGATTTCGTGTTAAAAATGCACGAATGAACCAAGACGCTATTATGTTTTTGATGAAAAAAACACGATTATGACATAGATCAGAAAATATCATAACATGGGCCATTTAAACCTGCAGTGACTTAAATGGCACTTACCTGTTCTTTCAAATGAAGATATTATTAACTTGTGTAACCAAATCTTTTATTGCTTCGGTGCGGTCGCTTTTTCCTCTGCCTGAAAAATAAAAAAATATAAGAAAGGCGACATTTTTGTTCCGTATTTTCCGCCTGAAAGTGACTAATTGCATTTTTCATACAGCCTTTCCATCAATACGGGCTTCAAAGTCCACTAGCATTACTTGAATCAGTGACCATTCATGCACATCAGGGTGACATTTAGAGTGTGCACGTGGAAATACCACTCACACATTTATTATGTAAATGTGCAGCATGGAAAATCAGTAATTAGAACATAATTTAAAAAAAACAACATTCTCCATTTTATGCTAAAATGACAGCTCTTCCATTGTGTTTGCGTCAAAGTATTTATTATATGGTCCCTTGCATTCACCGTGAATGTAGCAATCAATGTATGTACGGGGGTTGCCATGGTTGCGGCGCCTGGTGTATGAGTCCTCGCTTTGTGCTGAAGTTGGGCATTGTGACAGAAGGGAAAAAATAGATGATTATTTGATTACAAAGACTCCAAATGGCAGCCGGTTTTGTTTTGCGTCTGACACATCCAATTGTTTTGTTTTAATACATTGCTGGGATTTGTTGGCTTTGACAAGAACGCAACATGACCTACATGTAAAGCCAGGACTAAAACTGTAAACAAGGGTTTTCAGGGTTCTAGTTCAGGGGTAAATGCTCTTTCTAGCCGTAAGGAATGGACTGGACACAGACATAGGGTTTTGTGTCGTGTTTGAGGTTTTGCATTTCTGATACGGCTTGAACGATATTGTCATGTTAGCTCGTTGGTTGCCAAATTAAAGAAAAAACTCTTTTTTTTGGTATTTCATATTTTAGATCTTAAAGGGCCCATATATCGCGTGAGTGACGGTAGCTCAGTCTGCAGAGTGTCCACTAACCCAAAGGTTGGCGGTTCGAATCCGATTCTCGACGTGAACAAATTTTATTGAGTGGCCACACTGACTCACAGGTTGGCGGTGTGATTCCAGCTCCCACATGTTGTTGTGTATAAACTGCTGGTGTCCAGTGGTCAATACAGTGGATAATTCAGATGTGGATAATTCTTTTAAACATAGTTTTGACTTCAAACTTTAAATAAGGCTTGACATATTAATATTAGGTCTACATGACAATGCAATGTGATGTTATTTAGGTTATATTGGTAGGATTCTTCAAATTTGCTGTAAACTGTAGACTATCAATTGGACCAGTTCAAATGAGGCCAAATGAGGGCCAAAAAAAATTGGTCTGAGGGCCAAATGTTAGCCCCTGGGCCATAGTTTGGACATCCCTGGTTTAGATCTTAAAGGGCCCATATATTGCTTGAGCGACATTGGCAAGTGTCACTTAACGCACCTCGCCCCCAGTGTCTGTGTACACTTGTGTGTACACCTCGCTATATACTGTATCCACTGGGAAGGGTACTATCTATAGAATGCTGGACCTACATGGACTTAAACTAATTTTACATACATCCGTGCAAGGTCGTAAATGGATATACCTTTAACTGTTTACAGGAAGGCCGAATATGTCACAGAAAGATTGCTTCCAGTCTCTGAAAGGATTGTTTACAGGGGCTTCTTGTCGCAGGTATATTGTTACT
This sequence comes from Periophthalmus modestus, assembly GCA_019594935.1. Taxonomy (NCBI): domain Eukaryota; kingdom Metazoa; phylum Chordata; class Actinopteri; order Gobiiformes; family Gobiidae; genus Periophthalmus; species Periophthalmus modestus. Next base: position 15,857,249 of record JAIEZT010000107.1, read on the forward strand.
GCAGCTTGTAACTGAAGGCGCTGGTTGCGATGAAGATATCTTCAAACAAGTATGTGTATCATTTTTACTCACGAAACAAGTTAATCTCAATGTCCGTAATACATAGTAGTTCAGTTTTAATAACCTAGAAGTACCTCTTCATGACATCACAAGGTGAACAGGGCATTTTGAGGTTTTGAAGATGTACACTAATAACAAAAGGTTACTCAAACAAACAAAACACAACTCGGGGTATGCTTTTGAGTACCAGAGAAACCATTTTTATTCAATTCCAACCCCCACCAGTGTTTTTCTAGCTTTTTTTTTTTTACATCCACTTCTTTGTTCCCATCATTAGTTTCTATTGACGAAAAGACACCTTGACCCGGCGTTTGATTGTGTCAAAAAGCCTAAGAGCGTATATTAAGTCTGTAATCGATCCCCGCTGAGGCAGAGTGGCCCCATCGCGCTTCCAACCTGCTCAAATTGTCCCACAGAAACCAAGATAACAGCTTTCATTTTCTCAATAAGCAAATATTAATCACGAGTCTGGCAGATTAGCAGAGCCGCCATCTTGAGAGGCTCTAGACGAACGGCCTTGCGATCCACATCTAAAGAAAATATTTTATTTTTTTTTTCCTAGAATGAACAGTTTACATAACCATCTCTGCTTTTTTATTTAGTTTTTTAAATTTCTATTATTTAAAGATTCTTTACCTGATTTTTACTGTCTTACCTCATGAGCATCCTGATTGCTCACGGTGATGAGTTTCTAAGCAATTTTCACAATTCACGGAGGCCAGAGCGACGTTTTGCTATGACGATAAAGCTAACAACAACTAGCATGCTAACACGCACTTGTCTGGATATGGTCTGTAATTAGGTACACTAGTGTTTGGTTTCCATGGAGACAGATAAGTTTAATGACATGCTTAGAGAAAGAGGCATACACACACACAGAGGGATAGAAAGAAGCACAGAGGAAAAGAGAAAGAGGGGGGGGGGAGAGAGAGACAGGGAGAGAGAGAGAGAGAGGAGAGAGAGCGAAAGGGAGAGAGAGAGGATAGGAGACAGAAAGGAAAGAGGGATCAGAGAGAGGGTAAGGCACAGAGAAAGAGACAGAGGGAAGAGAGATACAGGGAGAAAGTAAGAAAGAATCAGAGAGAGAGAGAGTGAGACACAGAACGAGAATAAGAGACAGAGGGAGAAAGAGAGAAGGGAAAAAAGAATCAGAGAGAGAGAGAGAGGGGGAGACAGAGAGAAATGAAGAATGAGAGAGGGGAGAGAGGGGAGAGGGAAAGAGAGAGGGACAGAAAGGGAGAGAAATCAGGGAGAGAGAGAAGAGACACAGACAGAAAGAGGCAGAGGGGAGAGAGAGCGGGAGAAAGAGAAAGGAAGAAAGAATCAGACAGAAAGAGTGAGACACAGAAAGAGAATAAGAGACAGAGAGAGAGAGGGAAGAGAGAATCAGAAAGGAAAAAAAGAAAGAGACAGAGATCAGAGAGAGAATGAGTGAGACACAGAGAGAAAGAAAGAGAGAGAGGGAGACACGGGGGACACAGAGAAAGAAGAAAAGAGACAGAAAAAAAAGAATCAGAGAGAGAATGAGTGAGACACGGAGAGAAAGAAACAGAGAGAGAAAGAGACAGAGGGGAGAGAGAATAAGAGACAGAGAGAGAAAGAGAGAGAAAGAGGGAGGAAGAGAGAAAGGAAGAAAGAATCAGAGAGAGTGACATGATTCCCCTGTTCCTGTTTGTATCCTGTGCTCTCCTCCCCCCCCCTCACCTGCCTGACTCCGGAGCTGGGCGCGCACCTGCTGCCCATCAGCCTGATCACCACCACCTGCTGCGGATAAAGGAGCTGGGATTCAGACATTCGGTGGCAGATCGTCCGCGTGTCTCCAGTGAATGCTCTAGCTCAGTTCAGTTTTTTGCCTGTTGCCTGTTTTCCCTGCACTCATTGGATGTTTGCTCTTTCAGAATCCTGCTCCCTGCTTACCCCGCTCCGTTGTCTCTGCTCTGTCCTGGACCCTGCTCTCAGCTCTGGTATCGTTGTCTCACTTCACCTGTTCACCTTGTGTCACCGGGTCCTGGCTCTCACCCTGCTTGCTACTCCACGAGAGAGACTTTACCTTCATTATCGCACCTTGTATTTCACTACTGTAAATAAACACTGTAAACTTGCCCCGAGTCTGGCGTGTTGGTCCGTTTCTACCAGCCTTTACGACAGAGAGTGAGACACAGACAGATAAAGAGACAGGGGGAAGAGAGAGGGAGAGGGGGAACGTGAGAGAGGAGAGAAAAACGTAATGAAATGATGAATTTGTGCAATGACCGCAGGGTGACTGTGATGAATTCTGTGGTATCTTTCAGACTAATAGCTCTGTCAACACGAACAACTCTCTGTAGACCAAGAGCAAATGGGCCAAGCAATCATGGGATTTGTGGTTTAATGCACAAAACATGAGCTGCTGTGAGCCAATGGCATGCTGGGTAATTTATCTCGAGTGTTTGGCGAGACAATACTTCGCAGGTTTGATTTGAAAATTGGCTAACTTTTGGAATAGCACAGGAAGCATGAATATACAGAATAGGTCAAGGTCATTTGTTAAAGTGACGAAATGTAAATGTAAAGCGAGGACCACGGGAGAGATGACCTTTTATGTATGGTGCGTTTAGCCCACGTGCTCTAAATGTGTTCTGACAAAGGACGGCATGATACTAATGAAATACTTTTATGATCTTAACTAGGGAATGCCCAGATTATTCAGAAAATCGATCATTTTAATCATCATTTGAATCGCAAAATTGATTCTTGCGAGTGTGAAGCCATGTTATAATGTTGTTACCTCATCAAAAACAAACCTGGAGCTGTGTTTTGTTTCATTCACACATATTTGAGTAACCCTGCATTATTGTGTCTACGTCTACAAACCTCAAAATGCTCGGTTCCACCTTGTGATGTCATCAAGTGGTAGTTTTCAAGTTAACAGTTGCCTTTTACCTTTTATTCAGCAGAGCAACCTTTTTAAAAAACTAAAGGCTTATCTTTTAATCCAGGTGCTTAGTCTCCATGTGCCAAAGCAGTTTTGAAGGTTTCATTGCCTCGTTCGCTTTTTCCTGCACATTACGCAGAGCAGACTCGGAACGTGAGACTCACCTGTAGCGACAAACCCAAAATTTTAAGTAGGAATCCTGGTGTTGTCTGTTAAATTGATCTTTCTTTTTCTTGGAGGTCGTAGGCTCGTCTTCTGGCTCCTCAGTTTGGCCTTTTCCCCTTTGCAAAAAAGCTCCCCAAAGACTTTTGCTTTTGGCTCATTTTCACGAGCTTGTGGGTCTAGTTTTGGGCGTCGTGTCTGATGCGTCATTGCGGAGGACAAGAGCAGATCTAGCACAGATATAATATACTTGTCGTTATATCAAATGGATTTCTGTGGCGATTTCCCATCAGGATTTTCATCATATATCTACGGACAAGCTTATTAGTGTGTCATGAGGGACGGGCGAAAGTTATGTTGGAGAAGATGCGGCCGCTGATAAATTATTTACTGTTTTTGTGCGGCCCAGTAGCAAATGTGTAAAGGCCCGGTAAAAGTAGCAGTATAACATCGCTCAAATTTTTGGTGGTGTGACATATTCTAGAGACTTCCTGTACTACTAACTTCAAATAAATAAACCAAAAGTACAAAAGATTTTTTTCGTAAAGTTATCTTGACATAACAATGCTGCAAACCTTGAGGGAGTGAAATAAAATATTGTTCTTTGAAGAAAAGTTATCCCTGAAGTGTAAAGCCTTGAGTGGTGACCTTACCTGTGAAGTGACTGAAATGTCTCTGCTTGTTTAAGAGTTTGATTCTGAGATTTGTATTCTGTTCTATTTAAGGAGACATATAACGGTAAACTGACTTTTAAGTGCTTTTTACAGTTTAAAATGTTGGCACTTTTTTTCAAATTCTACTGTGACGTATGTTGCGTTGTTCCAGTTTTGGCAGCACAGAGTGATATGGGCTGGGTCCCTGGTTTAATCCAAAGAAAGTGTGATATGGTCAGAATCAAATTATTAATCTACCTGATAATAGAGTGTTACGGCCCTAAGCCTTTAATTATGTTAGTTGTTTGTGTTTGTACATTATGTTTCTTGTGTGCGTCCCTGAATCTGTCCACATTACCCATAATCCTGGCTGCTGAGCCCTTGGCTGTGGTTAGAGGACTGTTTCCCAGCTTGGCTAATCCTGGGACCCACCTTCAGCCACTTCCCACCCATTTATGAAGACTCGGGACACCTGTTCGGGGCTGCTGGCCTGTGTGTGACCAGTATGCTGTTTTTCGTATGTGTAGTGTGTCTCTCTTGTCTTGAGACATTTCACCGTCAGTACTGATTCTGTGTTTATCAAGATTTTGTTATGTTACTGTCAAATTTGTGCTTTAGTTAACTTTACCTGCTGTTTTTGTTTAAACCTTTCAATATTTTTAGACCCCTTCTGTTTAGTTTACCCTTAACATCCCTGTTCATTAAAATACTTCTTAATTTACCCTTTTCCAGCTTTGTTTCTTTTGTTACTTCTCTGTCCCCACACGAGCTGGGGCATAACAGAGTATCTAAAAAAGTCTTTGAGTGGAGTAAACCCAAGTCATCCTGGGTTAAGCTACAGGCTGTTTTTGCTGAAGCACAACTTCACTATATATTCCATAATAATTTGCCGTGCAGCGTCAACAGAATAAGAGCAAAACTGATGTCCAATTATGAAGAGCAGTAGCTGAATGGGATTTTGGCCTAACCCAAGTTGCGAACATATATTCAATTAAAAGATACGTTTAAGACAGAATTTTATGTCAGAGCAAATTTGAGCAAGAGGCAAAGATCGTTGACGGCACAGCTGCGACAGGGATCCTTCCCCTGGACTTAGAAACGGGGAGGTTTTCTCAAGCCCCTTGAAGAAGAAAGACTTTGTGGTTTATGTGAGTTGGTAGAAGTGGAAAGTGAACCCCATTTTTTGTTGTATTGTCCATTTTATGATGAATTTAGAAACCCTTTATTTGATGAAATGTTCACTCAATGCTCTGATTTGTTCTGATGTAACGACGGCAACAAGATGAAATGGTTGTTTAATTCTAATGTTTATAAGTTGTCATTTTGGAGTCCATTGTCCATTGTATTTTGTAACACACATCTGGCAACTGGCCTGTTGTATTTTGTTAAAAGACACTGTTAAGACCATTAAAGGGCTTGGCAGTTTTTTGTATGCAAGACACAACAATAAAATAAATCAATCAACAGACAAATCAGGCGTCTTCTTTCCCCAAGGTCGCTCCCACTAGCGTTAGCAACAGGTTTGATTGACAGTGTTGCTAAGCTCCCGTTCCCTGCTAAACCAGCGGTGTGATCGGGAATGGGTGTTACCTTCAACAGCCTCACTCCGGATTGGCTCTTTGGTTGCTATGACACTCGTGGTCCTTGGCTCCATATTCGCCCCATAACTGCTAGCCTCTGTGAGCTTCATTTGATTGAAGCCACGCTATGGGTGATATATAAAAGTACTTACCACTTACTTTACACAATGGTGGCCAAAGCGTTCTGTTTTCCGATACATCTGTGTATTACAGAACACTCATGCAATCACATTGTTCGACTTCACGATTCAATCACATTGTTCGATTGTGCTTTAAATTTCTTATCTACAGAATGTTAACCCCCACTATTTGAGTAATATAAAACATTGGTGCAAGCTCACCCGTGGACAATTCTTCGGACTCTATGAGATTGCGAGACTCTGTCAGACTCTGATACTGACTTTGTTAGACTCTGTTAGACCCTGGTACAATCTCACTGTGTACTGCCTTTAACCCGACTGTATTGCTGTAACCGACCATAAAAATCTACAGAACGATCCCTGTGCCTCTGTTCTTCATGCAACAGAATAGAAAGCGACAGCCACCACAGAGTCCAGACCTTAACCCCATTGAGAATCTTTGGGATGTGCTGGAGAAGCTTTGCGCAGCGTCAGACTCGACCATCATCAATGGAACATCTTGGTGAAAAATGAATGCAACACTGGATGGGAACAAATCTTGTGACATTGCAGAAGCTTATCCAAATAATGCCACAGCGACGTAATCAAAGCTAAAGGCGGAAGTATTAGAGTGCGTGACCTTTTTTTTTTTTTTTTTTTTTTGGTGGCGACTTTTTTTTTTTTTGGCCCAGCAGTGTACAATCTGTGGTTTACCCTAATGCTGAAAAGTGACAGCTGGAGATCAGTTCTGCAGTTTTGAACCAGAAGTCAGAGTTATGATTTTAAATAGTAGAAAAACGATCCAGGATAGTAGGAACATAGCGGCAGTGTTGGCCAAACCGCCTTATAGGGACCACGCTCTTCAATTACATTTGGAGGTTAGCAGAGGCAAAACGCTGCATAATGAGAAAAGTGATGGATTTTGGTGATAATATATTTAGTCTCAATATCAATAAAAAACCTCAGAGGGATTTTTTGTTTATTTCCTCACAAGATTAATTAACGCGATTACAATGCGAGCGAGGGAGGGACGGAGCACGCATTTTTATTTGCACCAAACCACCCAACAAAGCCGACTATTTGCCAATCCTTGCATGATTAATGACCGACCGGCCAATGATAATTAGTTAAACACGCATTGTTCTTTACTTCTTTATTTATTTAGCGCCTGGCAACCGCAGCGGCTCGTTGTCCGGGGCGCGCGTCCGACCACATACCAATCAGTTGCTTGGATAATGAGCGTAATTGATTGGAGGCTCATTCACATTCAAAACGAACAGAGCATGCAATTTGTCCTTGCCGAGTCTTAACGAGAGGCCCACCATAATAGCACAATCAAAAAAAAATTCAGTTTGAAATTAGCGAGCGCGTGTTGATTGCATTGTGGGTTTTGTAAATATCAGATTTCCTTTCGCTAAGAAAACGTGACCGTATTGTTGCGTTTCGGATGACATCACCACGTTCTATGGTCCGATGATATTTATGTTACGCAAAACCGACTTTTGTGAGGTTTAGGTCGGGTTATAATGTTGTAAAAACATGAAAAACATACCTGGAGTTCACACATGTTGGCGTAATCCTTTATTATTAGTTTGTCTACACAAGTTCAAAATGCTCCGTTCCACCTCGTGATGTCATGTATTGATAGTTTCCAAGTCACAGCTACCTTTTACCTTTAGTTCAGAAGAGATTGGCAATTCCAGGACTGAAATGATTCAAGTGAAGGAGTTTCAAACACAGTGGAGCACTTCCTGTACTTCCATATGACATCAGAAGGTGGAACAGTGCATGTAGGAGACAGGTAGAGGGGTCCACATTGTGTTTGCTGCGTGAATGCGTTTGATTGGTTGAGAGCCGAAGGGGCGGGGCTCACAGGGGCAGGTAAGTAAAATAAATCGCCAACAAAATGCATATCGGATCTCAGCGTATTTGTCCGCAATGAAATACCAGCGGGGTTGCGTTAAACATGTGTAAATGAAACAAAAGTGCTCCACTGTGTTTTTAAACTTTCAAACAAACTAGAATCATATGGATCATTTCAGCTCTGGAGTTGTCAATCTCTATGGAACAAAAGGTAAAACTACTACTGAAAACTACCACTAGATGACATCACAAGTGGAACAGAGCATTTTGAGGTTTGGAGATGTGTGAATATGAAACCAAACACAACTCTGGGTATGTTTTTGAGGAGGTAAAGACATTCTAACACGACTTAAAGCTCATAAGAATCCATTTTGCGTAACATAGAACCTTTAAAATGATTTATTTTTCAGTTTTTTTTTCAGTCGAAAATCTGAAAACCGCCAATAGCTCAGTCTGGTCATAATATCGTTTTATTCACTGGAGTTAGTTTCTTTTATGGCGTCATCGATTGCTTCTGACGGGGCGTTGAGAAAACTTATGGTTGGTGGTCCTCGGGGAGCTGCTAAACGTTGAGACCCTCCATCACGGTGTTGCGTTCGATGTCAATATCATGAGCACAAGATCCGGCATTTGCGCCTGGAGATATTCACAGAGGAGACTTAAGAAAAGCACAGCCATAAATGAGAGGAGAAGGAGATGTGTTCATCCAAGGCCAGAGTGGAAAATCGCATTTGTTAAAGCAATGCTAAAACTTGACCAATATAATAAAATACAGTTATATGGGCTTTTGAGGTTTGTTGTCCCAGTACCTACATCTTAAATAAAGGTCCTACATTACACAAAGTAGGTTCTTCTGAGCTTTACGCCATGTTAAAATGTTGTTACCTCCTCAAAAACATACCTGGAGTTGTGTTTTGTTTCATTCACACATGTTTTAGTAACCCTTTATTATCAGTCCGTCTACATCTCCAAAGCTCAGAATGCTCCGTTCAACCTTGTGATGTCATAAAGTGGTAGTTTCCAAATTAGCATCTACCGTTATCTTTTTGTTCAGTAAAGATTGGCAATTTCAGAGCTGCAATTGTCCAAATGCGAAGGTAGCGAAGGTATATGGAGTTTACAAACGCAAGGGAGCACTTCCTGTATCACCTCATGACATCACAAGATGGAACAGTGTGTTTCAGATTGAGAGAAAAGCGAAATAAAACACAATTCCAGGTCTGTTTGTGATGACGAAACAACATTATAACATAGATCAGAAAAAAAAGAGTAATACGAGCCTTTTAATAAACGTTGTGCTCATGTTCATTGCTCTTCGTGCTTTATTAAGGCTGCTAAATGAGTAGTTGTTCTAAAGTGTTGGCGTTGTTCCTTGGAGAGCTTCTGTCAGAAAAGGCGTTCAACACAAAACCTCAGATGATCACTTCTACTATAAAAGGCCAGAGTGATGATGATTGCATACAACACTTACTGAGAGCGTTTTCAAAAACATAACTTTATTTTTACAAGCAAACGTCAAATCAAATTTTCAATCACAAAACGTCTTTCAAACACACATTATATAACACAGGCTGAAGTTCTTATTTTATAACTACACTTTTCTTTAAGTAAGTCCAAAAATGAAGCAGCCAAATATTTAAGTTTCTAATCAAAGACATTTACCAGAAGCAGTACAAAATCTTTTTTTCATTTGTTTTGGACAACTGTGAGCATAGGGGCAGGGGCGGCGCCAGGGGGTGGAGGGTAGAGGGGCTAGGGGGCTTGAGGGGGCCCTAGCCTCCCCTAGAATCAAATCACTGCAGGGGCTGAGTACAATTAAACTGGTTTGAAACAGCGACTCAAATGTGGTCGATGGAGGGGGTGCACTCAAATCAGTAAACTAATAGAAGTTATTTATTCTGCCCTCTACAGTTCAAATCTTACTTTATTACATAAAAATGGCAAAAAAAAACTAATCAAAATAAATACTGAGCAGCAAAAAATAGTTTGATGTTCCAACTTTCATATATTGAATGATAAGTCTATATTTTAATTATCATAACAGGCGTATAACAGATGAATTTACTTTAACTGTCAGATTATTTTGTTTTTGACTTTTTAAATTGTTGCCAACAAAATGAAATGGCGTGAGCAATAAATAAATAAATAATACTCATAAAAAATTTATATAATAATACATAAATAAATAAATAATCATCTTTAAAAAAATGCAATGGTCAAAAAAATAAATAAATAAAATTAATTCTCTACTTGCAGTTTTAAAGGACTTTTTGAGGGCTTTTCCCTGTTCCAAAATTGCAATAATTTGTTGTGAAATTCTTAATCGCTATGCCAAAGTCCCCACTTGGAACTCATGGACCATTAACATGCTTTTGTAGTTTGTTTAAGTGCCCTATACGCTTACACAAGCTACTGTAAGCCAAACTTTTACAAACTGCGCTGGCTAGCATCATCTCTGCCCTAATGAACGAATCAACAAATTAAAGAGGCCGTGCTTGTCTTGGGGAGGAAGGTTCATTTCCATTCAATTCTGTCCGCCACTCTGCTGCAGATCTGGGACTATTTCCAACGCGCTGTCCTTCGAAGAGCAAACACAGCCCCGCTCCTCTGCCCCTTTTGGCCTATCTGTAATCCGTCTGCATCCTCTGCTCAATACGCAAAGATTGATTCACCTCTCTGGTCAAATAAACTATTAATTCTATTAGCGAGATGGCTCTGGCTTCTTTACATTTTGATTACGATCAATTGGGATCTCCTGGTTTTGTCCGAATGCCACTGCGCAGCAAAGTGAAACATCTGAGAAGCCATTTTGAATTTCTTTGCCTTTTTCTATGCAAAATGTCATTGTTGGCTCACTCCGAGTTGTATGTAGAGTCATTCATGTATGTTTGAGTAATCCTAGTAGTAATCCTGCAGTTGTTCAGAATGCACCACCGGAAATGTCTGTTTTCACCTAACCCCTATCTCCACCCACGTCACAGTACTTATTTAAAAAAAGACTATGGTTATGCGCAAATGTAAAAAATTGTTATGCTGTTTTTTAGATCACATGACATTACATGAGCCAATAATATTAAATACAGAAGGGTTGAAGCTAAACAGTAATATTGTTAAAATGCAGTTTTTTGTTGATATATTGCATGTTCTAGGCATGTAAAAACAATGTCTTCTCTTGCCCTGGGCGGTCTATAGGCCTTTATATACAGGGTGACCAGACGTCCCTATTTACCTGGGGCAGTCCCAGTTTTGAGCCCATGTCCCCTGTCCCAGCAGATTTATCCAAACCCAGTGATTTATTACAGTTTTATACAAGAAATGTCCCAGGTGCCTCTATTTTTGACCAATTTAATACCTGCCAACAGTAAAGAGGGAATATATTATCATTAGTTTAGCTAAAATAGAGGACGTGATGCTTGAAAATGAGCATAGGAAGTCAGGAGTCAGGAATGGACAATGTTACGTGCTCTTTTAACTACCGACTACATCGCTCTGGAGTATAAGTCGCTCCAGCAAAAAAATGCATAATAATGAAGAAAAAAAACATATATAAGTCGCACTGGACTATAAGTTGCATTTTTTTGGGAAATTTATTTTACAAAATCCGAGACCAAGAACAGACATTTTATCCTTAAAGGCAAGTTATAAAAATAACGATAAAATAGAGAACAACAGGCTGAATATCAGTACAGCATGCTAAAGTAACACATTCATATTTATTCAGCTACATGAAGCACAGACAGAACTGAACATGTGTCTGGTCTGTTAATGTCAGATATTAACAGTTAATCAGCATAAATAAAACAGAAAAACAAGCAACAAGTTTACTCTCGATCTCACTCCAAATCACAAAATCCACTGAATTCTTCATCATCAGTGTCACTTCTGAACAACTCCAGAGGTGGATGAAGTTCCTCTTCCGCGTGGCTGTGATACTTATACACAAGCCTCGCTCAGTTGTCAGTGTGACAATAACGATAATACGATGTGAAATTATATATTTCAATAATGTCACATATAAGTCGGATCTGAGTGAGTCGCACCTCCGCACAAAACATGAAAAAAAGAGCGACTTATAGTCCAGAAAAAACAGTATTTGATTTATACCAACCATCCCAAACCAGTGTTGGAATTTTGAAAATCGGGTCACTGCATCTATATAATATTAAAACAACAGCACAAACTGAAGCATTCTACGTACAAAATAGTCTTTGGATAGTTTTTTTTTTTTTTTTTTTATTAATTTGAAATTGAATAGGTTGTTTCTTTTATGTTTTGTGATTTTAAGTAAAGTGACACAGCAAACCAGCACAGAGCCTATTGCCTTTTGTGAAATAGTTCTATGAAGATGTGAGGCCAGCAGCAGAAAATCAGACCTGCAGTTTTGAGTAAGAATTCAATGGACCTTTTAGTGATAATTTGTTTTAGGTCAATATTGCAGTTTATAATGAAGAAAATGTAAAAAGAAGATGAGGTATATAAAAGTGAATCATAAATACAATATAAAGTATGATAACGTGTGGTCTTTAAGATTAGTGGAGCCCTAAAGGAGGGAAATGAAATCTGCAGGCCTGTAATGACAGAGATTGATAGTGCGTTGTACTGGTGTATTCATCACCAGTTTCCTTCCACAGAGATTGTGTGATGAGCCTGAAGACACGCTCCGTGAATCAGGAGAGGACAGATACACGTCTGTGCCACCGAGGACCGGGATGCCAAGGAGCAGATGGAGAAGTCACAAACCTCTGTCAAATAAATCCAGCAAAAACAACACAAACTGTATTAAGATTCTATAGACAGGAAGGAGAGAAGGAGTGAACTACTTCTAATAACTACACCTAATGAAGAAAAACTTAACGACATAACACTTTGAAAGGTTTCAGAAGTACTTATAGAATACTTTGTCTCTTAACGTTACCTCTTAAGCAGTGACCAAGCCTAAATAAACAAATAATACACTTTTTGTTCATTATGAATTCAGTTTTTCTTCAAGATTTATTCAAATTAATGAAGGTGTAGTTATTACAAAGTCTTTGCAACCATGTGTTTGAACGAAGCCACTTTGCATGTCATTTTTTTATACATTTATATAGGAAACACAATAATACTTTATGACATGAACACAAAAGTTGAATCTTTAAAAAGGCAACATGTTTCTGCATATTCACCATAGACTGTATATATAAATGGACATAGCTAACCTGCTAGTCATCAACTCAGAAATTAGAAAAATTAGAAAATGAGAAAACTATCCCCTCTCTCTGTAACTGCTGCTGTTAGGCTCGTCATTTTGGTTGGAAAATGATTGTATTAACCCACTTTACATGATCCTGGTGTTTTTCATTTAGCTATTTTTTCCATGAATCAAGATATGAACATTAATAACCGACAAATCAACTGCCTTCTTTCCTCCCGCTAACGTTAGTAATGGGTTTGATTGACAGTGTTGCTAAGCGCCCGCTCCCTGCTAAACCAGCGGTGCGGGAAGGGGCGTTACCTTCAACAGTCTCACTCCTGATTGGCTCTTTGGTTGCTATGATACTCGCGGTCAGAACTTGGCTTCAAATACGTCTCCCTATAACCCTATAACGCTGTGGGTGACGTCACACTCCCTTAGTCCACTTCTTTTTACAGTCTGTGATGTTCTTATTGAGGGAGTTTCCGTAGGCACCAGAATAGTCATTCAGGTAGTATTACTTTTTCATGGGACGGCCGATCTTGACATAACAAATCTGTTCTATAAGGACTACAAAGCACTGCTGACTTGTTGGTCACATGCACTTAGAATGTTTTACACAAATCTACTTTATGCCATGTTTTAGCTGCAACTTTTGTCTAATTCTCCATTGAAAATTAACCAACTAGAACTAGAATTAATTAAGTAGATGTTTCACTACAGTTTAGAAGCATTTAGAGGCAAAAGTGAGCAGGGCCGTGTAAGGTCAATAAGGCTACACGGTTGAACACTGAATCCAACACTAGTTCTGGTTTGGCCTCCGATCTTGACTTGACTAATTGCTTTCATGCTTGAACATCTCTGACAGTATTGGCAATACTGGTAATAGTCCCAAAAGTCACTGACACTTTTAAATCTTCAGTAGCTCCTATAATTCGTAAGTTATACTCACCAAATTTTAGCAGTAGGTAAACAGAATCTTCCGAGATTTTTGGCAATATATACGGTTATAATTGTTCACTTACGTTGAAGTAATCACACAAAAAAACTAGGGTGTTCACTTGAAGTAATCACTACTTAAACTAGGGAAAGTAAAAAAAAAAAAAACCTACATTTTTTAAGTGTCCACCATTTTGAATTTCTGACCCTGGAAAAAATCGGGACTAGTCAGGTTGGCATTTACATACTGCCCCCTGTCTTTGACCCTGTCTTGGCATTTACGCTTGGGGCATCTCTGGTATTAAAATGTCGACGGTAGTACTGTTGGGTTTCTGAATTTGACCCATGTAACTCAAAGTAGCACTGTACAATGAGAGTTTGTTCCTCAGTGCTATATTTGCTCATATTAATGTCGGAAGGGTAGCTCTAAATGCTCTGAAAAAAAAAAATAAATAAATAAACATATTTGGAAACAAAAGAGTTACAAATTTTTTTCAACTGTCAGTGACTTTTGGGCCACCGTGTATTGGGTGACTTGTTTTTACTTAGTGACAGTAGCTCAGTTGGTGAAGCGCTCATCCTTTGAGCTGAAGGTTGGCAGTTCAAATTCTACCCTTGACATAAACATCATTGGTGGAGTGGTCAGATCTACAAACCCACAGGTTGGTGAGTGAATAGGTGAGTGCCTCCTTGATGTAAAGTGCTTTGAAAGTTGTAAAAGTGACCATGTACTTATACAGTATTGACAGTTTTCAATATATGGCAGCAATCCACCATTACCACAGCAATTGTCTAGTTTAATAATTATTTGAATGGGGACAGTCCTTGCAAAAAACGTTAATACATTCAATTTCATTTTAAGTAGCATTACACACTGAGAATCACGTCAGAAGTTTTCCTCGAAGCTGACCTCATCCTAAAGTGGGGAAAAGGATGAATCACTGAAACTAACAGGGCCTGTTCTATTAATGAGAGCTGATGCACTGTCTGTAATAGCTCTTAGTCTCTACGTCTACACTGTATCGTGGAATAATGGTGCAATGAATCAATAGCCATAACACTTAACAGACACTGTATGTACACAACACTCCAGGGGTCAAGGGTCACGGCGCACAGAGCGATGGGGCCAGATTGGGTTAGGGACAAACTGCTGACTGCTGAGGACGACTCATTGTCAACATTGATTATTGTCGCACTTTAAATTACGGCCTAATTGAGTGAAGCAGGGGCAGCGGCCTGGAGCGCAGAGGAAAAAGAAATCTTAGGTCGGTATGTTTTGCATGTTAAGTTTGTTTTTGGAATGACGTGTAACTGTGAGATTTAAAAGGTTTTTTCCGTCCTGGTTTAATGCATTGAAGGATTTCTGTTGTAAAGTCAAAGCAGACATTAACATTCATAAGCCGATTTTAACTGGGGCTGGACAGTTTGACAAAAGTATAATGATTTTTATGTTACCTGAACCCCGCCCCCCTGTTTTTTTTTTTGTTTTTTGTTTTTTTGTTGTTGTTTTTTTATTAATTAATTTATTTTGTTTAATTAATTATTTTACCTATTTAATTATACATTTGTTGTCTTTTTTATGTATTTACTTTGTATGTTAAAAAAAAACAGCCTTATATATATATAAAAAAGTATAATGATTTTATTTCCCCCTCATATTGATTTTATAACAACTAATAATGTTTTATTCAATATGCATTTCCATAGACTGTGAATTATTGCCATTCAAAAACAGAACAGGCATGTCTTACTCACTGTTCCTATTTACATGAAACAACACCCGATATAAAGTTCAATATCTTTTCTGCTATATTCAAACACACACACAATGCTCTGTGCACAGCTGCATACGAGCCGGCTCACTGTGTCTCAAAGCTAATCCAAAATTTTACACATAAAAGTGTCATTTGCTGAAGTTTTCACCGCATTTGTTTAGTCTTTAACATGTTGTCAAAGATACGCTCAAGTCGCTGTCCACTGTATCTAAATATGTATTCATTTTAGAGTGGTAATCAGGAGACATGGGAGATTTTCTGGTCGACCTCTGTGGGCCAGTGACCTTTGTGGGCCGGTGTCGGGCTTGTTTTCTGTGGGCCGGTGTTGGGGCTTGCTTGATGCCAGATGGGAGAGATGTGAGAGGACGCTGCTCTCTCCGGTGGCCGTGGTACCTCTCGCATCGCTCCCCGTTCAGCACAAACCGACCCTGCTGCGGCTCTTTGAGCAGCTGTCAGCGGCCGACCCTTCCCCTGCGGACTATCATTTATTTCTGCTTTGTTTCATCGTGGGCCACCGAGTGTCGTGAAGTCGTGTGTTAATTCCCATGTAGTCCAAAACCTCCAAAAAGTTCCTTCAGCAAATATTGCTATCTCAAGGCCATAGACCAGGGGTGTCCAAACTTTTTTCACCGAGGGCCACATACTGAAACATATTTGAAGCAAAGGGCCACAGACCAGTGTCGATACAAGGAGTCAAATGGTGGATTTAACACAGGTTTGACAGAGACATTGTACCTTTAGTAAGACTTGGAAGATTATTTTTAGGTCTGTGTCACAATGCAGTGTGATGTTATTCACGTTATAGAGGTAGAATCCCTTCAGTTTGGAGTAAAAAATACTTCCTGATCCATTGGGCCAGTTTAGGAGGAGGCATGAGGGCCAACAAAAATTGATCTGAGGGTCGGATTTGGCCCCTGGGCCGTGGTTTGGACAGCCCTGCCATACACTGTATAAAGAAAATATAAAGTTATATTTACGGTCTATGGTCAAGGTGCTGCGAACTTCAACTAAACACTTCCTATAGCCCTTTCAAAATAAAACCAACTACATTAACAAACTGCAGAAAGCGCCTTATTGTGAGAAAGCGCCTTATTGTGACAAGGTTTTAAAATGGCAATGCGCTATCTCAAAAAGCTGTCCTGTCCAGAGCAACAGTGAGTTCAGCTGATTTTTAGAGCATTAAACATATATATTAAACATTTTAATTAAATAAATGATTTAACATGACATGCAAAATACTAGACTAGGCCTCTTGTTTGATGCATAGTTTTAAGCATAAAGACCAAGATCAGATCTCACCAAGTTATTGTAATACACCCAGTATTATTGGTAACAAATAATAACGGAATGCAGCAGAATAAAGGATATTACATGATCTTTTAGCAAAATCCTCTTTAAACAACCCTGCTGAAAAAGAGAGCTGGCGGATTGGTGACGGCAAACGCTCTCGGTCGATTTCAGAGCTCCACTCCGCCCCTGAATTATAGCGTGACTCTGCAAAAACCTCCTAGAGATAGAATTGACAGGAAGAAGTGACGCTATCAGTGAGGTTGCCAGATACTGTTGTGCACACAGCGATTGTCAGAATTGAACGAATTTGAAGCCAAAAGATGAACGTGGCATTGCGGCCGCCATCTCCAAAACATCTGTCGGTTTAAATATCTTTTTAAAATATCTCTCTTTCCAAAAAATGGTGCATATATCTGTATAAGCCCTGCCCTGACCATTAAATCCTCATTCAAACTATCTTGTGTATTTTGTATAGCATAGTATATTTTTGCAGTGTGGTGTCTTAAACCTCGGGCGGGGACTGTGCGAGCCTGTGTGGGAACGAGGGATAAAAAGACAGAGACAGAGAGAGACAGAGAGAGAAGAAGAAGAAGAAGAGGGAGAGGAGGGCTTTAAAGCTGCCGTCCCTTTTAGACATGCTTTTAATTCCACGGAAGGAATATCAGCAATATTTAACAGGAAATGTCACAGAATGTCACGACTGAAAATGTCACCAGGGAAGGACTGGAGGCTGACCTAAACCTCCCCTTTAAGATGAAATAAATAAGCCTTTGTGCAGTTGTAAAGGAATTTATTTTTGCCGTAGCATTTTATATCTGCTAGTTCTGGTCAATAACATATAGATAAAGAGGAATTTAAAAGGAGAGAAGACGGCGTAGTTCAATCAGACGTAATAATAACGTGTTAGTCTTGAAGTCACTTTACAGTTTGTTCGCTTCATGCTCGGAGGTGGTAAAAGTAACGGTTGTAGCCACAGCTGCCCCGCGGTAGACTGGCAAAATCTGGCTGCCAATCCACGCTGACCACGGCAATGCAATAGTGCTGTCAAAATACTATAATTAAACTTGATGTGATCCCAGCGAGGAGGCTGTGTACTTAACACGAATTTCAATGCAATAATGATATTTACAAAAGTTTGGACACACCCTCTCGTGCATTGTTATTTTATTTATTATTATTATTTATTTTATTTTTTTTTTTTATTTTTTATTTTTTTTTATACTTTACACTTTACACCTACATTTGCTCTACATACAAAAGACATCAAATATATAAAGCAAGATATATATGGAATTATGTAGCAATGACAAAGGTAAAAAAAAAAAAAAAAAACAAAAAATACCTACAAATTTGTCTATATATTTTTTATTCAAATCCTCAAAGTAGCCACTCAAAAAATATTTAGAGAGTTTTTTTTTTTTTTTTTTTTTTTTTTTTTTTTTTACTGCATAATTCCATATATCTTTCTTCATATATTTGATGTCTAAATATTTTTCGACGAAAGCAAAGTGTGGCTGCTTTAAGGATTTGAATATAAAAAAAATTTAAAAACATTCTGTAGAGTTGTTTACTTTTATACATAACATAAGATTTTATTTTTCCTAGATTTTGCTTCATATATTTCATTTGTTATCTTTTGTCTGTATCTAAAATGTGTCCAAACTTTTGACTGCTGTCTGTGTGTGTTTTTACAGAAATGACAATAGTTATTGTGGTTATTCTGGTCACAATATAAGAACTAAAGTCATAACAGTGACAATTTTGCAAAATAACGTCATAGTTAATTAATTATTATTTGTTGAATTGTGAAGTTTCTTCTTCTCTCTGTCTGTCAGATTCTCTCAGTCTTTCACACAGTTTAAGACTAGACTGAAAACCACCTCTTCTCCCTGGCATTTAATACTACCTAGACAGGATATCTTAGTGTTTTATACTTCTTTTCCTGTGTATCATATTATCTGTATATTTATTTTTTGTTGACTTTATGTGAAGCACTTTGGTCAGCTGAAGTTGTTTTAAATGCGCTATATAACTGAACTGAACAATCTTGACACTAAAATGTAAAATTAAATGTAATATTGTATAAATAGTAGTAGTATAAACTAGTATAAATTTGTATCTCATGTACTGCAACATTATGCAAGATGGGTTCAAACCACCGACCTTTGACCCCCAAGCATTACACTAACACAAGAAAGGTGGATGAAGTGCCTTGCTCGAAGACACAATGACCACTAGAGCTATCTACAAAGTGACTTATTATCAGCAATACACCCTCTTCTGTCATGAAAGCAGTTTTCTGTACACACTCTCCAATGCTCTGGTCACCGTAGATGTCCTTCGCCCTTTGTAACATAATGTAAAACATGTCATATCTGACACCTGACCCCCTGGTATAAACAGCAAATAGGATTGTTGGCTTGAAACCCCACACCATCTCTGCGATACGGTATCACTGGACTAAAGTAAGGGATCCGGGGAAACAGAACACAACTGTAATCCAAAATCGATAGCGCAGGAGACAGACACGGGCAGGGAACAGCGGGCACAAAAATATCAGCCAGAGATTTTTTAGCTTTTAGTTCTGGCCACGCTAAGCTGAATTTTCCAAGGGTAAAAATGATCCACTTATGGTCAATCAAGACATTAGCCGGGAGAGCTAGGTGTCAGATTTGGTTTTTGCTTTGCTGCAGTGCATCAGTCTCTACCTCTCTCTCTTCTTTCTATCGCTCCTGTTTTTCCATCTCCGGCCAAATGTCCACCTCGCTGCTTTTAACATTAAGGAAAGTGATCTCAGCAATAATGGAGCTAATGCAGAACATCGCGGCGCAGCCAATCAGATTAGACTATGGTCCAGACAAACACAGACCACTGCAAGGATACAGAAAGAAAGAGATTTTCTTATAAAAGCTGATTTGATATCTGCAGTTTTCAAGTCTTTTTTTTTATTATTTACACATAGTTTGAACGACTGACTTTGTGCCTCTCGTTGAAAATGGATGATCATCAATAACGCCACGCAAAAATATAAATATAGGGTCCTTTCCGTAGGTAACATTCAAAAAGTTGCTCCCTCATCAAAAACAGGTTTCCGATGCCATTCATGCATGTTTGAATAATTTAGTGATCTCTCCTGGGCCCTATTCGAACGTTTTTTACGATTAGCTGTAAGATTGTGTGCAACGCTCCACCCACAAGCCGACGTCACCCATGCTCCCACACGGCAATCTCCATAAATATACAAACACGATACAAAACTGTATACTACAACTTCACAAACCTGATGATATGTGCAGTTTTTATTAGTAGTAGTTTTCATGCGAGCTGAAGGGGGAGAGACTTAGCATGAAGAGCAAAGGGTGGGGAGACTCTGAGCTTTAAAAACGAAAGTGAGACTTATATAACATGTCAAAATTTTTGGTGGAGGGTCCGATTCCTACTTGTCTCCATGGAGATGCTACTGCTTTGCCGGGAATATTCCGCAGGACGGCATTAAACTTATGCTCAGTTACAGGTCAGATTTTTTGAGAGTAGAGCCCATGCACAATAATAATGCATGTTTTTTATATGTGGTTTTAGCAGTAAAAACACAATAATTCAGCAAATGCATTGATAGATCAGCTTAATGACTTACTGTGGAACATTCCAGACAAAGAAATAACATCTCAGCACATGGCAGAAAAGTTACATAGTCCCACGTTTATGTTCTAAAAATAACCCACAATAGGCGAAATCCGCAAAGTAGTCAGCTTTATTTTTTACAATTATTATATATGTTTTGCGGCTGTAAATCCCCTCACCACTCACTTTATACACTTTTCTCAGACATGCAATAACATTTTCTCACATTTCTCTTGTTTAAACACTCTCAAAGTTCAAACCTTCGTAGGTGCCTTTGTCGGTGCAGAACGTTTCATCGACATTGTGGGTTTTGTCGGGGAAAAAACTTGCAAACATACAGCACTTAAGAGTCACCCTGCGATCCAACATCTATGTAAATTTGGCTGAAGACATTCCGTACTGTACAGGAGACACGGCACGGAGGAGACTGATGGACAATGATCTACAGTCCCTTAGCCAATCAGGACGCAGAACACAATACAAGTTCATACGCTGTAAAAAAAAAAAAAAAAAAAAAAAAAAAAAAGCATGTAAAAATCAGTGAAACAGCGATATAGTGAGGGCCAACTGTACCAACCTATGGAGTTGCATTCGTGAATAAATCAAATGAGAAATACTTGTTACCAAACCCTCCTTTGTTACAGCGGTTATATAATCAGCCTATACTTGTGTTGGCTAATATTACCAAGCAGAATAAAAACCCAGGGTCCACTGATGTAATATGGAGAGATGAATGTGAAACAAATAAACTAATACCAATTAAAGGCAACATGTCTAACCTGCTAACGTTTATGACCGTTCCCATTAGGTGAGGGAGACTAAAGACGAGACAGGCCGCTTCTATTGGCCATTACACGAAAGTAAGCCTCATTTGTGCAGACGGATGGGCTGGAGCTCTAATTGCATATTCAGACTAATTAACTAATTACTTTGTGTTTACGCCTTGCAGTGTCCAGCTGTGGAGATATGGGCCAAACGGAGACGAGCAGATGCAGAAATTGTCAATTAAAAGCATTTTGAATAACATATTATATATCGATTGTTAAGATAAGTCAAAATTATGAAGTGTATGAAGAAATAAAATGACAACTTGGTGACAGTTAGTGCAGGGATATTATAATTTTCATGGAAGAAAATGAAACAGCAATTATCACATATGCTAAGTCCAGCAGTAGCGCGTGTGAGCTCTTTAGGGTTGAGGACGACTTAAGAAATTCTCGGTCGACTAAAGACATGTCCTGCTGATTGATTAGTTGACTAAAAAGGGGGCGTGGCAAATGTTCTATACTATTACTGTATGTATCTCTATGGATCTGACCCAAACTGCACTCACAAGACTACAACTGCACGGGAGTTCATGCAAAAATGACTATTTATATAGAAAAAGTACTAGGAAACAGTGTATTTATGTAACGATTAAACTTGTGAATCATGAGTTTAATCTGCCTTTTTACTTATAAATACCAAAAAATGCCAAATCTTCATCTCACTCACTCACTAACTTCTCCTTTCTGCTGTTGTCCCACATAAATTCTTAAAAATGAGTCATCAACTAACAGAAATTTTGGTCGATTAAGACACCATCGACTCATTAATCGACTAAACGGGCGACAGTTGCTCAGTTGGTAGAGCATTTACGCACTGATCCGAAGGTTGGCGGCTCAAATCCAACTCTAGCTCCCACAGATGAACGCTGTCGTTGAGTCCTTGGGCAAGACACTCAACCCACCTTGCCCCCGATGCACTGGTGTGTGAATGGGTGAGTGGTTTCGTGATGTAAAGCGGTTTCGCCCAGTTTCATTTTACTTGCCACAAATAGAACGTCTTTCACTTGAGCCTTACCATCGGCTTTAAGAGTGATAAAAATGTGATCCAACCATAAGCTTTTCAATGCTAAATGTGAAGAAAAGAAAGCATTTTTGACAGCAGATTACTTTATTTGACTTTTAATCACAGTAATTACCCCAAAAACCTCTTTAGGGGAACTTTTAGCTTGAGCTGTGACTGGTCATCGGTGATATCTTGTCCAGTCCAGCATTAAGCGGCCCTCATCAATATTACCCTTTGAACCAATTTAACACACCTTATCAAAATGAGTGATAAGGAAAAGACTTAATTAAACCTCTTGGCCTCTGGGATAAAGAGCAGTGCGGAACCTACGGGGGCACTCAGCGAAATCAAGTTTGGGAGGACAAAAGATTTTACGCCAGCAGAAATTCTAAGTGGCTGAGGTCAGATATGGGGTGACACTCAAAAGACGTATGCATTTTCCTCCCCTCCCCATCGGCAGGTAATTATATTAAGGTGCATTATTTCAAGGTCCCGCGCCTTTAAAATGTGATAAAGTGTAATCTGCGAGTGTCCTTTCTTAGGTCATTCTGCTGGCTCCCTCTGCAGCCCCTTCCTATCTCCCGTATAAGCTCCTGGTCGCAAAGTTAAAATGATAAATTGCATGGGGGTGATAATGAGTAGCTTAATAATTAAAGTTTTCCCATAAGAAAGGTAATTATTGCATCAGTTATGTAACTTTTTGGTGTAGACTTCTGCCACCTGCTTGAGTCAATAGAGAGGTTATTGTTTTGCTTGGAATGTTCCACAGTACGGCATTTAACTTGTTGCATCTTGTCTTCTTTTATTCATTTATATTTGTAACAGATTCTTTTTCCAGGCCAAGGTTTAGTTCGTTTTCATCCCTGACAGTTTCGACTGCTCACTACTGTCTTCCTCAAAGTTTTGGGGCTCTATAAACCGGGACAAGGGGGCCTTTTTACTCTCACACACCTGGGATACTGTTCTGAAGAAATCGGACTGCAGATGGCGCTGTCAGCGTGAAGACAGCACCAAAATCTGTTTAAATCAGCTGACCGGACACGTCACAGCAGCACCACTCTGAAGATCGCTAGTGACAAGTCCAAACTGTCAGATATGAAAACAAACTTAGTCTAAATCTTGAAAAAATATGTTTTCTCACTGTGAGTGGGGTTGCTTTTCCACAGATCTGACCCGAAAAGTTACAGAGTGCATGGATAATGGACCAATGTTGAAATATAGTCAAGTAGAATAATTTTTATACGCCAAAAAAACATTTATGGAGGTTTAAACAAATGAGTCTAACCAAAATACCATATCTTTCGAATGTGAAAAAGACCCCAAAAAAAAACCTAAGAAAAAAACAAAAAAAAAAAAAAAAAGCTTGAATTTGAAGTTTTTTGGGAACTTTTTTAAAGAGGGGGTCATTTGCAAACTCATTTTTTTTTTAGCTTTCTACCATGTTCTAACTTTCCCTCATTAAAACACGCCTGAAAAGGTTTTAGATGTCATCCATGCATGTTTCAGTACTTTAGCAATCTCTCTACTTGAGCTCTGCTTATGATTTGCTGTAAGATTCTGTCCAATGCTCCGCCCACAAGCCTACATCACCCACACTCTCACACGGCAAGTCTCCATAAATATACAAAAGCATGATACAAAACTGTACACAACAACCAGGCAAACCTGACGCGATGTGCACTAGTTTCATTAGCGGGATGCACACCGATAGCGCTCTGAAGGGGGTGTGACTTAGCACGGAGAGCAAAGAGGGGAAAAAAAGAGGAAAGTGAAACTCATAAAACATGTTAATACGTTGTTTCTGCCAAATACAGTCTTTTAAAAACAGTAAAAGGAAACATAGTGATATAAATATGTTACATGTTTGCAGTTAATACCCCACAGAAGTAAAACACAGGCCTCGTTTTTAGCAGTTTCTTTGCAGTGAATTTATTTTGATGATGTCTTTGTTTTTTTTTTTTATGTTTCTAGCCTAAAATGAAACCACTTTATCAGCAGTTGGGACACACTGTCTCATCCTCACATTACTGGACTGAAAGTAAGATAATAATTTGCGTTGGTGACAATATTAATTTCTTTTCACTTGAACGCACAGTAGTAGGTGGTCGGTAGCTGCCATCGGTGAGCGCGTGGGAGCTTTATGTAATGGCAAACAAATATGTTATGCAAAGCTCTTTTGATGAAGTTAGAAGGCGTGCAGTGTGGAGACCTTGAACACGGGAAAGAAAGGGTTAGCGTGTATATACCTGACAAATATACCTGACATGTACAGCTGTGCGCTAACTTGTAAAGTCACCCATGTCAGGAACGGCCATAACCCACTTAAAAAGCACATAGCACTCAGACAATCATATCATATACCATGCTATCGTTATCACTCTAGGCCTCATGTCCAAGACTTTTAATGCTCTGTAGTTTCTAGGTCAAGGACAGAGTAATAGATTTATTGAAACTTTTTTTTTCTTTATATGCACATATGTGAACTTTTTTGAGAACTTGATTGTTTGCAGTAATATGAGATGACAAAGATATTATTGGTTGGTAACACTTTATCATAACTATAGTCTATTTAGTCTTAATAAAGCATGAACAAACACTTAATTAATAATGATTCATGCTTAATAGCTACTTAATAACAGCCTTAATTAACACATAATTGGCAATTAATTGGTCTGTGTTGTATATAGTTACTCATACTTATTTCACACTTAGTTACTCCTTACATATGCATTTACACATACACACACAAATGGTTAGCTAAGTATCAACTCAAACACTTGTTAATGATTAGTCCTGGGGCAACAGCAGCTCAGTTGGTAGAGCAGTCAGGTCCACTTACACGCAGGTTGGTTTCCAGGTCGATTCCAGCTCCTACAGGTGAATGCTGTTGCTGTGTCCTTGGGCAAGACACTTAACCCCTCTTGCCCCCAGTGTCTGTGTACACTTGATGTAAAGGGCTTTGAGTGCCTTGAAGGTGGAAAAGCTTGGTAAAAGTACACCCTTTACTATGTAATTGAGGGTCTGCAACGTGCTTGAATCCATGGAGATTCTTCAAATGTTCCACAGTATGGCATTAAACTACCCTACGTTTGTGCAATTACAGGTGTTGGTGAAACATAGATTATTACAGACTTTACAGTACCTGCTTGTGACATACGTTCAATACCCTACTGTGAAACAATCCATTCCAAGAATTAACATTCCCATGGCAACAAGCAGGGAACAGACCCTCCGTCAGAAAAAGTACATAGTGCATCTTTAATGACGCACAGATGAATGCATTGACTAAGTACAGACCATCCTCTTGTAATAGACTGAGTGCTAGAGCTAACTACACAGAAAAGCAGACGGATTTCACATTTTTCAATTTTAATAATGAAAGTAATAACATTTCCATGGCGACAAGGAGGTAGACCCTCCATCAGAAAAGTTACATAGCGCATCTTTAAAAACACACAAATAAATGCATTGACTAAGTACACACCATCCTCTTGTAATAGGCTCGATCTAACTACACAGAACAGCAGACGGATTTCACTTTTTTTTTTCCTTTTTAATAATAGTAAGGACATTTCCATGGCGACAAGCAGGTAGCAGACCCTCCATCAGAAAAAGTTACATAGTGCACCTTAAACAGGAACCTAACTACGCAGAATAGCAGACGGATTTCACATTTTTCCTTTTTAATGCCGCACAGTCTACCAAAATGCAAACACAATGAGTATTGACGTTGGGGTCATGAACCTAGACATGAAGGAAGCGATTGGCTTTTATTTTGTTAATATAACGCCAGAATACAGAGTAGAGTGCAAGTACAAGTTAATAAAAGCACATTTGAACATTCTGAACCCCCTCTTGCCTGTTTTAAGCCGGGGTCAGTGGCTGCACTTGATTCTTGTTGCCAGCGATGTCAGGTTAGCGTCGCATCACTTCCACTGGAGGGTGAAATGCCGCGCAGGCATGTTCCCTCTTCGTTCCCCTGTGCACTCTCTGTATCCCTGCTCACCATCAGTACCTCGTGCCCCCGGGTCCATGGAGAACAGGCATTAACCTTTGAGGAGAGGCCTGCTTTTAGATTTGTGTTTCCCACATGAAGGAAAATAGGGCATCTGCCGCTATTGATTTTTGCCTCCTGTATTCAGCCAAGTGCAGCGGATAATCTGGCAACAAGACCACAAATATCATTTTATAACATGTTGCATTGAAGTTTGGTTATAGATTGGAATGAAACCAGCAAGGATACAGGACTACCTTTCATATTTACCCTATTGTGTGGGTAATGCATCATTTTAGTTACATGGTTTGTGCTAGTTTCTCTTCTTTTCATATTTTAAGTGATATTAAAGGGGTTTGCCTTTGATATACGTACATGTTTACCCATTTGATGCATAAACAGTAAAATAAATACCCAAACTACCAATTCGAAGAGTTTTGATAAATTCGCTCCATCGTTCCCATTTGTTCTTAAACTTGTCTGATACTAATAGTAATTCCCTCCATCTTAAAAAAACACATTATACAATACCAAACCATTCATGAATTGTTTGTATTTGTAGGTTAATCCATTTCCTAGATGTGGGTTTCCTAGTAGCTGCGCTCAAAATCTGGAACAGGTTTTGAATAGGTTTGTATGTTACATTTTCAGCCATCACGAAACCCAGATACATTGTTTCAAGTCGAAATGGTTTGTCAGTACAGGACACAGTTTTTAATGATTTGTGAAATTGCCTCCAACATGGAAGAATATGAAGACTCCAAAAATGTGATAATGTGGTGTAATGTCTTTCCTTGATGTCATATTATCGCGTTTTTTCACTGTATCTCACCAAAGATTTCCCATTCCTGGTCAGATATGGTTAGACGTCCCTCCTCTTCCCATTTTTGTTTTGCGTTGCATAATATTTAGTTTGTTGTAGTCCTCATATTTGTCTTGAAGTAGTTTTTGGCTGTTCTTCACAATATAGGCATCCACAAACCCCTTTATCAGAAGATTATTTTGAGTTTTCTTTGGTAGTCTTCAATAGGTTTTAGTCTCTAATTTGGAGGAATCGAGAAAAAAATAAAAAAAAATAAAAATCACTGTTATTCGGTTTGTGCAAGTTTGAAATACATTTTAAATATACGAGAAATGGGGAGGTTAATGCAAAATGAAACACACCAATGAACACTGATTATAACTGTGATAAATGGTAACACTTTATATGAACAAATTGTTTATTAAGAATGATTCTGTCTTAGCAATTCCTACCCCTAACCTCTTAGTAGTTAGTAAACCTGGCTAATTCTTAAAAAAGAAAAAAAAAATATATATATATATTTGTTTATTACGAAAGAAATGACCAAAAATTTCAATGGGGATGCAGTTTAATTAACAATAATCTGGCAAGTGTGGTATGTCTAGGCCTGTCATGAAACACATTTTGAGCTGCGATATATCGATTCTGAAAATATCACAATAAACGATAACATTGAAATGAATTTATTCCACTTTAACAATAAGCTTAAAACAGAATAATCACAATAAACCATTTCTAAGTGAATCATTTGCAACATAATGCAGCTAGTAATATATAAATACTGTAATGAAACACTAAAGTAGTTAGTCCTAGTACAGACATGGGCAAACTATGGTTTTAAAGTTTTTTTTAATGCATTTGGAAAACAATTTGTACCGTGAGCCTTGCATATTCATGCTACATGTTACAGGCCAAATCTCTAATGTAATATGTACATGTATATATCAGGCCAAGCCCCTCTGTAGAGAACCATTGTGGCCCCTGTGTCAAGAAGTTTGCCCATTCCTGGTCTAGTATCTATAATGTGTTGTGTAAGTTAATTATCGGACCATCGACAACTCAAACGTTACCATATAGGCCTAATACTACATAGAAAACTACATCAATGTGAAGAAAAGGTACAGACCATAAATACTGACCCTGAAAATACATTGTCCATCGAGCATAAGAATGAATGATCAAGTCAATACAGAAACTGTCATGCTAGGCCTACAGGTACGTCAATATTCACAGCACAGTTTGTTATAAGGTACATGTCATAAACAATAAAGGTTTGCAGTTTTATTTAATCAAATTCTATACTATGTTTCATGCATGGCTTTGTAAATTTGAAGATACAGTATTAAGTGAAATGCAATATTCCTAGGAAAGGCATAGCAGTATAGCAGAATTCATACATAAAGTAATTCAAAGTGATTTACAGAATGAGATTCATCCATCCGTTTTCTTCCACTTATCTGGGGCCAGGCCGGGGCAGCAGTCTAAGCAGGGACTCCCAGACTTCCCTCACCCCAGACACGTCCTCCATCGCTCCAGCCCTCCAGCTACAGAATAATAAAGACATTAAAATCACAATGCAAACAAATCAATAAATAATTATCACAAAATTATCATTAAAAGAGAAGAGTGCAGAATAAAAACCTTTCAGTCAAAGTAGAGGACTGTCTCACATCTTCACGAAGACTGTTCCAGGTTTTAGCTGCATAAAACTGAAACGCTGATTCTCCATGTTTAGTCCTGACTCTGGGCATCGACAGGAGGCCGGTCCCTGACGTCCTCAGAGTGCGACATGGTTCATATGGCACTAACATGTCGGAGATGTAGGAGTATATTTCACATTGTGCAGACTCTTAAACCAGACACTTCAGGCATAATCTGAGAAATGTAAGAAGGCACTTTTATTTCCTTCTAGCAAGTTACCCACAGCAAATCCTACTTCCCCCTGTACTTACTGTACTGTACTACCTATAGAGTGACACAGCAGTAATTCCATTTTAACGACGGCTCTGTCCTCCTCTCCTTGTCATGCACATTAACTTTTATTGTATAATAGCCTGGCTCTGATGCCACACTAAGTTTGCCTTTATGGTTCTTCATAAACACTGTCCACTGTTGCACATTACGGCGGACATTTTGAAAGGATTAAGTAAAACAAAGTCCTCGCGCTGCACACTGGTTTGGTGCACTCCGCTGTAGATGGGGAAATAAAGTTCTTGCAAATAAATGATGCAATTAATGTAAAATGGTGGGGTGCTCAACACGACCCACAGAGCTGCATTGTAAAACTTTTTATTATTCATGATTAAAATGGACGGAAAAGACGGTTCTTCCTGGATTTTGACATGGACATGGTGTAATGGGATTTGTTCGATATGCAAGTGCAAAGTTAATGACGACAAAAACAGGGTCAAGGCAACTGTAGCGTGAGTGGCTGAGTTCTGAACAATAATGAGTGACACTGGAAAAGACATTGAATAGAACGGGGTTTTCATCAAAGCACAGCGTTCTCAATATTCCCCAGTATTTATTTCAGTTTCATTTATAAAGCACATATAAAAACTTCAGCTGACTAAAGTGGTTCATATAAAAGTCAATAAAAAACAAATACAAAAATGACATGACACATAAGAAAAGAACTATACCGATAAATACCAAGATATCATGTCTGCAAGTATTAAATGCCAGGGAGAAGAGGTGGGTTTTCAGTCTAGTCTTAAACTGTAAGGGAGGGGGCGCTGTTGCATAGTCTGGGTGCTGCCACAGAAAAGGCTCTATCATGTCTGGTCTTGAGCCTGCCTTTTTGCACAGCAGCAGGAGCTGGTCAGCTGACCTCAGGGCTCTGGGTGGAGTATAGGGCTGTAGTAACTCCCTCAAATAAAGACGACCCATAGAGCACACACATTTAAACACAATCAGTAGCATTTTGAATAATAGCATTGTACCATGCTATATAAAATTGTATAAAGTATTCGTACAGGTGAACTATGTAACTTTGTTGTGGGGTATTGGCCTCTTGCTTGTCTTCAAGAAATCTGCTATTACTTTGCCTCGAATATAACACAGTATAGCATTAAGTACAGTTGTTCCTCACCTTTTGCGATCTTGCTGTTTTGCGGATTTTTTTAGTGCCATTTTGCATGCTTTTTTACAGTGTATGAACTGCATTGTGTTCTGCGTCCTGATTGGCTGAGGGACTGTAGACCATTGTCCATCAGTCTCCTCTGTGCCGCGTCTCCTGTACAGTACTGAATGAACAAATTTACATAAACGTTTGTGTGTGACTCTGAAGTGCTGCATGTTTGCAATTTTTCTCTCCGACAAAAAATCCAAAATGTTGATGAAACGTTCTGCACCGACAAATTTTAGAAACGCTTTGGACTTAAAAGTGTTTTTGTGCACGGAGAGGCGCCTCTGTGGATACCGCTGGAGCAGAGGCATAAGTGAACAACACATTTAAAGCGATCATCGAGGAAGAGGGATGTAATATACGAAGGTTTGAGCTTTGAGAGTGTTTAAACAAGAGAGAAATGTGAGAAAATGTTAATGCCTGTCTGAGAAAAGTGTATAAAGTGTGTGGTGAGGGGTTTCACAGCCTTAAAACATATAATAATTGTAAAAAAAAAAAGTGACTATTGGGGATTTTGCCTGTTGCGGGTTATTTTTAGAACGTAACCCCCACGATAAACGAGGGACCACTGTATCGCACTTTTACATCTGCTCAATTACAGGAATCGAAAAACATCTTAAACACGCTTTCTTACAAATGGACTTGCCTATTCACAGATCTGACCTGTAACGTGGCCTTGTTGGCATCATCTGCTGGTCTCAATGGAAACAGATACTTAACATCATACTGTGGGACATTTCAGGCAATGCAGTCACATCTCCATGGAGACAAGCAGGTGGCAGACTCTCCATCAGAAAAGTTACGTAACGCACCTTTAAAAAGAAGACACAAGTTTCATAATCATATCATAACAGAATGCTTCACAGATTTGTTCATGTTTTGTTTTAATCCGAACCAGCACACCAAATAAATATAAAGCCGTTGAATTGAAAAGCTGCATGTTCCTAATTTAGCGTTTGTGTTTTGATTATTGCTGGCTCTCTGTTTACTGTTTTATTCTCTTCCTTGTGAAGTCTGACATTGCTTGGATGCTAAAATTTCAGTCTACCTCCAATCTGCAAGTCTAATGACAAGAATATGCAGAATAGGCCAGATGGTGGATCCCAGGCTGCTATTCCCAGCCCAGCAAAGACCACTTTCTGTGCCTATTCTTCTGCGGCCTCTTTGACAAATACTTTCAAAATATTTACAAATCTCAAGATGTCTCACATGGACTGATTTGCACATTTAAATGGTAAATTGTTTCCTAATTTGACATAAAGTTAGAGGTGCCGTAGCTTTTGTGGCTTTGGCAGAAACTTTGCAGAATCATGTCTACACTTGTCACCTCCAGACAGATTTTCAAAGCGTGATTTTGTACTTACGACTGTCCATGATAAGAACTAGAACTAGAATTGTCTATGTAAATTGAGACTTACTTGAAGATAGAGTTAGGTAAATGCTGTTGCCCATAATGTTTTAAAGCATCTGCTCAGGATGCCTACTGGATGCCTAACTAGGTAGGTGTTCTGGGCATGTCCCACCAGGAGGAGGCCCCGGGGAAGACCCAGGACACGCTGGAGGGACGATGTCTCTCAGCTGATCTGGGAACACCTTGGGTCCCACCGGAGGAGCTGGAGGACGTGTTTGGGGTGAGGGAAGTGTGGGAGTCCCTGCTTAGACCCGGCCCTGGATAAGCAGAAGAAACTGGATGAATGGATGTTTTTAAAGCAAATGTATGTATGATTTTAATTTTAATTTTGATAAACTTGCCCTGTGTACAAAAAAAACGACAGTGTCCAATCAGATTTGGTCTTGTTTTGGGGGGTGGCACATTCAGAACTGGCTGCTAATTCGTTTGGCCTGCAGACAGCGAGCAGAGGGAACTGACCAATCAGATTCTCCCTTTTGCGTTTGATTGACAAGCAGAAACCAGCGCTAGTGCATTGGTTTAGTCCCGCAGACCCCAGTGCGGCCACCAGCTGGCGCCTCACTGTTCGGCGTGCATTAAAAGTTTATAGACGGCTAGCTCGATCTGCGGCTCACTTTTGGCGGAGTTTGACAACAAGAAGTAAGAGAAAATGCTTTTGGTTGGACTTTTTATTTGGAGTAATAATGGGATTTATTTTCAAAGCAGAGCTGTCTGTGTTTGCTGTGTAAGTTGTCCAGAAAAGTTCAGAAGAGCATCTAAAAACGACCGAGCTACTAGCAAAGGATTTACTGACACTCGGACCTCACGCAGCTCAGAATGAACTGGATTACACATTGGATGGGCAGACGTACAACAATCATCAGAGAAGACCGCAGTGTGAGTGCGACTGAAGTGTAGTAACAGTGTGCTGCATGTTATATTGTGGTCTATGTGCAGTCACGAGGATTATAGCTAATGAGATAGAATAAAGGAAAAACATGTGTCATTACAGTAGTGCTGATGCCTGTGCTGGCTCTGACTCAGTGTGTGCACTCCTGAGGTTGTATCGATCAGCTGATGGTTTGTGATGAGGATGTGTGTGGAGACTTATTGTTTTTCACCCTTATCTGTGCTCATGTTTTTATGCATTTAAGTACAAGGATTGTTGTCAGTGCAGTTTAACTTCTGGGCGATGTCAGTGTACAGTGGTTTTGGATATTCAGCGTCGCTCAAGTTCCAGGCGCTTTGAAAACTGTCTGGGTCAAATCATATGTCTGAAGCGAGTCCTGCCTCACGTGCACCTCTGCAGGTGTGGGCAGAGGCTGAGGCCGTGTACGATCGATTCAATGCTGAAATCCAACTGGTTTAAACCTAAAAGGAGTCCCTCTGATCTGAATTGTCACTACTTAAAACCAGTGGGGGACCGTGGCCTTGGGACGTGCGCCAGCTGCCCATATTTACAGGTATAACTATCCGTAGGCCTACAGATGCCAAAGCAAACATCTGCAGCCTCTGAGCTCGTGCACTCACCTGCAGAGCGGTGCCGCAGGAGGCAGGGCTCAGCTAACCCGGTTTAATGAATGTAGAACATGAGCAGTGTTGATACTCCAGAACATTTTGGGTTTTTGTTGACTACACTGGCTGTCTTACTGCTTAAACGCATAAAACGGTTCATTCAGTCTGTGCTCTGCGAGGTGTGAGTGTCAGTAAATCCTTGACTAGTATCCTGGTCGTTTTAAATGGTCTTCAGAATGTTTCATTACAACGAACTTAGGTAACAAACATAAACTGCTCTTTGAAAAATAATCCAATTATTTGTCCAAAAAGAAAGCTGAAAGTCTTTTTGAGACAGACTACGCTGTGCTAGTCACTCAGGTAAATAAACAATCCTGCACCAGCTGGTGGATTCTCCAGTCATGACAGGACAGGGCCAGTGCTGAGAACAGAGCTGGCCTAGGCAGGACCAGACTCTATATAAAAAAGTGGACTAAGGGAGTGTGACGTCACCCATAGCGTTCGGCTCCTGTCAAATAAAGCTCATCAAGGCTAGAGCAGTTATAGGGGTGAATTTGGAGCCAAGTTGGAATTCTGACCATGAGTATCATAGCAACCAAAGAGCCAATCCAGAGTGAGACTATTCAACAGAGCCGGAAGCGCTCCCAGGCTCACTCCCTATTTGGAAAGTGGCAACTAGCAGGTTAGCTATTTCCATTTATGTATACACTCTATGAGCAGGACTAAGCCAGTGCCCCAGTGCGGGTGTTTACCTGTCAATCTACTGCAAAGGGACAATCCGATTGGTCGGTTTTAACGCGAGGACCGGCAGTTTGCAGACAGAAGACTCAAGGAAAGAGAGGGCATTTCTGAACATGTACCCCCCAAATAACATCAAATCTGATATGATACTCAGAATTATGTTATGTTTGGGAGAATTTTAAACTTTGGTCTCAGAGACCGTCACTTTTTCCTGGACTAAAGGACCAGGGTCCACAGGAGAGTTCACACCTGGACTTTGGACCAAACCAAACAAGAAAGTGTGAAAGCCCCATAAATGAGAGGGCTGTGACTTTTAGACCAACGTCTTGATTTTTACTGCATTGTTCAGGGAATGTCGAGGAACAATACAGTCGAGGAATCCAACAAATATTCCTTAAAAGAAAAGTTCATAAAGGTAAATTTGTAAACACAGCCAGAGTGAAAGTGGCAACAAAGTGACTGTCTGATTATAATTAGCTCACAAAATATTGATTAAAATGAACACTGTTGATAATTAAAGACATTGCATAATGATTTACAAACAAATTCAACTATTCACAGGACATTCATTAGCAAAAAGATAATATTTTGTCAGGACCCCAAATTAGTGTGTCTTACCTCAGAGATGTAGAACAGCTCCGAGGGCACGTTGCTTAGCAACACCAAAACAAACTCACAGCCGCACAGGTACAAATTTAACAACAAGAAAATAACATATTTGGTGGAATTCGGTAATATATAACGACTGAAAAAGCATGAATTTATATTAACCTGTTTCATCTAGTATACAGTAATTAGATAGATTCAAAACATCTGTGACATTTTGTGTAAATGAGTAAGTTAAGTGAGACTTTTTGATACACAGTGCTCAACATTGTAAAAAACAAAAAAACAAACTAAAACATTGATGCATGTCATTTGAGTTAGTTTACTTCATTTATATCTTGTATCATGTAGTGTTCTCACATGCAACTTCTCACTTTGTTTTCATGCCATCGATTTTAAAACCAAACATAATAAAAAATCTCATCCATCTCTCCCAAAACCTGCCTGCCCCAGCACCTTCCCTCCTGTAACTCTTTGATTCACCCAAAAGAGCCACAGAGGAAACCATCATTTACACCTGTGCCAAACTGTCAAATCCAACTCCCTCCGACAAAATGAGCGCTGTCGACTTGTCACATGACGAGCCACATGCCGAACCGTGTCAGGAACGCATCCAGCTACCTGTCTTTCAACGCCGCCATCTTGTTTTTCACTCCATTGAAGAGAAGAAGACGTAGTACCGCTCTCATCCTCACCTCCAAAAAGACTCTGATTTCTGGTTTCCTCCTTTAAAATATGATTGCTTTACCTGGAATCTTTAAACTTATCTATCTCCATGGAGACAAGCAGATGACAGAGGCAAAGTAGCAGGTCAGATCTGCGGAGAGGCGACCCTGCTCGTTCCCCTGCCTGTTTATCACTGTATACACCAATGCAAACACTTAAAATTGAACTGATATGTTAATTTTTATGCCATACTATGGAGCATTCCCATTAAAAGAGTGACATCTCCATAGCAACAAGCAGGTAGCAGACCCCCACCCACTACAAAAATCACACAGTGTACGAAATCCTGACACTTTTTGCAAAACGGTGTGAAAAGTCAATTTACCCAGGTGTCTAAAATCAAAATCTTAAATACAAGTGCAACACGATCCGTCTAAATTTAAATCAAATCCCATTAAGTTTGCAGGCATCACTGACGCGCTGACAGAAGGTGGGGCTGTCTAACACGAGTTGTTAGAGCTCTGCAATATTTAGCAGCAGATTATTTTTACCTGCTACACGCTCATTTTACAGTTGCAATGCTTCAACTTCAACTTTTATACATAAACATGTCAAGCGTTCAGGCAAACACTTTAAATCAACATTTGCATAATGGCTTGAGGCATGTAAATAAACTTAGGCTGGATAAGTTATGAGTTTTCTACAAAATTAATTGGTGTTATATCATCGCGCAATTATATCAGCAATTCACTGTACGCTGACACCTGAAATGTACATGCAGTTTGGGACTTTCTGCCTTTAAAGGTGCATCAGGTTCTGCAGGGGGGGGGGTTGACACTATGGAGGTGTTATTTGAATGTTCCACAGTATGGCATTTAACGTATCTGACATGCCTTTGTAGAATTTTAGGTGTAAAAATATGTATTCTTACTCTGAGCAGTGTCACCTCTCCACAGATCTGGCCTGAAACGTAGCAGTGGAACGTGGTAAAGCAATGCAACCTCCAGTGAAAGCATGATTTTTGTTTCTTTACTTTACTCTTAAACCTTGTGTGTCTTAAACATTCGACTTGTTCCTCAGTAAGATGCGACACATGCTTATTTTAAGATGTCTACACTGGAACCTGCTACTTCGGTTACATGACAAGAGGCCGTGTAATACTGTACATCAGTATTTCAGTGACTACAAGCATCTTTTTAGTGACGTATTCTACCTTCCTGTAACCTTCCTGTGTCTGCTGTTTGTACCAACACTCCTCTGATATCAGATAAACTTCTTTCAACCTTACCTGGTCTACAATCGCTTCCTTCACAATTACAGACAAACAGGTGGCGGGCCCTCCACTATGTTACAAAATGAGGCTTTCAATCAGGTTCCACACAACACACTTTAAGCCATGTAGGTAAATGAATAATATTTAACATGATGGTAAAGCAAAACAGAAAGAACATTTTTACCATAGCTCATCTGACAGAGTGTTTGTTCATTGATCTGAAGGTTGGCGGTTCAATCCCGCTCTCGTGGTGGTGGAGCTCCCATAGATGCTGCCATTGTGTCCTTGGGTAAGACACTTAACCCCTTGACCCTTGTCTGTGTACACTGGTGTATGACTGGGTGAGCAGTTCCTTGATGTAAAGTGCTTTGAGTGCCTTGAGTGTTTTTATATTTGTTTTTACCTATTATTTGAGCCACATCTCTCTTTGTAATAGAACAAGGCCCCTGGGTAAAGTTTTCTATATTTTTCGTTGAGTGATTTACTCATTAAAATAAATGAAATTACAAACAAAGTATTTCACAAGGTCCATTTTTGTGAGCGCAACCACCGCTATGTAATTGAAAATATTGATATAATAATAAGGACATGGAATAACAATACAACCATACCTATCTAGGATTTAAAGTAATACACTAAAAATGCAATAAAAAAGGGCATTCCACAAGGCTCAATCTTGGTCCCATTGCTGTTTTTATATGTTCACATAAAGACCATGTAATACAATTTATTGATAAAACAATAAATATTAACGTTACATCCCAAACTGTGACGTACTACACATATATAGATAGCATAGTGGTCATTATCAGATTTTATGTTGTGCAGGATCCTTTTATTGGAGGTGCTTAAAGGTGCTATACCAGATTTTTACTGCCTTAAAACCTGCACTAAAACAGAACTCATTTATTTTAAAGAGTTTGCAGGGGTCAAAAGTGAATCCTTGTAATTATTCAAGTTTATAAGCGTTTTTCACATCTCCTACCATCACGGTAACAACTCTGCGAACAACTACCATGCTAACAGTGCGCTTCCTGATCATCGGACATCAAAACGCTTCATAATGAGACCCAGATAGTACACAGAGGACTTATTTTGACCTCAAGAGCCGCTTATACAATGCATCTGTATAGAGAAAGACACGAAAACATAGAACAAATTGGATACAGGCCCTTTAAAAGTACTGAACTCTATTTGCCTCAAGAGACTGAGCAGAGTAAAGCAACGTCAGCCCGTCAGACGTGGGTTTATTTGACCTATACAAGGCTTTTCACACCTGCTTTAAATGTTCACAGGGCACCTTAACAGCTCTTGATAAAGGGTGTTACTGTCATGCCGCTAGGGGCTCAGAAACAAGCTGTTAGAAAGCACTAGAAACACCAATATCAGTGGTATTCTATGAAAAAAGAGCTATATATGTGTCGAAATTAGGTCAGGTGCCCTGGCTCCCCGTGGTGTTGTCATCAGACTAATGTAAAGGCCATGAAAAGAAACGCTTACAAGCCAAAGAGACCTAGTTTCTTGATTAAAAGGGGGTAGAAGATATGCTAATGTCAGCTCAATGTGTAAGGATCAGCCAGAACATTATAACCACCTGCAGCGTTTTATAGTTCATTAATCATCATTGTGTTGTGATCATAAGCTTGGATTTGTAATATATATGGAAGAAAAAAACACATTAAATTGCAGAAGATTCCCAAAAGGTGCAGTTATAATGATGCTACATGGCACAGATATCTAACCTTTAAAAGTCCTATATTATACAAAATTGCGCTTTAAGACAGGCTAGAATCCATTACTCTCAAAAATATATACAGAGTTGTGTTCTGTTTCATTCACACATGTCTC
The DNA here is from genome assembly GCA_019594935.1 of Periophthalmus modestus. Lineage (NCBI taxonomy): Eukaryota > Metazoa > Chordata > Actinopteri > Gobiiformes > Gobiidae > Periophthalmus > Periophthalmus modestus. Next base: position 15,895,190 of record JAIEZT010000107.1, read on the forward strand.
TCCACATCTTCAAAGCTCAAAATGCCCTGTTTCACCTTGTTATTTGATGAAGCAGTAGTTTTCCCGTTAACAGATACCTTTTACCTGAATTTCAGAGCAGGAATTACCAAACTCTACTGAACTAATGATGATCTGATTCTAGTGAAGTTCTATGGAGTTTACAAACACAGTGGAGCACTTCTTGTATTACCACATGAGTATTTTCCCGTTTGAGAGAAGAATATATGCAGGGTTTGTGTCCAGGTATGTTTGTGATGAGGAAACAAGATTATATAACACAGATTAGAAAATAGCTTGCTCTTTAAAGCTCACTATGTAACATTTCTGGGGGCCGCTTTCCTCCATACCGTTATTTTCGCTTTGCCTTTAACCATTTCCACCATTTGGCATGAAACTTACTATCTTGCTATCAATTACAGGTGTTTTTATTCCTCAAAATCCATTGAAAAACATGCATTTTTTTTACTGTGAGGGGGTTCGCCTTTCCACAGATCCAACCCGATTAAAGTTTTAAATGCCCTATACATTCCAATAAATAATAAATAAATAGCATCTCCATGGTAACAAGCATAAGTGGACTCTACATCAGGAAAGTTACATTACTCTAGGTTATTACTTCACCTGCCTGTGGTCATAATGATTTGGCTGGCTGATGTAAAGTCCTGTAATTTCAGCCTATAAGGGAGCACTGTGGAACATTGGCAGGCGGGTGGGCTTCCTCATTTGCTCTGATAACGTGCCACTCGGGGGGACTCTCTTGTACATATCATTGCTGCCCTCTGCAGTTCCACACCCAATTTCTCCATAATGAAGATGGTGCCGCCAAATGACTTGATAAGGTTATAATGGCCCGCAGTATTACAATGGCTAAATTAAAAAGGAGATTTGGATGTCAGAGGATGTCTTTGTCAATGCTAATTCTCAAGCAGTACAGAAGGTAGAAGAGGTACTCCACACCGCAGTACAAGAACAATGGGTACTGGAAAAATACTACAATCTGACATAGGAGTAGTTTGCCAACATATTAAAATATATCAACATAATTAAAATAAAAATGAAACAAATGTATATCCTAATTGTTCATAAAGGGGGTAAAGTGATATTTACTATTACTGCCACTAGAGTGTTAGTACTAGAGATGGGTGGATCTAAACTAATATAAATTGATATGAACTGAGGTAATGAAAGTATTTGAAACACATTTTCATTCTCATACAAAAATAACAACACTTAAAATTTCTAAAAAACAATCCTGTTTTTGACTACATTTTATTCTTTATTCTAAACATTGACACCAAGGTACATTTTAGTAAAGGAGATTCAACACATTTTAATACAAAGTTCATTAATACCAGTATAGAAGTGATTGATATTTTCAAAAAAGATTGACAGGTGGATTAGCCAATCAGAGGCAGGCACGGTCCATCTGTATCAGTAAAAAAGGCGAGTATAGGGGGAAAAAATCACATGGGACTGAAAAACAGCAGATATCTGTAGAGTTAATGAGCGAAAAACTTTAAGCTCTGTTAATCTGAGGTGAGAGAAATGTGATTTTGTTTGTGAATCACAGGCGACCAATGAACTTCTTTGTTTCAAATGTGTCACTGAAAAAAAAGGATCTGATTGGATGATCATGTTTAAACAGGCTTGAGATGCAACGGAGGACATGGGACCAGACTGATATTAATCTGCTTAAAAAATACAGAGATATCCTTCTAAATTTGCCAGGCAAGCTTCAACTAATATGATTTAATCCTTTTACTGCTGCTTTTCCACCATAACGCTACGACTGTAACTGCTAAATCTACAAAACATACAACTCAATTTCATTAAAACCTGCGCACGTAAAATTAAAAAATTTCTAAAGTCCAATTTTCTTTGCCAAAACCACACCACTTTCTCTCTTTACCCCACTTTCGCTGCTTCGCCACTGTCTGCTCTTTCTAGGCCACGTCTCCTGTCCCATTTCTTTGGCTCACAGCAGCGATGACACAAATGTTCACCTGTGCAGCGTGATGTGGTCTGGTGACACGCCACGTCCGCTCCGAGGCAAGCCCCGCTCTGCCCGCTCCCATATAACGCCGCAGAGCAATTACTGACAGATGGCCCGGCTCTGACCACGTCCTTGAGCTAGCCGGGCTTATTGGCACCTAGCGCTAATTGTATCACATCTAACGCAACTAAAAGCATAATAAATCTAGAGATCGGGAATGTTTTATGCAAGCGCTTTCGGCATTTTTTTCCTGACGAGTGGTAAATTGCTCTGCGCTTGAAATATCTACGACCTCCTGACACCTGCGCTGCATTAGCTTAATTGCCTTTTTCTCAGCCCAGGTTCCCAGGCCCTGGCTATGAGCAGAGAGCAGGGAAAAGGCCAGTGCGGAGTGAGAGATGGGCGAGATCTTTATACTCGTTGATAAAAAGAACTGTTTCGATTGAAAAGAAACTGTTGTATTGTTGGGTTAGAAATAAGACATTTCAGAATACGTGTTAGTCGTTTAGAGACCACATATTAATGGACTACTTGGTAATTACGTATGTTTGTTAGTGGTTATTTGGGTATTGCAAAGTTTGATAAAGCACAAATTAATTAATACATATGATATAATAGTTAAGATCATGTCAAATAACAAACATGATGCTAAAAAAGTGAGTCATCAGATCTAGTGTCAGAGTAGTTGAGGTGCGTAACAGCCCTCAGGACAAATGTGTCCCTCCTCTGTATCCCCTTTGTCCTGCAGCATCAAAGCAGCCTCCAGGGGGAGCCAGGTGAAGTCTGGACACACATCAGGAAAGCCTCTTCTAAGCCTCTCTCTCCCGCTCTGTTCTTTAGACAGGACATTCCCTTGAAGTGTTTCCTCTGGAACGTCTTCTGTCATAGTTGGTGTAGAAAGCCTGTTGCATTGCTGTGAAAAGTCTGTAGCATGTCAGAGCTAGCCACACATGGATACAGGAAAAACAAACTGCACAAATCACACAATGCAATAGTCCTTCACTTCTGTCCTTTTGAACTGCGCTTCATAGTAGGTCAAAATCCCCAAATATTACATTGAAAAATAAAAATAAAACAACCTGCTCAGTGTGCAAGCCAGTTGGCCACAAAGAGCAGCCAACCACGAAAATGGCAACTGTGGATATGTGGAATCCTAAACAAGTATCTGCTCCCTAAACTAAATGTTAGAACAATTGCCATGTTAGCTGCACTTTCAATGATCTACCTTTACTTCTTTCACACAGCCATCTCTCCATAGACTATATAAGCAAAATACTAAATTAATACATTTCTGCAAAGTTAATTTTCAGTCTATATCTCCTGATGCTACTGGATAGGCCTTATTACAACTGAAAGTATGATTATGCATGCTCCAAGCTTATATAGAGCTGGGTTTGATGAATGTATGGCAAACATCCGGAGTTACAAAATGTAATATAACACAACATAATAGAAAACAGCGGAGCGTGTGTGTGCATGTATAATACATTCAGGCAAATATAGTTTGGGCTTTGTGGGACTTATTAGTCGCTCACCTGTGGAGTGTTCCATAGACAGCTTGTGTCACGACGGGGTTTTCCCTCAGACACCAGTGACTCCACCTCCTCCTCCTTCATACCTTTCCACCCACTTTCTCTCTCTCCTTCCCTCCTCTCTACCTACCTCCTCCTCCTGCCCTCTCTGTTTCCCCTCTATCCTCTCTCTCTCTGTCCCTCTTCCTCAGCTCTCTCTCTGCCTCTCTCCTTCTTTCCTCCCTACCAAACTCCTTCCTTGTATCTCACTTCTCTCTTTCCCTTCTATCCTCTCTCTCCTCTCTTTCCCTCTCCCCATGCTCTCTCTTCTAATTCTCTCCTACCTTCCCCCCTCCTCCCTCTCTTTCCGCTCTGTCCTCTCTCTCTCCTCACTCTCTCTCTCTCCCCCCTAACTCTCTCCTTCCCTCCCTGCCAACCCCCTTATATTTCCCCCTTCGCTTTCCTTTCTATCCTCTCTCTTCATTCTCTCTCTCCTAACTCTCTCTTTTGCTCCTGTCTACCCTCATCCTCCCTCTCTTTCCCCTCTGTCCTCTCTCTCCCTCATCCACGTCTCTCTATCTCCTAACTCTCTCCTTCTCTCCTCCCTATCCACCCTCTCCCCCCCCGTCATCCCTCCTCCCCTTTACACCTCTCTCCTCCTTCACTCTTCTCTCCGTCCTTTCTCTCCTTCTGTTGCTCTTACCCTCCCTTTACCACCCACTGTCTCTCTCACCCTCCTCCCTCTCCCCTTCCTCTCTCCTTCTCTCCTCCCTGTATCCACCCCCTCACCTCCCTCTCTCTCCATACTTTCTCTTTTTGTCACGCCTCCCTCGCTCTCTCCTGCCCCCCACTCCCTCTTTCTCTCTCCCCCCCGTCCCGCACTTGTTACTGCAGAGTGATGGTGCTGTCCTGAAGCAGCTGCTGCAGGGGCGACACTGCCAAGAAACCAGAGCCAATAGAGTCAGTAGACGAAGAAAATGTAGCTGGGTAGGAAAAGGATGTGGTTTTGAAGATACGCAATTTGAAAATAGGGTACATAACAATATTTTGAAACTGTAAAAAAATGAATATAAGCAATGATCCAAGTATTTTTTGTGATATTTCCGCCTTTTGTGGTTTATTTTTCCACTATCAAATTACTCACTTCCTGTTATAAGCGATATATTGGCTGTGTCCAAATAGTCCCTGACCCCTCATTCACTACACAGCCCTGCGCTCTTTAGTGGACCATATAGCGCACTCATTCACAGAGCGATTCAGACACGCAGCTCACAACATTCGGCTCACGTGACTCTGGCATCTGGGTGAAAAAAGTCAGCTCAGCTTTCTGTCATAAGCAATGGCACACAAGTATTTATGGACCAATCATAACCATCCAAGTTTTTGTCTCTCGTAAACAGACTGGATGATTTGATTTTTGGCTGAGATGTGGACATTATCGATCTTTTAACAGCCCGAGCAAAGGTAAGCGGCTAATGCTGGCAACTTTACAGAGCAACGGTGTTTTAATCATAATCAAGAATCAACAGTGCAATAAAGCAGCGCCTCTATCTGCTTTCGTTCAGTTGCGTTGTGTCCAGTTAAAGACCTGTCTGCTGTTATTTTTCCATGTCTTGCAATGCATTGTGGGCTATATTGACCAGTCTAGTGACCTCTGATGCCGACTACTTTTCAAGGTGCATTGTGGGGAATTATTAGTGCACTACTTTTTCATCAACTGGACATTTGGACATCACTAAAAATGGCGTCACCCCTAAATAGTGCCCTAAGTAGGGAATAGTGTGGATATTCGGACACAGCCATTGAGAACTTGTCCATTTGCAATGTTTTAATGGTTAATCGCTATGGTAACAGTAATAAAAAATATCACAATGTAGTTGTTTCATTTATAATTCCCACTAGCTATGATGATAAGCTATGGGATGAGAATCAGCTTCTCCAAATCCGATGCCATGGTTCTCGACCGAGAAAAGGTGGCTTGCCCTCTCCGGGTGGGTGGTGAGTCCCTCGACCCAGCCCCGGATAAGAAAATGGACTTGCTATGATAAAGACATAAGAAAACAACAGAAGAACTGACAGATTACCAAAAAACGTAAATCGTACCAATACCGATAATGGTTATGTAGAGAGCGGGATTCGAACCGCCAACCTTCAGATCAGTGGACAAACATTCCGAGCTACTGGCATCGCTAAATATTAGAATAATCCCACAAAACTGACGATCTCGAGCACGAAAAATGAAAACTAACTTCCTAAAGCAGAATTGACAGAATGAACTGCAATAAACAGAACAATGCGCCTTCAAAACCATCTGCAAATACCTCCATATCGATTGTACACATGCTAGCATATATTATTACTCCAGGAACAAGCAAAGCCACCACTTAACATGGAAAGGTAAAGATTTTCATTGGGCAGCTCAAACAAAGGGTCACCCACTCCAAACATGTTCACAGCTTAAATCAATGGAGCACATCGACGAGCAGCTGGAGCAGGCGTCTGAGGCACGTGCACAGGTCTACATGAGGCACCGTTAGCTCCACTGCAGAGTTATTCAGCACTTTTACAGATTTTTGGATTACCCAAAATGTCCCGTGGTGTGTGTTTACTCATTGCAAATGTGCACGTATAATGTTATGGATTTGTATAGAGCGAAAAAGCTGCCCACATCGAAGCTCACGATGATTCCTAGTGTGATTTCTAAAGTAAATTTCCCATAGACTTTTTAAAAGTACATATTTTTAAAAAAAAACATATTAGCCCCAAGCATGCCTTCAATTTTTTTTTTTTTTTTTTTTTATACAGGCTTTTTTTTTTTTTTGGAAGACTAGTCAAGTTTTAGGACAACTAATGGGAAATTTACTTTTAGAACCAGCAGTCATTGGATACCTCCATGCTGCTTTACCTGGAATGTTACACAGTATTGCTTTACCAATTTTGCATCTTGGTGTTACAACCCAACTCTTGTGGGGACAGGGAAGTAACAAAAGCAAGGAAGATGGAACCAAGATGGAAAATGGTAAATTAAGAAGTAATTTAATTAACAGGGATGTTAACGGTAAACTAAACAAAGGGTACCTTGCAAGGGTTTAAACAAAAAAGGTAAAGGTAACTAAAACACAAACTTTACAGTAACAAAACAAAATCTTGACAAACAGAGTCAGTACTGACGACAAAGTGTCTAATAACACAGTCACTACCCCTTACTTGACCACAAGAGACACGGGCAATGGCAGACTGGTCACACACGGCCAGCAGCCCCGAACAGGTGTCCCAAATCTTCTTAAGTAGGTGGTGAAGGTGGGCGCCAGGATGGGCCAGGCTGGAAAACAGTCCTCCAATCACCGCCAAGGGCTCCAGCAGCCAGGATTATGGGGAAAGTGGGCAGACATAATGCCCACACAAAATATAATGGACAAATACAGCAAACGAAAGGAACTTAAGGCCTAGGGCTGTAACACTTGGATTTATACATTTACATTTGATGAAATTAACAAAACACCTGCTGTGAGTGGGTACGCCTTTCCACAGACCTGACCTGTAACTTAGTCTGGTGACGTCTCCTGCTTGTCTCCAGTTTAATGCCAGGTATGCAACAAGGTCATCAAAATACTTCAAACTACTTCATATTTCTGCGGGCCATTTACTTTCTCAAATATCTTAACAGTGAAAATCCCCCTCCCACTACTTTACTGTCTATACGTCCTTGGCCACGACACTTCACCAACCTTGCCTTTATAAATGGGTTAGCTCGACAGTTAGCTTTATTATCATTGTTAAACACTTCGTTAGCTAACCTCCTCTATGGTCCCCGGTCCCTCATCAAGACCTCTTACCAGCTCCTCAGGCCCAGTCCCTCGAGCTAACTTTACCTTAACCTAACGGCCGATCGCATTAGCCTAAGTTTCATTCTCGTTTTAGATTATGCTGCAACATGGGCACGGTAACAAGCTCTCAGACAAAGTAAATGCCCACCGTGTAGGGCACAAATCTTATTTTCCTGGCGCCAGAGTCCAGGAGAGCTGAGTGAGCAGAGAGAAGGCTTACTCCAAAGAGAAGGGAGGCGTATTAACATTTTTCCATTAAATATATTGAACAACCAGAGAACGGAGGCTGAAATATTTGGACGCAAGAGCAGTCTTAAGGGAATGTTTTGAAAGTAAAAGAGGGGAATGCAAGCTATGAGAATTTTTAAAAGGCTGTAAGTGATCGTTTAGCAATGCATGGATCAAAATGAAGGATTTTACCGCCTAATTTCCAGCTTTGTTTAACTCCCATTTGTCAAATAGCGGGGGTTAAAATGGAGAGTCATGAAGGATTTTCCTCATCTAACTCCTAGTGAGTGAGTTTGAGTAAATACAACTTGACTCCAGAGGGCCTGAGTTATTAAGGTAACCATGCCCCTTTTGAGAGCGAGTGCACTAATCCAAAAATTGGAAACTAATGAAAACGTGGAGATTTTGTTATATATGTGAAGTGGGACGTGCAGTTTGAATATATTTTAATTGTGATTTTTTTCTCCCATTTTTGTAGGGAAGAAGAAATCGCTCAATATCCCAAGAAACTGGACGTCTGACAACCCTTCCTGCTTCCTGCAAAACTTTGGCCACCTTCTGCGTTTCCGAAAGCGAAGCACTTGCAGGTTTCTACGCAATGAAACCAGTAACATGAACATTACATGAAGAATAACTCTACACAAAACCTCAAAAATTGTGTTTACTCTCCCAGCATTTGCTCGTCCATCACGCTTAGTTTCCAATATGTGCAGAATGATCCATTAATTTTGTTTCCGAAGCAATTCAAATGAACACCTCCTGATCATTCGGTCAAGTGTTGGTACAAGATGAAGCTTTCTGTATGCGCTGAAATGTCCAGTGACCGGCTCATTTCTGATAGAAGTCGCATCATATTTAGTTTGATTGTATGTTTTCAAACACTGCACATTTCATACCTACTGTATAGACGACCAAAGTAACATATAAGCAAGGGAAGGCAAGTGTTGTTGAATTTCTAAAACCTTAAAAATATAAAGCCAACAGAGAAGTTGCCTTGAATCAAAAAGTCTGGTTTACTGAATCAATCTCCAAAGAGCTGTTGTTCCTAACAGAGAGTCATCTCGCCCTCAGCTGAAATGAACATACATACAGTGTAGTTATAACATCAAAACAATAGTACCAGTTTAATCTAGTCCAAGTGACTCGAGGCTGCTTGATGCATCTTCCCATAAGCTTCAAGGGCTAATGTTTCATTTGGGGGGGGGGGGTCAACATTAATATTTACATATACACACACACACACACACACACATACAATTTAAAATGCAAACCTGTGCATGTAGCAAGTGTGCTGTTTAAGCTCAGTGTCTCTGATGGGAGCTTATTCCATTGTTTTACAGCCCGATATGAGAAGGAGGGCTGGGCGAAGGCGGTTCTACATTTAGGGATTTTACACTGTCCTCTTGTGGTACCTCGGGTTGCTCTTGAAGCAGTATCTACTGATCGCTGGACGAATTCTTTAAGTGGTGGAGGAGCTAGGTTGTAGAGAATCTTGAAGGTCAATTGCACATGAGCGAATGAGACAAAATTATCGAAATTTAGCATATTGTATTTTCCAAGTATGTTACAATGATGATATTGTTGTGTTTTTCTTGTCAAGTATTTTCAGAGCATGCTTGTAAATGGACTCTAGTGGTTTAAGATTAGTTTTTTTTGCTTGGGACCAGCTGGTTCTGCAGTAGGAGAGGTGTGAAAGTATCATGTCATAGAGGAAGCTGTAGGGCTGCTTCAGTGGCCAAATTATACTTTAGTGTTTTTGTTATCCTTTTAATGCGTTTTTTAAAGTCAAGAAAGGGGTCAAGTGTAAGTCTGAGGTATTTATACTCTGTTACTGTTTTGATTGGTTCACCATTAACTGTAATGTCCATATTGGTAGATGGTATTGGGAAGGCTGGATGTGACGCCATCAGACGTCTCCATGAATACACATTTAAGGTGAAGAGATCCGTAACGATACAAGTAAAGATTTTAGGGTAAATCTCAGATCTCAAGCCCATGGAAAATCTTTGGTGGGAGGTGAAAGTCCGTGTTGCCCAACGACAGCCTCAAAACATCACTTCTCTAGAGGAGATCTGAATGGAAGAAAGGGCCAAACTACCAGCAACAGTGTGTGAAAACCTTGTGGAGACTTACAAAAAACCTTTGACCTCTGCCATTGCCAACACAATTATTGGCTGACTAAATACTTTTTTGCCCCACTGTATGTATCATATTGTCTCTTAATCTTTTATTGTATGTATGACATGGTAAAATTACTTAAAAATACTTTAACATTTAATGAATAGTGGTTCAATTTTTACCAAACTTAAGTGAGATTTAAAGTTAAAAACTACAACACTGCAACGCACTTTTTAATTTTTTTTTTTATTTTTTTTTTAAGTCTGTATAATAGTTAGAAGTTACTCTGAAACACTTAAAAATTAACTCCTAAAAATAGTTGTTACTAACATTTTTTTGAGAGTGAATAATTAACCTCCCAAAAAGGGTGACTTTCCTGACTGGCTCCTTTTCGACACTGAAAAAGAGTTTCATATTAAATCCCCGGGAGTTGATTTGACTATGTTGAATTTGCTGTGCACTGCTAATAACAAGTGTGAAACCAAACCAATCAAACCATCATCAAAAACAACAAATTATTTTCACAGAACGTCTTATCCATTATTCCTTGATGAGCCAATGAGTGCAATGACCATGCACGACTGAAATTCATTCAAATCCTCATAAAAAAGAATTAAACATGTTTTAACCAGACTTTGCCTTTGAATCGCAGAATGTGCCGGTTCTAGACAAACAAATGAGCTTCAACCGGCTCATGTCAGAGGAGCCAGTGGTCAGACTGCCCCCATGGATGATGCTGCCTATAGTGTTGAACCATTACCTGTCTGGGATAGTCACAGGCAGTTGTTTCCATGTGGTTCTCATTAGACAATCTATCTGTCTTTCTATACATCTATCAATATAATTCAATCTATTTTTCCAACGAATTTTGAACTAGACAGGCTCTTTATGAGTGCACAGTGTGACTTTGCTACCTTCTGGTCTTGAAGATGACATTACTTTGCCTGGTATGTTCCACAATATGCCATTAAATCTATTTCCATGGAGACAAGCAGGTGATGACGCCCCTCAGACCAAGACAAAGGTCAGATCTGTAGAGATGCCGCCCCTTTCACTGTAACAATGTATTTTTTAAAGGTTTTTCTTGGCAATTATGACACCTGCAACTGAACAAAAGCGAGACGTAGGTGAGGTTTAACGCCGTACAGTGAAATCTTCCAAGCAAACCAATAATATCTCCATGGAGACCAGCAGGTGGCAGACTCTCACGCAGAAAAGTTATATAGTGCAGCTTTATGCGCAGTTTAAATGTATCTATAAGGGACTACCAGGGCCGGCCCTAGCTTTCAGGGGGCCCTTAGGTGAATTTGTCTCTGGGGCCCTGACAGCCGATGTATCCTGGCTCAGCTTTTGAACATTTGATGACATTATGACTATTCTCTCATCCCCTTGACCAATTATATTTGTATTTATATGACCAACATCAGACCAAAAACATCCAGAATGTCACAACTAGCATAGTCACAAGAACAATACACAAACATATAAGGAGGATCAAGATTTTTTAAAATTCTAGACATTTTTTCTTCATTTCTGGTGGATTTTAATATGTTCTAGTTGGCGACAGTGGGCAAAAATTTACATTATAAAGGGTCCATGCACCGGTGTAAACACATAGCTGCCCTCACCTCTGCCCAGCTCAAAAACAAATGTAGCAGCAGCAGATATACAGACTACTATAGACATAAAATAAATGTAATCATTTGAGAGAGATATTTAGGCTGCTGTAAACACACAAGCCCTGTGTGCAATAAAACTTGATATATTATATTATTTCCAATATAAATGTGTGTGCTCTTGGGGGCCCTCAGGTGGCCTTGGGGCCCTAAACAGTTGCTTAGTCTGCTTATAGGCTGGCCCGGCCCTGGGGACTAGTTTACTTCAAAAACTGCCAGAGAACCTCACCTGCCGGAACATTTAATACCAGATCACATGACTGCATAAGACTATGGACAAGCTGCAACAAAACTGAGACAGGACAGAGGGCTTTTAGCTGTTTTGCTTCACAAAAATGGAATAAACTCCAAGGCAAATGTTTTATACGGACTTACTATGTACTTGTTTGTTTTGTTGTATCGTAGTTTGAACAGGGCCCCAATGCAAAAAGAGAGTCTAAGCTCTCTCACTGGGTTCCTCTGTGTAAATATACTATAGATAAAGAAAGAAGAAGATATATTACAATCCATTAACTTTCCACGATAAACGATTTCCAGAAGAGATAAGAGGCGAGACTGTTGGCGCCATGTTGAGGTCAAAACAAAACTAGATCAAATTGAAAGTGTGGGAAAGATTGCACTTTTTATTTATTTTTTATTTTTTTGAAAAGGTGATGGTACAGACAGAAGCGTGGATCGATCGCGGTGAAAAGTGGATGTGGAATTTAGGCTCTGTTTATTTTTTGCATTAGGATTAAGGTGGGAGTGGAGCAGAGGATCAATGCAGGTTTAATGTAGCTTCGGGGATGGAGTCATGAATCAACGTTTTTCACAGCGATGACTTTTTATTTGCAATATTATTGGGAGGCTTAAGGGCCGGGAGATGATTAGGATGGACTACGTATGGAATAATGTGTTAATGTGAATTTATGTGTCGTTTTCATTAAGTCATGAAATGCAAAAAAACAAAAAAATACTATAAAGTTGTGTCTTAAAACAGATTACAACAACAGACTCGTTATTTAGTTTTAAAATGGACTACAGTGTTGTTCCCGCCTCAAAAAACGTAACTAGGGTTGTGTTTTTTTCTTCTACATGTAATGATGAATATATGTTGAGTGAGTTGTATCAAGGTGAGATGGAATAATATTTTATTGTGCTAAAATGCATTAGACTTTTGAAAACTGTAAACTGCAAACCTCCAACTTTGTTACTTGTCTATTCTTCACCAAACAAACAAGCTAATTAGATTTTATCCTTGGGTAGACTGTAGACTAAAATATACATACATATACAAATTTAACCCTTAATTCCAGTTACTGATAGCACATATTGTTTTTGGTCTAAAATTAGACTACTTGAAGCTATACCAAGCTAATGATATAATGTATAAAAATAGAGATAGACAGAGACACGCTTAGGTGTGTTTCCACTGCAATTATTAGACAATGCCTTTTCAAAACACACTATTTTTAAGTAAACCAATGTTGAATATATTACCAGCAAATCTCCTGTAGAATGAACTCAATAACTCAATAATGGTGACCGGGAATCATTATGGGCCCATTAACCTTACTGTCTAAAAGTGCACTGGGGATGTGCTCTAAAATATTCTTCCATAAATGTAATTTTAAGGCGATTACTGTTCAATAAGCAGACAAGCATGAAATCCATTTAAAGTTAGTCCATTTTAAGTTTCAAAATAGGGTTATAGAAAGTTTATCTGTCACTTAAAGGTGTACTATGTAACTTTTCTGATGGACGGTACACCACCCGGTTGTCTCCATGGAGATGTTGTTGATTTGCGTGGGATGGGAAGTGCTAATAAAATACCAAATGTGTATTCTTACTGAGAGTAGGGATGCCTCTAAGAGGCTTTAAGTAGTAGTTTTAAAGTTAGCAGGTATTTTAGCCTCAAATGAACTGCGAGTGAGGGAAGGATGGAGCGTGAGATTGACAGGCAGATCGGTGCAGCATCTGGAGTGATGCGGTCGTTCTGGTGAGGAAGGAGCTGAGCCTTGATTTACTGGACAATCTACGTTCCTACCCTCACCTATTGTCATGAACTCTGGGTAATGACCGAAAGGACAAGATCGCGGATACAAGCCGAAATGGGCTTCTTCCACAGGATGACTGTGCGCTCCCTTAGAGACAGGGTGAGGAGCTCAGTCACACAGGAGGAGCTCGGGGTAGAGCCGCTGCTCCTTCACGTCGAGAGGAGTCAGCTGAGGTGGCTTGGGCATCTGTTCAAGATGCCTCCTGGACGCCTCCCTAGGGAGGTGTTCCAGGCATGTCTCACCGGGAGGAGGCCCCGGGGAAGACCCAGGACATGCTGGAGGGACTATATCTCTCAGCTGGCCTGGGAACACCTTGGGGTCCCACCGGAGGAGCTGGAGGATGTGTCTGGGGTGAGGGAAGTCTGGGAGTCCCTGTTCAGACTGCTGCCCCCACGACCCAGCCCTGGATAAGCGAAAGAAAATGGATGGATTGAACTGCTTTACCCTACAAAACATTACAATAACCTTTACAAATTAACCTTTTTTTTACACTGATTTGGTTTAAACTTTTGTTTACTTGAGATTGCCAAAGAAAATCTACAACAACGTTCAACGAGATTCAAGTAGCTGCAACTCAAAAGATTAATAATTCCACGGCTGCAGATTTTCAAACGATTCTATTGAAAGTGTATGGAGCACTTTCTGTATTACCACTTGATGACATCACAAGGTGGAACAGAGTGTTTTCAGTTTGAGAGAAGAACACAGCCTAAATCTGCAGGGTTTGTGTGTTAAACATGTGTGAATGAAACAAAACACAACTCCAAGTCTGATTGTGATGAGGAAATAATATCATAGCATGGATCAAGAAATTTGCTTAATATGGGCCCTTTAACTTTAACACCTCACTGTTGAACACTCGAGGCAAAAAAGTAACATGTTAATGGAGTCAAGCAGGCTCTCTCCACCAGAAAAGTTACATAGTGCAGCTTTAGTGTTAACATGTAAATTCTATAGGTTGTAATCTTTTCTTTTCAGCATTTTCCTACCATGACTCAGCCTTGTTCTGGTGCAGGACAGAACTGAGTCCGTGGGTATTCGCACAGTTTGGCCAGGAGGAAAAATCCCCAGATGGCTGCTTAGCAAAGATTAGTGCCAGAGAACGCAATTTGTTCTATTTTTAAACAAAACAAAGGACATCATCAATTTTATTATGTAACACCCTGAAAAAAAAATGTGTAAAAACTATACATTTGCGCCAACAACACACAATAGAGTTTTATTACTTCCTGTTCTCAATATAACAAAGAATCATTGGAAGAAAAAGTGCATGCATGAGCAGTTTTTCAGAATTTGAGATGACGTTATTACATTGATCTAGTAAAAGTTTGATTAGCATCTTATAAATTATACCGCCACATGGAAAATAGAAGGTCCATCCACCATATACTCCCCTCATTCTCTTTCTCAAATGGAAAGGACAGCTCTGATTACTTTAAATTGTACGGTTTGTCATTATAGTTATAATAAAAATAATGATAATAAACAATTAGAAATAGAGAAATGACTGAAATCAAGGTGTTAAGGCTGGATCCAAGTTCCACTTCCTTCACTTCCTATCCCAGAGTCCAAAACCGGCAATGGCATACAAGTTACCATAGTTAAAATGAGGGCTGTGCCAAAAATCGAAAGATCGATTAACCACGATCTAAACTTTGTTCGATCTCGATGATAAGCTAAACGCACTTTTTAAAAAGTCGACCAACCAATTCTGTGACAGTAAAAGCACGTACTAGTCAGGAGGAGTTAACAGCCACTTGTTTAGTAGAGAAAATGTGCATGTGCAAAAAGAACAAGTGCCGTCGTCATTCTGTGAGGAGCAAAAACTAAGTAAAGTGGAGTTAGGTATTCACACAATGGAGGAGAGGAGCATCGATGGTGAAATCCAGAGCGAAGATGAATAGACACGCCATCCTGGTTCAGCCGCAAGTGAAACTGATGATAAAACTAGATATCTAAAAACAAACCACGAACAAGTGAAGTCTTTATGTACAGAATGCCGGTGCTCAGTGTCATGCAAGATGGAAATACTGCCAACTTATTCAATCACTTAAAAAGGTATCAGCCAGCAGACCACAAGGAGTGTTGAAAACACAGTCTGAGTCTGCAGGTAGCAGTGATGCTAGCACACGCAGCACTGCACCACAAACTCAGCAGTGGTCCATAATTCACTGTATGATAAACAGTCAAAGAGGGCAAAAACCATAGCCAACACTGCAGCCTACTGTACTGCTAAGGACATGATGCCTAAGTAATGTCGAAATGATCGGGTTCAGAAAATGAATGCAAGTGATGGATACCAACTCCTGGGCACAAAATACTTCTCGCAAACAGCACTCCCTCACTTATACGAGGCCTGTCAGGCTCAAGTCGAAAGGAAGGTGCAGAAGGTGCTTTACTTTACCGCTACCACAGACACATGGTCAAGCCGTAGATCACAGACTTATTTCAGTCGAACTATTCATCATATCAACGGCAACTGGACTCTGCAGAGCAAGGGCCTGCAGATACTTTATTTTCCTGAGGATCATACCGGGGAACTCATAAGCCAAGGCTGGAGGATGCATTGGCTTCTTGGGGCCTTCAAGAGGACTGCATGGTCACTACTGATAAAGCAGCAAACACAGTCAAAGCCACGACACATAAAGGGTGGCAGTGTTTTGGACACTGCCTGCATCTTACAGTTGGTTAAGTAAACGTGCATATAGAGTATGTGGTCAACATTAAAATAATTTAATAAAACATTTTGCCAATAGAAATTAGTTTGTTGTTAGTTATTAAATTAAGACATTGCTTTTATAAAATTAATTGAATATTGCTTACATATTCCATATTTTTTTTTTACAGAGGGAAGTATGAAGGACAAGCGAGCTGACAGAGCTACTGGCGTCTGTTAAAAGGGGGGGGCCTTCAAATAAAATAAAAAAATATATATATATAGTTTTAGTCAACCAGTGGATTCAGTTGATTAAATTACCATGATATTTCTGTTGACTAAAGCCAGACTGAAATTAAAATTAATTACTGTAATTATTATTGAATTTATTTTAATTTATGTCTTGATTAAAACGAAAAATGAAAACTAAAACAAAATTGAAATGTATGGCCAAAATAAATACTGTGTGAAAATAATCATAATACAAAGTTGTCATAATGATTAACTTAAATAAATGAATAACTGAAATCCTTCTAATGAAAGGTGAACTTGCATTAAACTAGATCATTATTATAACATATTTTGCAGAAGTAGCAGCAGGAGCACTGTATTAACCCTTCTCGGAGCACATTTATCTGAAAGCTTTATTGAAAGAGTAACATTTGGATGTGTGCCAAAACCCAGTGTAGTGCATGAATCATTCTCACTCTGCCATCACCAGCGCTCATCAGCCCTTAGCATCATTGACATAGACCACGCGGGCAAGTACCAATCCAAATGAATAATTCAACCATAACCAATAAGCCAATGTTCCAGTGCTCAACCAGTGACAGAAACGCGATAGCATCCCCACTTATGTCTGCTGAAATTACACAGATTAACCGGGGCGCGTCTCTACTGACAAACAACAAGCCGCCATGTTCGATTTGCACGGATTTGGGGGAGGAATCTATTTGCTTTGAAGTGACATACATGTGAGCACCGCCTTCCCATTCCGTCAAAAGTGTTTGCTAACTCCGACTTAGCTAACTGAAGAGGCAATAAAGTTTAGCCAAGTAATGCATCAGTCTCCGGAAGCGACGTGAAAGCCAGAGTGAAAAAGCGTGGGATGAAATTTATTGTTGGGAATAGTGGAGTTGTGCCAAAGTAAAATGTATGAGTTATTCAAATGTGGAAATTCAATTTAGGGGTAATGTAATATAACAAAGGTTTGGATGTCAAATGAAAATAAACTGTTATTAATGCAACCCAAGGCAAAACAGGTGCTGGGGTTGGAACTACAAAAAGGGGATTTGTTTCAAGAGCAAGCAAACAGCAAAGTTTTGGCCCTATCTTGCAAAGGTAGAGGTAAATTAACCATTTCATTTAGGATGATATCACAGCATTTAGAAAGGCTTATGATTTTTGAGGGGCAGCACTCTGGATTGGCAGACGGGGTGGTGGTCCCTCTGTCTAAAAAGAGGGACTGAAGGGGACTATATTCCATCTACAGCGGACTCACACTCCTCCGCCTCCTCTGTAAGGTCTACTCTGTCCACCCAGTAGTCGAACCTTGGATTCAGGAGGAGCCATGTGGTTTTTATGTCCCAGCTTCAGAACACTGGACCAGCTCTTTATTCTGTATCGGGTGTCCGAGGGTTCGCGGGACCCGCATGTGCTTTGTGGATCTGGAGAAGGTGTGTGATCGTGTAACCTTTGCTAAGTGCTGCAGTCGCTGAATCAGACCCTTGTGGTAATAAAGGCAATGCTCTCCATTTATGTTCCTACCCTCACTGATGGTCATGAGCTTTGGGTAATAACCGAAAGTACAAAATCACAAATACAAGTGGTCGACATGAGTTTCCTCCGAGCCACCGTTCCTCCACATCAAAAGGCCCCAGGGAAGACGCTGGACAGGCTGGAAGGACTATGTCTCTCGGCTGGCCTGGGAACACCTTGGGGTCCCCTCTGGAGGAGCTGGAGAAACTGTGTGTAGAAAGGGATGTTTTGTAGTCCCTGCCTAGACTGCTGACCTTGCAACCCAACCACAGAGAAGCAGAAGAAGATGACTGAATGGATTTTTAAAGGGGCACTATGTAACTTGTCAGATGGAGGGTCCACCACTTGCTTCTCTTTAATACACAAAACTCTCATCCTCCTCTATTATAGACCTGGGATCTTGAGGGTTCTGCGCAGTATCTTTGCTGTTCCTAGTACTGCACTTTTCTGGAATGAGATGTGTGATGTTTTTCCCTGGAATCTGCTGTAGACACACCTCCAGTTTGACGGGCACTGCCCCCAGGTGCTCTGATGACCACGGGCACGACTTATTGATAATTTTCATAGTGCACAAAAAGGGCGTCTTAACATATTTATTTTGAATTAATGTTATTATTTTTTGAGTGTATACCGCATGGCTGAAGGACACGTGGCCATATATGCACTTCCCTCTAGTCACTTTCTCTCTCACATGTGCACGTGTCAGACGCAAATGTCAGCTACAGCGACACCCGGGCCGCCTCCGCACTGTTACTACCACTGGGTCCTTATGCACTCTACTGTATATGTGCAAATCGACTCTGCGGCTTGCACGCTAATCACTTTGACACGATGCCTGGTAGCAAGGAGATCTGTGTGTTTCATCTGGACAATATTGTAGATGGAGGTTGCATGTTCTCACATGGGGTTTTCTAGTGAAGCCCGAGGAGGAGGAGCATGTAAGGAGATTGCCCTTGACCAAGACACTGGCCGTCAAAAGTGGAGTAGCTCCCAGAGTATGGCCCTGAGCTACATACTGTACATTATAGGACAGAAAGGTGGTGTTCCCTAAACTATGCCCTCTATTTCACACCTGTTAGGGACTAAACGGCTGCTTGGGAATTAGCAGGACAACGAAATTCTAAGCATATACTTGGTCAATTCTACACAAATATCATGTGATTTTAACATGTATTATTAAAACTGGCAATAGGGTTAAATACCAATCAATACTAAAACTAGTGTTGAAACTAGATACTCATTTAAGCAGGTATCAATACTGAAAAAGTCACAGGACAGAAATGAACTTTGAAATGGTTTATGGCATCAAAGGCACCACTCAGGGGTGTAGTCCTAAATTGGTTGGCCATCTATTTACAAAACAGACAACTGTATGTTCAATTAGCTGATAATTGGCCAGTCTACATGTTGAGTGTGGGTGTCAACAAGGTCAGATTTTGGGGCTTAAACTTTTTATTTTTTTGGTTTCAAAATTGATGCAATTCATCTTATTTGCAGATGATACACATTTTTTCTACTCAGGGGATGATTTAAAAATGTTGACTGAAGAAATCAATGAGGAAATGGTTAAACTTAAAGCAAGGTATGATATAAATAAAGGATCATTAAGTTTGGCAAA
Source organism: Periophthalmus modestus (assembly GCA_019594935.1). NCBI lineage: Eukaryota > Metazoa > Chordata > Actinopteri > Gobiiformes > Gobiidae > Periophthalmus > Periophthalmus modestus. The sequence goes on from JAIEZT010000107.1 coordinate 15,914,611, forward strand.
AACTAATTTTGTGTTATAGTTTGGGTTTAATCTCTGATAACAGATTGACATGGAAACCTCACATACTAAAATGTTAAAATGTTAAAAATAAGATTTCCAAGAGCTTATTTATTTTGAACAAGCCTAATACACCTTAAGCCCTGTGCACTTGCAAGAACATCAAATGATTTAATTTAAATGTAAATATAGAGGCAGGCTAACATTAGATTTTTTTTTCTTCATATGTACTCCTTTCTAATCATAGAATTGCCTTCTATTTCTGTACATTTACATTATTTATTGCTATTCATTGTATAACTGTACATTTTCATGAGAGGAAGAAAAAAAAAATTCTTTCCCTGAATACTTTTAGAATGATCTAGATGCTTATGGGCCACTATGGAGCATACCTGGATGAAGGAGGGATTACTTATATAACACCACATGGTAGTAGTGCTATTGTGTAATGTTGAAAATTACATTCTTTTGAGTGATTTTTTTTTTTTTTTTTTTTTTTTTATATCTTTGGAATTGGAGTCAGTCCTGCATATTCGTAGAATTTCTATTTTTTCATTGTATTAAAAAAGAAAATTTAAGCTATAGGCACATGAGTTGGTAAGATTACACTTGTCCCTCCATGGGCAACATCGCAAATGATGAAAATGTTTGGATATCGAACTGCAAAGAAAGAGCATGATGCATTGTCCTGTTACATCTGGGGCTGAGAGCATGTTGGCTGTAAACGAGCGGTTCACCTTGCCTCCAATTTGCCGACAGAAAAGCTGTTCTGAAGCCCTGCACGCACCCATAAATTAAAAAAACAACACACTGGTGTATCCATGGAAACCAAATTGCATTCATGCCCTAAAACAACCATAACTGTATTCATATGGTTGTGAAAGGGCATTATGAATATTTTAAAGTGGCACAAATTAGGTGAAGGCAGATTGAAATATTAGGGCATTTTTTTTGCAGCTGTAGATTCCATTTTCATGTTTAAAAGAAGGTTGAAAGAACTGTTATGGTTGTACGGCATCTCAAAGTGGACAAATAACGAATCAGTGATAGTAGAAGACTTGCATTTGTTCAGTAAAATCAGTTCAGTTCTATTGCGAATCTGCTAGGTAAAAGAGATCAAAACTGCTCAGAAAACCAACAGCATTTAAAGTAGAAACAAAACTTAGCTATATCAAGTCCAGGAGTGAAAAAAGAGCAGTAATGATCACCAAAGCAAAAATGTTAACTTGAAATGACCCACTACGACACGCTCCGGGGCACTACAGCACGTTTCGCGAGTCTTTGAGAATTCAAGTTCAAATATCACGGTACAATTTGCGTCTGCGTCTTGTTTAAAAGCTGGTTTAAAGGCCTATCCACAATACACCATTTGTTACAGCCTCTCAAAGCACTTTGAGCAGATAAGCTAAGGATCAGCGAGAGTAAGACTTGCACTTGTATGTTCACTAAAATAGTTTATATTGTGAATCTGCCAGGAAAGATGGCTCAAAAGTGCTCAGAAAACCCATACCATTTAAACTACCAACAAAACACCCCAGCAATATCAAGTACAAGAGGTATTTGCCAAAAAATCTCACTTCAAAAGACCCACTCTGATGCATTCCAGTGGGCTACAGCAGCAGAGAAATCCAAGTTCGAGTATCAGGGTAGGATTTATGGCCATTTTCTTGTTTTTTTTGTTTACAAGGTTGTGAAAGAACTACTATTATTAAGCCATTGGTTGTACACGACATCTACTGATAGCAAGACCTGCATAGTTTATATTGTGAATCTGCCAGGTAAGTTGGATCAAAAGTCCTCAGAAAACCGACACAATTTAAAGCATGAAAAAACTTAGCAATATCAAGTACGAGGCTGTAGAGAATTCAAGTTCAAATATCAGGTTACAATTTGCGTCTGCAGATTCCATTTTCTTGTTTAAAAGGCAGTTTAAAGGTTCTTACGCCATTTGTAACAGCCTCTCAAAGCATTCTGAGCCGATAAACTAAGGATCAATGTGAAAATAGTTTATATTGTGTATCTGCCAGGTAAGTTTGGAGCAAATGTGCTCTGAAATCCGCACTATTTAAAGTATCAACAAAACTTAGCAATATCAAACACAAGAGTGGAAAAGAAAGCGCAGAAATGTTCACAAAACATAAAAAGTTAATTGAAGTAACTCGCTCTGATGCATTCCACTGGGCTACAGCAGGTTTTGAGAATTCAAGTCCAGATGTCAAGATACAATTTGCGTCCGCAGATTCGAGTTTCTGGTCAGCAAGGTGGTTTAAAGGCCTATAGTCAATACAGCATTCGTATTCTGACCAGATGCACCAAAGAACAAGCTTGCTCTTGTATGTTTGCCAAAATAGCTAATGTTGTAACTCTGCCAGGTAAGATGGATCAGAAGTGCTCAGAAAAAACACACCTTTTAAAGTATCAACAAAACTTTGCAATATCAAGCACAGCAGGTCTGAGGGAGGCTTTGATAATCCAAGTTAAAATATCAGGGTACAATTTGGGTCTGCAGATTCCATTTCCAAAGGTCAATACTCAATACGCCATTCGTTACAACCTCCAAAGTATTCCGACCAGATGCACCAAGGAACAAGCTTGTTTTTGTATGTTCGCCAAAATACTTAGTACTGTGAATCTGCCAGGTAACATGGATCAAAAGTGCTGAGAAAACCCACATCTTTTAAAGTATCAACACAACTTTGCAATATCAAGCACAAGAGTGAAAATGAAAGAGCAGAGACGTTGACCAAAATAAAAAAAAAGCTGGCTTGAAATAGCCTTCTCTGCAGCTGAATTTCTCAAAGCTGCTACCCACTGGAACGCATCAAAGGTCCGCGCTATTGTGTCCTATAGTGAAATCTCGAGAGCCGTAATGTCCACGCTTGCGCCGCGTACACAAGACAAGATGGAGGTTTGAAGCGTAATGCTAGCTGACAGCGTGATTAGCCACTGACAGCACCATTAGCTCTCAAAGTCAGTCACTGTAAGAGCCATCCTCGCCTACTCTCTCCTCCTTTCTTGTGCCACATCTAAGCAAGGCTCTTACTGCAAATCAAACATTTTTCAAGCTTTATTCTCCCAGAGAGACCCGGCACTGGAAGGCAGCTACAACCGGAGAAGTCTTTACAGCATATAGTTATATATGAAGTAATGGTGACAGAACGCTCGTTATGGTGAAGAAATACAATCGCATCCAGGCAACTGATAGCAGATCTTCTACTCTTGTGTCATGAGAAAGCTTGAGAAGAAACCCTAACATGAGACCTTATGCATTTGGTAGCTGTGAAATTGGATGCTTAGAGTTAGGGTTGTCATTATTAAAGTTGAATTACGATTACTTTGAGAAGAAAAAAATATGCTTCTGTGATTATTAACGATTACTGACAGCATGACCAAACAAATGGTAAACGCTCCCATTGTTACATATATAGCACTTTCCCACCTTCAAGACACTCAAAGCGCTTTACATCAAGGAACCACTCACCCGTTCACTTAAACATTCAAACACCAATGCACGCAGACACCGTAGGCGAGCTGGGTTAAATGTCTTGCCAAGGACACAACGACAGTATTCACGCCAACCTGCGGGTCAGTGGATCTGACTGGTCTGCCAATGATGTTTATGTCAATGTTCGGATCAGCGGACAAACACTCTGAGATACTCTCGCAAATGTGGAATTCGCACAAACTATGTAGAGCTATGGAGCGATCAACAACTTTTCCAGGGTGTCGTTAATGTTAGTTTTGCAATTATTGTGAGAAGAAAATCTATGTTTATTCAGTTATTTAATGGAAAAAAAAAAATGAAATACGCAGTACTCATTTTCATTCGAGTATGTAGGCTTTCATATATTCTTAGTATAGATCAAATAGAACATACTTTTTTATTTTTTATTTCCTATGCGTAGATATTGCCCCAAACACACTGTACAATCGAATTGCTATAGCTTTCTGCTGGCAGAGAGGGATTGATCGGGGAGATTTAGAGATGAAAGCAGCAGGTGTCCGCACCAAAGGAGGAGGAGTATCAGAGTGGAGAGAGAGCGAGGAGAAGCAACAACCGCACACCTCCGGTCCAATCCAGAGGGCACCCATGGGAGACGCAGAGGGAGTCACTGCGGGGCCAATTTCCTGGAAGTTTGGGCATCAGAAGAGCTGTTTTGTACGATTTTATGTCCGTCGTCATCGGTAGACCTGTGCCAACAAAAGGAAAATGGAGTTGCAGAGTGATAGATACAATTTAAAATGAAATAAACTGTGGAGTGACATTAGCTAAATTAGTTTCGAGCCTTTGTTCACTGATCTGAAAGCTGGCGGTTCCAATCCTGCTTTCGACATAAACTTCATTGGTTGAGCGGTCAGATCCACTGAACCACAGGCTGGCGGTGCGATTACAGCTTCCACGGATGAATACTGTTGTTTTGTCCTTGGGCAAGACACTTAACTCACCTTGCCCCCAGTGTATGCGTACACTGGTGTATGAAAGTGTATGTGGTTCGTTGATGTAAAGCGCTTTGAGTGCCTTAAAGGTGGAAAAACGCTGTATAAAAATGTGACCATTTACCAATAAGAAAAGTGTATTTTCTAAGGAAGCTAAAAAGCTTCCAACAAGAGCTGCTGAAATTTCTTTAAAAACTCACTTTGTAAAAAAAAAAAAAAAAAAAAATTGCAGTAGAAAACAAATCTCTTTCCATGATAACGATTTAAAGTGATTGCTTATGTTGTGTAACCCAAAAATCAGTCTAAACCAAACATCAACCATGCCTTTGTGTCTAATAAATACATTAGATATAAAGGCACAATACGCAGTTTTTAAGGCTGCAATGAGCTTTTTCAGTCACTATAGACCCCACTGACAATATATAGTGTAGGAGCCTAGACCCTAAATTGCACTAAACCAACGCTTAGTTTGACAAACGCAGACAAAATCTTTAATTTTCTTCTCTAGTTTATAGCTGGTCTGTACAAAATGACAAAATGTTCCTCTTTAAATATTCCTTCTTGTAGTAAATCCAAAGCCCTTTTAGTGTTTTACCAATGCACAGATTTATATATACCACGAACAAGTTATAAGAGCATCCACAGATAAAGAAGGCTTTTATCAGACTGAATATTTCAAATGGACAAAAGAAGTAACGAATCCAACGCAGCACACTCATTTTGCATAGTCTTCTTTGTAATACTCTGAGTGTACTGTATATCTATAGCCTATGATTGAAGTTATAACACAAGGGGAGATGGCGTCCATTTTGAATTGATTACACGCACGTCACAGCTCATCGAGGAGAGCGGACGATTCTCCTAAGTGATTCGCCAGCATGTTTAGGCACCTTTTTACCATTTTTTCATTACGTAAATTGACTACATTCAAAAGGTGACTGAACTGGAGCAGGGTTATTTGAAATAGTCAAACGATGCTGGGTAGAATGTGTGTACTAACTTCAAGTCATGTTATACCTCATGTTACCTCATCAAAAACATACCTGGAGTCGTGTTATGTTTCATTCACACATGTTTGAATAACCCTTTATTGCTAGTCTATCTCCATCTCCAAACCTCAAAATGCTCTATTCCACTTTGTGATGTCATGAAGCGAACATTTTCAAGTTAAAAGCTACTTTTTACCTTTAATTCAACAGAGATTGTCAAATCCAGGGCTGAAATTATCCAGATGATTCTAGTGAAGGTGGATTGAGTTTCAAAACACAGTGGAGCACTTCCTGTATTGTCACATGACATCACAAGGTGGAACAGAGTGTTTTCTATTTGAGAGAATTCAGCCTAAATATGCAAGATTTCTGTGTTAAACTTGTGTGAATGAAACAAAACACAACTCCGGGTCTGTTTGTGATGAGGAAACATTATAACATAGATCAGAAAATAATGGGTCCTTAAAACTTAAAAATTAGATATGAAGATCCTCATTGATACTTAAATTTATATATATCTTGATACTGACAAACTCCCATACATAGGGCAGCACTGGACCTTCCCTGAATAGTTTTAGAATGGTCTTGTCAACCCAATACGGTGCTTGAGTGTTTCGAAGTGAAGTTTCGAGATTTGACACCAGGGCCTTTCTGTGCGGAATTTGCATGTTCTCCCTGTGTCTGCTTCAGTTTCCTTCGCCACTCTAGTTTGGTTTACCCCCATCAACCCAAAAAACACAATCAGTACAACTTCTCCCACTACAGTAGACCAAAGCTTGTACTGATAGTATTACAAGACAATGATGTTCTATTCTCTAAATACAGTGTGTTTTTTTTATCATAGAGGTCAAGCCTTTTATTAATTTATAAAAACTGAAAAACAGGAACAGGAAAGAGGATTGTGACAGTTTGAAAAGGTTGAAATATGGTGTGAAAAGTTGGCGATAACATGTACTGATATCTTTTCTAATGAAGGCCCTGAGTCAGACGAGTTAGTGAGCGTTTTTAAAGGGCAGGCCGCAATGTGGAGAAACAAAGTCAGGTCTGAATCGTGACATTTGACGATTGGAAAAAAGAAGGAAGAAGTTTGGTGAAGGACTGTGGGGGCTGAGAAAAGCTGGTGTCCCCAACAAGACCTTTCCAAATGTGCCGATGAATCACACAGACGGAAAGGTAATACTATGTTCTAGTGAGACATTGCATCGTGTTAGTCAATATATATCTGGCTATCTGCCCATCTCATAGACAGTATATAGAAATGGACATTGCTAGTCGACGTGTTCCAAATAAGAAGTGATCATGTGCGCACTTCTGGCTCCATCGACTCTGGCTCCAATTCACTTTACATTGAAAAATTGTCCCAAGATACTTGAACTCGTCCACTTGAGACAGAGAAGGAGCTGAGTTGAACGCTTGCAACACTCTCGATTTACCGGTCAATCTATGTTCCTACCCTACGGTCATGAGCTCTGGGTAATGACCGAAACGACAAGATACAAGCCACTGAAATGAGTTTCCTCCGCAGGGTGGCTGGGCACTCCCTTAGAGATAGGGTGAGGAGCTCGGTCACACGGGAGGAGGTCAGAGTAGATCCGCTGCTCCTACATGTCAAAAGAAGCCAGCTGAGGTGGCTCGGGCATCTCTTCAGGATGCCTCCTGGACACCTCTCTAGGGAGGTGTTCTGGGCAAGTCCCACTGGAAGGAGGCCCCGGGGATGACCCAGGACACACTGGAGGGACTATGTCTCTCGGCTGGCCTGGGAACACCTTGGGGTCCCACTAAAGGAACTGGAAGACGTGTCTGGGGTGGGGGAAGTCTGGGAGTCCCTGCGTAGACTGCTGCCCTCATGACCTGGACCTAGATAAGCGGAAGAAAATGGATGGATGGATTGAAAAATTGTCACCCCTCTCGGTGAGCAACATCATTTTGGGCCTAAACCTTCATGTTAACTTGCTCTACAGGATCCTGGTGTTTTTTTTACTTAGCTATTTTGTCCATGACTCAAGATATGAACATTAATAACAGACAAATCAGCTTCCTTCTTTCCCTGAGGTTGCTCCTGTTAGCAACAGGTTTGACTGACAGCATTGCTAAGCACCCGGTCCCTGCTATACCAGTGGTGCGGGCAGGAACCCTTCAGCAGCCTCGCTCCAGATTGGCTTTTTGGTTGCTATGATACTTGCATTTGGAATTCAAAATGTGGAACCCAGCTCAAATTGGCCCCTATAACTCCTAGCCTCGATGAGCTTCATTTGACTGGAGCCAAATGTTATGGGTGACGTCACACTCACTTAGTCCACTCCTTTATACAGTCCATGGTCCATCTTCAAAAAGCTAACAAAGCCATATTTTCCAGTGTCTGAGTGTAAGATGCAACAAAATCCGAGTCCAAGAAAGAACATTACACTTTCAATGTATCACTTTTGAAATCCAGAGATGTTTTATATGAGACAGAATCATCTGTGACTCACCATCAGTATAACACTTTCGCACTGGATTACATCATCATCGTCAAACCTTTTTTACCCCAAGAACTCGGTTTAAGATCAAGGCTACTGTTGCACTTTTTATCACAGTTGTTTTTTTTTTTTTTAATGGATTTTACCTGGTTGACGTCAACTGCACTGATCCCCGCTGCATTCTATTTGTTGTTAAAGCGTCTTATGCACTTCATGCTTAAGTCAAATAAGGTTTAACTTAATACAACTACAATCACAAAACTCCAAATGATGTTTATGTGGCAGTGGAACATTTTTGATAGTTTGTACACTATATATTTTCAGTTATAAATACGATTTTTTTGGGGGGGGGAAGAAGGTTTGTCAGCGGTCCTGAATAGAGAGAGGTTATTACAAGGAACTTTTTAAATGTTTGCAAAGGTTTAATACACTCACAAAATATCAATACATCTCATTTAATGAATCCAACAGGACCCACTACTCCCATGTAAAAATATAATCCTTGGTGATCATTATAATTCTGCACCTTGTAAGATGTTTTTTCTCACCATCACAGCTTTGCATTAGCGCTATCAGAGGTCAACATAAACAACCCTTCTGAAGTCCAAGGGTTATGGTACATTACGGTTAGCGCCCCGTGTTAGGCTAAAGCTGTTAGCGGGGGTTGCATTCCCACGTGGAGAACGCCTTCCCCCTCCGCTACCACATCCTCCTCAGACAGCCGGGGTCAAGGTTGTCAAGTAATCCAATAAAGCTGATTCACTGCATTGCTGTAATATGGGGTCACGCTGCTCTCGAAGGCTGGTGCGAGGAAAAACTAGTAATTGTCCTTGAGAAAGCACACATTGGTGGATTTATGTACATAGAGTTATATATATACTATGGATGAGATGATAAAATTTTAAAATAAGTTGGAGAGAAATTGCCGTGTTGTTTTACTGACTTTTTGGGAGCACGATGCGCCGCTCCTCTGTATGCTGCGGGAATGGCCTTGAGGGTGCCAATCGCTCTGTTATGGAAATTGCATTGGCGACTTGTCAAAGCTGATGTCTTGGGAGGAAGGGACAGCTAATTGGTTTAAAAAGTATGGGGCCATTGAGTGGAACACATGCCATGGTTTGCAGGAGTTAGAGCATGCTTTAGAATTAGACAAGGGCCCATGAATATGTATGGCATCTGAAGGTAATTTATGGCAAGACAAATGACTTAACTTACACATTAAAATAAGCATTGCAGAGGAATGTTCTGTGAGGTCCTGAGTGCTGTACAGAGAGTGCAGACCTTTGCCAAGGCATTAGCCCAAGCACGCAATGAAAAACTACTGTGTAAGCTTTATATTGCAATGATGCTTATGAGGTCATTACTCAGTGTTTTACAGACTTAAAAACTTGACAAACACAACATTTCTTATGCATTCCTAAATCCCAATTCTTCGCATCGATGAGTTTCTAAGTACAAGTTTCAGTGAGCAAAGTGGTCATTTGTAATATGCCTATTCCTCTGGCCAATGAGATATAATACCATGAGATATTTGGAGATCAGGACGCAATGCATTAATAATTGGCCTGACCAAACTTGCACTGGCAACATTATTACAAAAATAGTACATTTCTGGACTCCTGAAGGCAGGCGGAAGAAGGCATGCCCCAAGACCACCCGGAGAAGGACAGTGGAAGCAGAGATAACCAAACAAAACTTCACTTTGGGCCTTATCCAGAACAAGGCAAAGAACAGACAGGGATGGAGAGACTTAGTCGATGCCCTTCAGACCAGATTCAGGCAATAAGTAAACTTTGTAGCATCACTTAATCATTGTGGAGCGAAAGATAGGAAACACTCTCACAGACTTCAGCTAATGACAAAACTAGTTTATGTAACTCCATAGGATCAAATAGTCCAAAGTCTAGAAAATGGAGAATTAATATACTGCAAAAGAGCATAGCTGTATTTACCATTTACAAAAAGGTCAAATCTCGCTGTTGCTGTCTCAGTCTTTTTAAAGTGTATAATTGTTTTCGGTTCTGTCTTAACGCATCTCTGCTGCTATATCTAAACTTAAATTGATTCTGCTGCCCTTTCTCTCAAGGCATTTACATGTTGGACTTGGCTAATCGTCAGTAGATTGAGGTCCAAACTCGTAAAGGTCAGGGCCTGGTACCGCAACGTGCTGTCTGTGCTCATCATCGCACATGGGGCCGTAAGCGGGCGGTAATATGTTGCATATAGGCGACTGATCAATGCATCCACCCAGGTACATATCCTAAAGGGTAAGTCTGTTTAAGGTATATCTGAAATGGAAGACAATTAGATTATTATGCGGCGTGATTTATAGAGACCACAGTATTGCACTTACCACGGCAGCCCTATATATAGTTAGTACTTTAGTCGACTACAGCCCTAGAGTCTATTTTCAAGGAGAACAGAAATAGTTAGTTACTGCATGAACACATGGTCTCGTAAGTGCTGCTTTTCAAAACCTGTGGATCTCATGAGAGCTGCGTGCCACAAGAATACCGGTCCAACACAGTAGTCACAGTTGCTCTGGGTGCAGTCTGAGTGAGGCACACAGCTGGAATCCTGAGTTCACCCTTGCATGAACGTCTTGGATATTAGAATGTATTCCATTTGAGACCAGGCATGTGCACAGCTCCCTGTCATCTCTCAATGCCATGATCTAAATGTGAAAGAAAATGTGATCCACTATGAAGCAAAGAAATCTACATATAGATTCCTTTAGGCTGGTGTAATAGTGATTTATTCTCTAAAGCATGTTTCATCACAGCCGTCGTCGCCATGGCCACACACATGACCAAGGCCAGTTTTATTATTATCAGTTGCATAATATCTCTCTAAAGCTGTGTTCTTTCTCACTCACATAAGTTTGTGACTGGTCCAAGTGACGGCCCTAAGCACTGTTGCCAAACTTTTTAAAAAGGTCACTTATAGAGGAAAGGCCAGACCTGTCTCTGCCCGATCACCTCGTCACTAATGTGTCCACCAGGAGAGCCAAATGGCAGGAGGGCAGGTCAGGGCTGCTTTTGATTGGGGGGATTGGGAGATTAGCCAGTGTTAACCAATGCCTTACTAGTTGTTTCCCTGGGTATAGAGAAAGGTGGCAATGTCCTTTATTTGTAATGCACAGTGGTACTCTTCAGTGTGTCCTGGGAATGCCTTCTGACCGGGGAAGGTCAAAGAAGCTAAACTTTTGCAAATGAGGAGAAACATTTGGAGAAAACAGACGGGAAATCATTGCCTCCTAGGAGTAACATATTTTATTAGATTTTAATCCCTGTCTGTGACAATGGCAAAGGTGTGAAACATGTGAACTATACAATACAAGCATTTCAATAGCGTTGCACTGTTGGAATGCTAATATATAGACATGGGCACACCTTGCACTCGTAAAGATACACAGATAAGGACTCCAAATACTAATATACCCACAAAGTCTTTATTAACATTCTTAAGGCTGTGTGTAGGTGAAGTAATCGATTGCAGGTTGATGTATATATAGGCTAACATTATTAACCAAACTCTAGAACAGCTTATGATGGACAACATCTTATTATTTCTTTATTATAGTCGGTAGATAGTAAAAAATAGGCACTTCTTTTACATAAATTTCTTAGATTGTATCAATTAGATATATGATTTTACAGTAGGCTACTTGAAGATGTAATATGGTAGAAAGGGTAAGGGTTAGACGGGTCAGGTCATCTAATTTTTTTTTTTCATATTGAATGGGCTAGGTAAATCTTTTTTGTTTAAACTGCTTACATTTTTCTCAGACTTGGTAATTATTGAACCAAAAACAACATAAAACCATACGAAGCAATACATAATTTACACACATAAAACACACTATTCTAAATACATTACATGTCGAAACAGTGGTCTTTTAGTTAATTCCCAGGTTGATCAACTCACTTCACATCTAAAATTGCACACCTCTTATAACCTGGCTCTTCATAGTAAATGTGTTCTGATTTGGGCTGACTCACTCAATCCAAAAGTTAGCAGCGCCGGTTATTGCCAAAACACACCAGACTTGGGCCTCGAGCAACACATCATAATTAATGACTAGAAAATGATCCGGCTCGTGTCGCCTCTACAGAGTTTCGTTCTGGTTCCACAATTAAAAGTGCCACCTGAGGAAATGCACAATTACAGCACACAAAAAGGATCGGTCGTCAAGGGTCGGGCGAATTTCAATACTCATCAAAAGCGAAAGGAGATATTGTATGCGCTGTCTGAGATAGTTAGGCTGCTTGTCATAATGCTGCCTGCCATCACCAATGACGCTAATGTTACTGAGCAGTTAGAAGGCTTCTGAACTCTGTCTGACCAGCTAATCCTTCGGGGGGAAAATCCATTGTTCTCAATTTTGTCTTAATGATTTGTAATAAACTACCTGCGAAAAACTTTTGAATAATGAATGAAGATTCAAAGTTATTCCAGTTTAAGACCTATGCACCTGGCTTTTTCTTCTAGTTCTGGAAAAAAAACGCTTTTTCGTAGTAGTGTGTTACGACATAATTAAAGAAAAGAAATCAAAAAGAGTCATAGTTCAAAATGAAGATTATTAAAGGCGCACTATGTAACTTTCCTGGTGGACGGTCTGTCACCTTGTCTTCATCGAGATGTGATTGATTTGCCTGAAGTGTTCCACAGTATGGCATTAAACATCTGCATGCATGTCTGTGGGGACTAACAGTTGAAACACTGTATTTTATTCAAAAAAAAAAAAAACAAATAACTGTTTTTAATTTGTGTTTCATGAAAATATATAGGCTTCATGAATCACAAAATAACTTCAAAATATAAACTTGGCCTTGCACATGACATAATCAGCTGTTTTTGTATAACTGCATTTTACCCCAGCAATGTTATATATTATGACTATGTTGATGACTATACATTATTATTAAAACACAGAGTGATTTTTGCTTCATTCCAAGCTCATCCATTGATTCGACTTAATGCATCAATCAATCATAAATTAGCATTAGCGAAGGACATGCTAGCCGTCCACTTATCTGTACGCTAACACAGCTACGGTCGTTTAAGTGACTAAATCAAACAAAACAAATGGCTAGTGTCACCTTTAGCAATTACCGCATTTCCTTTGGCACAATTATGGTCATGTAATTCTCTGTAAGTTATAAGGACGAATGTGGGAGACGATCTTTAAGCAGGTGCAAAACTGTGTTAATTCAATTGAGCAATGGGTGTTCAGAGCATAATGAATTCAATGACTTTAGCTTTAAGTAATGATGAGATTATGCAGTAGATAAAGTGTAAGGGCGGAGTGAACAGTAATGTGGAAGAAAACGTGTAGGGCAAAGCTAAGTGACTTGGCACAGAAAATAAATACTAAATAAAAGATCTGTCTTGTCTTATAAAACAGGTTGTTGTATGGTATCACTTTGTGGTTAATAGATACTTCACATTTCCTAATAATATGTATTCATTTAAACAAAAACAAAAAAAAAAAAAAAAAAAAAAAGGTGTTCCACAGAGTACTACTTTAGGGCTTTTTATGTTCTCTGCTGTTGCCAATTTAAGGGGTAAATGCTCTCACCATAAAACTAGAAACTTCCTATATTTTAAATTGGAACTTTTATTGTTGATCACAGATGCTGAACCAAGACCAAGCCTGAATAATAAATTATAGAGCCCATTCTTTTGCCGGGAGTAATATTGTGCCTGTTTTATCTTTCCTTCCTAATTCTTAAATCCAGATGGTATTTCACATCAAAACTAATATATTTCCTTGCATGAATGCCTGCCTCATATGCACCTACTTCACACAGTCTTTTTTATGCATGGCAGCTATAGTAAACCATATGTGGAAATGCTAGAGGGCATATTATAATAAAGCAAAGAGACAACATTAGCTTGTGTGCACTTGGAACAGCAGAGGTTTAAGCTTCCAGGTGTTGTTTGTGCTCATTCTAAAACCACACAAAGCGATCTCAGCCGTGGCTCTAAAAGCATATTTGTGCACAAGATTTACGCGGTAGCTCTGGTAATTGGGCCTCTCCGCGCTCCATGTACCTTCATGAGATTTCACCATCTGGATTAGAACATACCGTCCTCACAGACACAGGTGTGACCTCCATGTCTGCTAGTCTCCTTTTGGTGTTAGATGTGTCTTGGAGTTATCACTAGATTTAATAATGTTTGATACAGGCTCTTCTTCATGGCAATCTTATTGTGTTTAAAGGTGCACTGTGCAACTGTTTGTCTCCATGGAGATGCTGTTGCTTTGCCTGAAATGTTACACAATATGCATTAAACGTATCTATCTTTGTATAAATTATAGTGTTTATATTGCTAAAAACATGCATTCTTACTGTGATCAGCATGTTAGCGTTACAGTTTCCATGGAGATAGATCTGTTTAATGCCATAGTGTGGAAAATTCCTGTAAAAGTAGATAAGCAGACGGTGGACCATCACTAGAAAAGTTACATAGTGCATGTTTAACCTGGCAAATCAGATTGGTTTAGTTGAAATATTAGTAAAGACTACATTTGAAGCTCTTATAAGGTATACTGTTTTTACTATGTATTTTAATTACTTACATCGTCAGAATAGTTGGCTGCCAAATACAAGCTTGCCCTTAATTGAACAAGCGCACTTATAATGACAAAGAACCCACTAAAACAAGACGGCTATATTAACTGTCATCTTGAATGAAAGTAATACTATAATGCCCATGGCCCATTCCTGACAATGCCAAAATCGAATCATCTTGCATCACAGTCAAAAGACATACCCCCACAGTGTCTGGCTTATGTGTAATTTCACCCACCATCGCCTGTGCAAGTTTAATTATTCAACTTTATTTAAAAATCCTTGGAAACAATCGGCTTCCGCTCCTTTCTTTATTGACCTGGAGCGTTCCAAAGCCTGGGTACAAGCTGGCATCCGTACATCCTCTGCCTGTCTGTTCGACTTTGGCTGCGTTCCATCCGATGCTCCATCAGATTATCATTGACAGGAAGTCTAGACCTGCTGAGAGAGGCACTTTCCCTCCTGATTCTTGATCTGACATTGGGACGCACAACAAACAACTCTTTTTCCACAGGGCAGAGCACACGCCATAATCCATACTGACCTCCCCTGGCTCTGATTCAACCTTATTTTTATCCCGAGCTGAAAGGGAAAAGAAACCCTGTGTTATTGTGGTGCAGCAGATTTTCCCAGAACGATGAAGAACAATAGATGGAAGATATTAGATAATCAGGTCTTTAACAAGAAGTGCAATGTATTAATAACATTTGGTAATAGTATGAATGCTTTGGTAAAAGGTGTACACCATAATACCGTCTTGGGGCCGCACAAGTTCTTAGCCAAGTCAAAAATACATTGAAAAAAAAGTGCTTTAATCAAGTTAAAGTTACTGGCGATCGAGATTGTGTCATCTCTAAATGTCAATGATCAGCTTGGGTCTTTTTGATCGAGAGTCCAACATCCAATCCACTGTGAGTAAAAACGTGTGGTTTAGAGGAAGAAATGCAACTTTTTTGTTGTTGTAAATTCAATGATTCTGTCTGTCTTGTTCATGTTCAGGAAATTCATATTGTTACTTTTGTAATAAGTCAAAATCAAATCAAACAGAAAATTATGATAGATTAATATGAGGGAAAAATATAGATATACATATATTTTATTTTATGTCATATTGCCTGGCCATAGCTGTAGTACTTTTTTTATTTCTTCTCATCCAGGAAACAGCTATTAGTGAAAAAGGAAAAATAACTAATACTGCTTATACTTGAAAGGCATCAAAGGCACGAGAACCATTAGGATGCTCCTGTCAGTCTCCGAGAATTTTATCTAATCAGGGACGCTTTTAAATGAGAACCACGTGGAAACAATTGCTTGATGTTTAAGTTTTGGAGTAGAGGCTCGATCCGTGGAAGTACACATATTCATGCCGCCATATCACAAGATTCCTATATGTTATTTCCACAGTGGTTCACTTCTATTCTCCCTTTAAACCTTTTGTGTCCACCATGGCTGCAATTACACCTTATTTTTACCCCAACCAATTTGATGTGTCACAGCACAGTTTTCCCAGCATGGTGAGGTAGTCTTACTCTCTCTTGTACAAGGCGATGGAAATGAATAAATTAGACTGAAGTACTTTTCTGTTTCTTAAAATAAGCCAGTCCAATTGACAGTGCTAGACTATCATTACATAAGCAAAGGCATAAAGAGAAAAATAACCATTCCCAAGAGCCCAATTAAGGTGCTTGTGTTATACAATAGACAAGTCATGGATTCAAATTTATGCGGTATACATGTATTCAGTACTCCAGTGTTATTACGCCATCAATATAAATATAAAAATGTAACCTTGTACTAATGAGAAATACTGTATGTAAGAAGAGACTGCAAAATTGTAAATAAATAGCTCCTTATCTGTCCTTATTAACAAGAAATTAACATACCATGAACCTTAGGCTATTTTCATCAGCTGCAAATGAACCTTTAATTAGCTGTTATCCGCAAATCTTTTATAATCAGAAAAGCTTGATCCAAACATGTCCGGAGTTTTTTATAGTCATAAATAAATGCACATCACCAAATCACCAAACAAGCAAAAGCAAATATAAAAGGGGCTATTTTGTTTCATTCACACATGTTTAATATAAATCCTGCAGTTTTTCTCTCAAACTGAAAACAGTCCACCTCGTTCCACCTTGTGATGTCATCTGATAATACAGGAAGTGCTTGTTTTTGTTTCTCTAGAACCATTTGGATAATTTCAGCCCTAGAATTGCCAGTCTCTACTGAACTAAAGGTTGAAGGTAGCTGAAAACTAACACTTTATGACATCACAAGGTGGAACAGAGCATTTTGAGCTTTGGAGATGTAGACAGACTAATAATGGAGGATTACTCAAACATGTGTGAATGAAACAAAACACAACTCTGGGTATGTTTTTGAGGAGGTAACACCTTTATAACATGGTTTAATTTTGCGTAATATTGGACCTTTAAAGTAGTTAACTGACATTTGCAACTAACATTTTACCTTTGTTTTCTTGAGGACTCTGGTTTAATGGAATCCTAACATTACTTAATCATACAATAAAGTATTTTTTTCAAGAAACTAAATGGCTATCTTTAACTTTTATCCTTGGTTAAGATCCTGTAAATTGGAACTAACAAAACTCTGGGATAAAAATACCCGAAACAAACAAACAAAATAGGCACTAAACATAGTGATAAAAGCAGCTCTCACGGTCACAATGAGACCATGATGCCTGTTTCTATCTAAATAAAAACTAATTTAGCCTCTTAAGTAATACTGTGGACTGAAAGGTATACAAAGTGGCAAGGCAAGGCAAGTTTCTTTGTATAGCACAATTCGTACACAAAGTAATTCAAAGTACTTTACAGATTAAGAAAGACAAAATCACAAGTACAAGTCAAAACATAAATAATCACCTTAAAATTAACATTAAAAGAGAAGAACGCAGAATAAAAATCTTTCAGTCATATGCACAGACAGGGGCGTCGCACTGGGGGGGTAAAGAGTACTGTTTATCAAGGGCCCAGCGCACACAGGGGCCCCTCACAAAATCTGTAATGAGTGTTACGACCCAGGGGTGGATCAAACATATCCAAGAAGGACACAGGAAAACAAAGCTAAGGGTTCAAAGCTGTGTATTATTTTCAAAACTCTGGTTCTTCTTGAGTTTGAAAGCTGTTAGAAAAAACCCTGACCATGCCCCGTGCCCCAAAGAAAAAAAAAAAACAAGTAACAAAGGAAAAAGACCATGGTGAGCCGGCTAAAATAAGGACGGTGCGCTGGGCAGGCCAACCTGAGCTGCCAGTGAGCCGCTGTCCCTACGCTAACAAAAAAAAAAAAAACACAACCTAAACTTTCCCTACACAATATAAAGAATGAAAACAAGGCGAAATCTGGGCCAAACAAAAGAAGCTAAGCTAACTAAAGCTACGGACCCAGCATGGGGACGCCAGCGGGGAGCAGAGAGAGCGAGCACGCCGGGCTCACGCTATTTAAAGGCTCCGAGGCACCAAAACGACCAAGAGGACAACAATGGAAAAATATACTTACAAAAAATAGGCAAGAATTCTCAACTAACTACTAACTAACTTGAACTAACACAAATATACAGGAAAAACTGGGGGAAAAAAATGTAGGAAATTAAGAAACACAGGGGGAAATAAAAAGTCCCTGAACCTAACAATGAGCATTTTTCATTAGACAACATAAAGTGCGGGTCCACTTTATGATTTATACCCAGGACCCAGAATTTGGTGCTACACCCCTGTCCATAGCGAAACAGAACCTGGATTTAAACACAAATGCTAATAAATTCATCACTGTGAATAATTAAGATGTGAGGAAGGCATCAGGAAAGTGAGAAATAAGGTTGAAATAGTTTAAATTTGTTCTGTTTTTTGAAGAAAGTCCAAACCCGGTACGGCGCCTTGAAAAATCATGACGCACATTATACCTCCCCTGCTTTCTCCTTGCGCGAACTGCAGCATGTGGTTATCAATGAGCCACAAAAAAAAAAAAGCAGTTTCCACCTTAATTTTTCTTTGTTGGTGAAATGACCCAACAATTGAATAATCCAGGAAGTATGGAAATAGCCGCTGCAAAATGACCATTATGATTATGCACCATTGAAATTCAGATGAAAAAGATGAAGCTGCTTTTTTATAACATCCATCAATATGGTAATTTTAACATTTAGTCCCCAGTTTCTTGCTTCTGTTCGTTGGACTTTAAAGCAGTTGCTACAGAATAATTCAACTTATAAAATCCGCCTTGCTCTCCTTACCTACTTATTCTGTTCTATTCACCATCCAAAATATTAATCACCAAAGTTTTATTTAATTTCCTCCGGGTGGCTCGGGTCTCTAGACGATCCTGAATGCTCAAACAAAGTATGCAAATAGTGTAGTCTGTAATAATTAGACTTTGAGGGAGAAAAAAAAAGCAAAAATACACTATAATCTATTAGCACAGTGGCCCTTTTTAAGCATGTTGTCGTCCCAAGTGAACACAAGAGATTTACAGGGAAGAACGCTCGAGTTAGAACTGAGGAGAAAACCAGCTGCAGCAGAGCTAAAGGGGTCATATTAACCAAATGGGTATTAATAGCACTTTATATGTAGTTAGTAACGTGCTATAGGCTGTGCGACACTTGTTTAAAATTAGATGTGGAAAAAATACCCTCACCAAAGCACGGGTATATAGTAGGCAAGGCAAGTTTGTATTGCACAATTTGGACTCAAGGTAATTCAAAGTGCTTTACAGAATAAGAAAGGCATTTAAATAACAAATAATCACCATAAAATTAACATTAAAGAAGAAAAGTGTAGAATAAAAACCTTTCAGTCATATTCACAGCTAAACAGAACTGTTTTGAACCTGGATTAAAACATTGTCAAAGTCGAGGCCTGTCTCACATCTTCAGGAAGACTGTTCCAGGTTTTAGCTGCATAAAACTGAAACACTGATTCTCCATGTTTAGTCCTGACTCTGAGCACCAGCAGGGGGCCGGTCCCTGAAGTCCTCAGAGTGTGACATGGTTCACATGGCACTAACATAGTAAGATAAGGCTTTTTTTTTGGTTTTGTTTTGTATTTTTCAAAATGGTTTAAGATGTCTCTTAAACATATTATTTGACACTTTACTGACAGCTAGTGGTTTAAGCTAGTATGACTTCAAGTAGTAAGCAAATCTTGATGTATTGACGGAAAGGTTAGCAATCCTAATCTAGAAGCTACATTTTGTACAAAAACTAAATCTGAGAGTGAGGAAGGGCATCTGGCACATTTTCCAAAATCAACATACAGATCATAGACTGTAGAAAGAAGTGGACTAAGTGACTGTGACGTAACCCATGGTGTTCGGCTCCAGCTAAAGGAAGCTCAGTTACAGAGGCAAATTTGGAGCCAAGTTTCATATTTGGAGTTCTGACCGTGTCTGTCCGGAAGAGCCAATCCGGAGTGAGGCTGTTGAAGGTAATGCTCCTTCCCGTCTGCACCACTGATTTTGCAGGGAGCAGGTCCTTAGCAACGATGCCAATCAAACCTGTTACTAACGGTAGTGGGAGGGACATCAAGGAAAGAAGGTGCCAAATTGGTCTGTTAATATGTTGATTTATGGAAAAAATAGCCAAATAAAAACACGACAGTTATGTAGCATGGACTAATACGAACATTTAAAGAGCAAAATGATGAACCTGACAGCAGCAGTTATGGAGAGAGGAGATAGAAACTGAACTGGAGTCCAAGGAGCTAGAAGTGCGGTCATGCTCACTTCCTATTTGGAACGTGGGGCTAGCAGGTTAGCTATGTCCATTTATATATACAGTCTATGATAAAGACCAGGTCATATTAGATATTTGAATTTTAAAGTATTGTACAGTAAATTAGATTGACTAATTACAGTAATAATTAGTCAATCTTGCAAAGTACATTGCAAGATTGACTAAAAAAAACAGGCAGCTGATGATAAGGGTAATATATCAAATGTAATTAACAAGCTCTTTATTTGGAAAACAGAACCCACTGTAATCATTAAATATAGAGATATGGATCATTATATCAGTGTAATTTCAGGTATCTGCCCCAGGTGGATGAAACACCAGTATATTATCAGTGCTGCTTCATTAATAAAAGATTCTCCCATCGCCTCGTTTGACTTAATTAGTATGCCTGTTGCTCAGATGGTTAGCGTGAGCTCTGCCAAAGGTGTTTTGGACCAGAGCGCTGTATACGTACAGTCATCTTTGTGTGTTTGCATAAAGCGTCGTCGGATTGGTTGCAGCGGGCTCCTGGCTCAGGTCGCCATAGCAACACCTTGTCATGTGTGTTTAAGTCAGCCGTGCAGCGGGACCGCCTCAGTACCCATCACACAAGTGACAGTGCAATTTACTTGAGCCCCTAATCCTGTTAGAAGCATCAACACCTGCACTTCTCCAAGCACACCGAGGACTGTCGGAAATGTTCTGCTTGTTTTTCTAGTTTTGTACTTTAGTATATTTTAAACTTACGAGATAACGGCAATATGCAAATCAGACTTTTATTTTACACCACCCTTCACACATTATACCTCATTAAGTACGATGTAATGCAGAGGCTTTGCTTAAATCGGATCGTTATCTGATTTCTGGTGTTATCAGATTATTGAAATGTCAGGTAGTTACATCTGATGGGAGTAATCTGATTTCGTTCTGATTGTTCACACCTGTGCAGGTTTTGGGAAGGGAAATTATGTAAAAAGGCCAAACAAAGACAAAAACTGAGATCGAAAGAGTAACTTTAACATTTTTTGTATATTATCTTCCAAATAAAACCGTTATTCTAAACATGTCACCTTGTGTTTTTGGTGATTATTTTGGGCATGTAAACGCACCAAAAACATGATCAGATTATTGGGATAACTTTTTAATTTTGACTGGTTATGCAAATGTAAAATCAACATGTACGTCACGCCTCTACACAGATCTGCCTTGTAACCATCGTGATAAAAAGGGAACACAATAATCGTTCGTGGGACATTTTATATAATCGTGATCATCGCCAACAAAGATAATCGCCATGGTATCACTAGAAGCAACAAGGGTGGGCCAAAGTGGTCTGTTGTCCCAGGCTCCAGGGTTTTAGGGGCCCATAATTGTGAGGCTTCTTGTCCCGGGCCCCCAAATTTCTGTCGAGGGCCCTGTTTATTCAAAATGTTCTCTGCTAGATCATAGCTGTTTTCAGTGATAAAGTACAATTATACAAAAGTTGTTTAAACATGGAACTTATTCATAACTTTTTTAAATTCAACTTTAATCATTATCGTGATATAATCGTTAATCGTAATTATTTTGACCATGATAATCGCAACAGAAAACTTTCAATATCGTCATCGAATGTCATTAATGAGGAATATTCAAGGAAAAATTATAAAAACTCCATGGAGATGAGCAAGAGGCGAACGCGCCATCAGAAAAGTTGCATAGTACACCTTTAAGCAGTAGGTGCAATGTATTAAGGGAGTGCAAAAATATGTAATCTATATATTTTTTTTATAGTTACTCTTGTTATATACAGTTCACACGAGATCCAAGTACATTTCATCAAGCCAATCTCTACACTACCCACACTTGGTCAAAACCTCCCTTGTACATTTACGCTCCAAAAACCCATTTAAAATCCCCATAGCCTCTCCAGTCTCCTCCTATAGATAAAAACGTTGTCATGCTCCTATATCACGATGCCGACAGCTCATCCAAACACGCACAACTGAATCTACATAATCTATCAATACTCCGGCGCTCGGGCCTTGGGGAAGATGCCGTGATCAATAGTCCGCTGCACGTATCGACAAGGCTTTAAATGGTGGCTTAACACAATGTGCCAACCCTAGAAGCATTTTTCATGGCCCTCCCTCCACACCCTGTTGCACATTTGTTTTGGCCTATTTAATCAGAGCTCTGCAGATGTTCTAGAGGCTGAAATGGAGCAGCTTTTAAAGGGGAGTTTATTCTGAATGTGTCCGCGGATGAAAATGCAGTTATTAAAAGAGACTAGTGCAGATGTGAATTGATGGCATGGTGGTGGTTTTGTTGGAGCAGATTGTGGCTAAGGTTTTAAAGGGCCCGTGTTACGCTATTTTCTGATCTATGTTATAATGTTGTTTCCGTATCACAAACATACACAAACAGACCTGGAGTTGCGTTTTGTTTCATTCACATGTTTAACACACAAATCCTGCATATTTAGGCTGAGGTCTTCTCTGAAACTGAAAACGCTCTGTTCCATCTTGTGATGTCATGTGGTGAAACAGGAAGTGCACTACTGTGTTTTTCAACTCCATAAACCTTCGCTAGAATCATTTGGAAAAGAAGTTAAAATCTGTCAACTGGGCAAATCGTTGTAGGAGTGAAGACGTTTCGAAGACGTTTCGAAGACATTTCGAAGACGTTTCAAAGACGTTTCGCAGACATTCCGAAGACGTTTCGAAGACGTTTCGAAGACGTTCCGAAGACGTTCCGAAGACGTTTCGAAGACGTTTTGCTGCTCATCCAAGCTTGGAAACATCTTCACTCCCACAACGATTTGTCCAGTTGACAGATTTTAACTTCGTCTTTTGCTATGGATCAGACCTGGACGACTGAGGGTTTACACAGATAGAATCATTTGGATAATTTCACCTCTGGAATTGCCAATCACTATTGAACAAAAAAAAAAAAGTTGCAGTTATCATGAAAATTACCACTTCATGACATCACAAGGTGGAATGGAGCATTTTGAGCTTTGAAGATGTAGACAGACTAATAATAAAGGGGTTACTTAAACATGTGAGGTGCCCAAACTTTTTTATCGAGGGCCACATCTCAAAACATATTCGAAGTGGGAGGGTCACAGATCGGTGATCAGTGCAGTTCGGTGATTTATACACAGCTTTGACAGAGCCGCTGTGTATTAATAAGGCTTGAAACATATTCATTTTAGGTCTGTATCACACTGCAATGTGATGTTTGAGGATATAGTGGTAGAAATAGTTTAATTTGAGGTTAAATTACTGCTTATGATCAATTGGGCCGATTCAGCAGGAGGTCGGAGGGCCAATAAAAACTGGACCGAGGGCCGCATTTGTCCCCCGGGCCATAGTTTGAACACCCCTGGTTTAGCACAAAGGTGTGTGTAGTTAATATAAACACTACGAGCAAAACATTAAGCTCATGTTCCCTTTTTCATTTTACACGTGTTTTCTACTACTGATCTTCTTTCCAGTTTATAAAGATTTCAGACCAAAAGCCGACTAGACTGTTACTGTCAAAATATAGCTGCCTCCTACATTTCTGAGCATAATTGAAAGGAAATTGCTTGAAAGGGAAGAGTAACATTTTGAAATAATAACTTAACAAATCCAAAATGAGCTACGTTTGTTATTTGTGACTTTAAATGATCAGTTTTGAAGCAATTACTCATTCTGCCTCTGCTGATAATATTATTGGGATTATATGTCGGCAACACAGTGTATTTCACATATTCACTCTGTTATACTCAAAAATGTGCATCTAAATTCAGTTTGGAGAATTATCTTAAACATTGGCAAAATATAGTGAAAAATATATTTTACCATACCACATTTGCAATTTGATGTCAACTATTTCAAGTTACTAAGATAAGTTTTAGGGTACTTTTTCCTTCCCTCTTTGAATTGCCATGGGTCTCTGGGGAGAAGTTACTACTTTGTGCAGAATGTTCCACAGTGTAGCATTACTACCCCAGACTACTAGTACTATTACTACTACTACGACTATTACTACTATCTCTGCTACTGCTACTACTACTCCTACTACTATTACTTCAACTACTACTACTATTTATTACTACTGCTACTACTACTACTACTCCTGCTACTACTACTACTACTACTGCTACTACTGCTACTACTACTACTACTACTACTGCTACTACTACTACTACTACTGCTACTGCTACTACTACTACTACTACTACTACTGCTACTACTACTACTACTACTACTACTACTACTACTACTACTACTACTACTACTACTACTACTACTACTACTACTGCAACTACTATTACTACTACTACTGCTACTATACAGTAATGTAAGAAGTACTCAGTTTGCTATTTAAGTAAAAGTACAGATACCGGAACAAAAAAAAAACACTCAAGTAAAAGTATCACATAAAAAATCCACATACGTAAAAGTATTAAAGTATGGGGTAGTTCATTTTTTCTTAAATGCAGTATTTGAAATATATGCATTTCTTTGACCGTGAGCGTGGCGGCTTCTCCACGGAACTGACCTATAACTTAACTTGGTGGTATCATCTGCTTGCCTTTGCGGATATAGATATACTATATGTTTAATGCATACTGAGGAACATTCCAGGCAAAGGAGTCACATCTCCATGGAGACAAGACTCACCCTCGTGTAGTCGAACCGCTCGTCGTTGCACCACTTGCCACACCTTTAACTCCTCACATGCTCTTTTACCCACAATGCAGCTCTTTCTTCTCAGCATTCCCCTGCAGTGCGGCCCTAATATTATCACAAGATGGATGACCTTTGCACATTCTCCAGCGGTCCTGTATGGCTTTCTCCGGCTACAGGTAAAATACGATGCCCCCATTACCATGCGGGCGCCGTGCACTGGTACTTTTCCCTTTGTTTTAAGGCGCTCTGCTTAATTACTAGCTGTCCCATTCACGTTGTTAATGGGCCTTTATTGCCGAGCTGTAATCAGAATAAATCCTGCACCCTATTCATTGGCCGGATGCCCCCTCATTGATTTACAAATGACCCATGTATTATTAATCCAATGTTTTCCCCCTTTTTAGCTCATTATAAGCACTATCAGTGAACAAAGGGCACCTCGCTACAGAGCTATCACAGGCTCGTGTACTGGAAGAGTTCTCACGGCTGATATGCTACTGTTGAGTCAAGATAAGAAAGAGGTAGAAAATAAGAGGAGATAGCGACGCTTTCCCCCAAATGAACCATATTACATTGTATTGTGTGAAGTCAGATCGACCTAGGGATTGAAGTAGTTTGCCGTAGTATTTTAGGTAATGAATAAAGAGTATATTTTAAATGCCTTTCAATATTTTTGGATCTTAACAGCAAAAACCCTAGAGCAGTAGTTTTAGTAGAAATTTTAATACTGGTAGTGTTAAGAACTTGTGACTTACTCCCGTAAGTCTTACTCACTTGACGGTTACTATAGAAATAGAAGTACTAAAATAATACTTTGGGTAATAGCAGTTGTGGCTAGAAAGATGGAGGGTGCACTACACGCTTGACCCATGGAGATGTGATTCCTTTGCCTGGAATGTTCTTCAGTATGGCATTAAACGTACTCTATATCACATGTGTCAAACTCAAAGCTCACGGGCCAAATGTGGCCCTCCACATCATTTTATGTGGCCCTTGACAGGGTAAATTAAAAGGTAAGATGGTCTTAAAATGTTATTTTATCAGGAGATACACAGTTGTACAGACATATTTTTACATCTAGGCAAATACATATTCAACATTTGTAACTTGAATAAGTAATAATAACTACAGAAACAGTTAATTAACGCGTTAAAAAAAAAGTAGTTTGATAAAAAAGTAGTTTGATAAATTTTACATCTGGCCCTTTGAGATTTTGTTGATGTGGCCCTTGGTGAAAATGTGTTTGACGCCCCTGCTCTACGTATATCTACAGTATATCCACAGAGTCAAGCAGACGATACCACCAAGTTATTGATCAGTTTTGTGGAGAGGAAACCCTGCTTGTGGTAAAAATTTAAAAAAAAATGCATATATTTCAAAGTATATTCAAGCCATGAAAATGCAAATACAGGATTTAAGAAAAAAATTTAATACAACACTGTGGAACATTTTAGATAAAGTAGTAACTTCTCCTTGGAGATCCATGGCAGACACCCTACCACATAATGGTTTCAATTCAAAGAAGGAAGAAAAACAGTGCCCTAAACCTACGAGCAAACACAAAGTAAAAAATAAAGTATAATAAAAGTACTGTACTTAAGTAAATAAACTTAAGGAACGTTACGTATCTGTACTAAATTAAAATTTTAAGTACATTTTAAATAGGATACTTTTTATTTTTACTTCACTACATTTGAGAGAATGTAGCTTTACATCTACTAGATTTTTGAACAGGGCCAAAAAGTCAGAGTATTTCTTATTATTGTTTGAGACCTGCTGGAAAAGCTGAGGGATTATTTTTAAGATGTTTATAATTTTAGCAAACAAAAATATATAAATAAAAACAGCTGGAAAAAATAAAATAAATAAAAAAATGTAATATAAAAATTCAGCACAAATCTATCAAAATCATTTGAAGCTTTATTAGACCATAAACTTTGCGCAAAATACTTTACTTTAATACTTAGCAGTAGTGGTAGTAATAGTGGTTGTAGCTGTAGTAGTAGCGGTAGTAGTAGTAGTAAGTAGCAGTAGTACTTCTTACACTAGTGGTTGTAGTAGTTGTAAGTTGTAGTAGTAGTAGTAGTAGTAGTGGTAGTAGTAGTAGTTGTAGTGGTAGTAGTAGTAGTGGTTGTAGTAGTAGTAGTAGTAGTAGTGGTAGTAATAGTAGTGGTGGTAGTAGTAGTAGTAGTAGTGGTAGTAATAGTAGTGGTTGTAGTAGTAGTAGTAGTAGTGGTAGTACTAGTGGTTGTAGTAGTGGTTGTAAGTTAGTTGTAGTAATAGTAGTAGTAGTGGTGGTGGTAGTAGTAGTAGTAGTAGTAGTAGTAGTAGTAGTGGTAGTAATAGTAGTAGTGGTTGTGTAGTAGTAGTAGTAGTAGTAGTAGTAGTAGTGGTAGTAAGTAGTAGTGGTAGTAATAGTAGTGGTTGTAGTAGTAGTAGTAGTAGTAGTAGTAGTAGTAGTAGTAGTAGTAGTAGTAGTAGTGGTAGTAGTAGTAGTGGTAGTAATAGTAGTGGTAGTAGTAGTAGTAGTAGTAGTAGTAGTAGTAGTAGTAGTAGTAGTAGTAGTAGTAGTAGTAGTCTGGGTAGTTCAAGCAGAAGCAGAGGATTATAATGTTTTTTGTAAACTGTAAGTAAAGGTAATGTACAATAAGCAGAATCACCAACAAACCAAAGTTGTACTTATGCAGTACCTTTGTTAAATACTTTTGTGTACTTGCTGAAATCTCTGCCTGACATGATACTGTGTTGTCTCAGTGATATGAATGCCTCCTCCCCCTGGACTCTATCTTTTTCATCGGCAATGTGCAATTTTCTCCTCGGCTTTAACCTTTGCTTGTGTTTGGGAGACAGAAAGTACGGCACGTCATGGACAAACTTGTATAAAACCCACTTTGAACACGGAAATGAAAGTTTACGGGCGGACTGCTGGAGACGTGTTCTAAAACGCCAAACGTGTCAGCTTTGATAAATGACAATGGAGCCCAAAGCGGGATACGCAGTAATCTTCCGAGATATTCTTTTATGAGGAGACCTTTAGATAATTCACAAAATACTGCAGAAATAAGTAACAGAAAGTGGTGATGTAAGCCCGTGTGTAAAATGTAATCAAAACGCAATTAGCTGAACTGGGATGTATGGCGCAACCAATCACGAGTTTTCATTCTTTTTAATCTTGGCTTGTTCCTGGTCAGGTCTGATGGTGGCGTAGTTGTTAGCAGTTCTGCCCATTAGGAAGGTGTTGCTGGGTTCAATATCCGAAGATTGTTTCTGCATGGACTTTGACTGCTCACGCCACGACATTTATTGATATCCAGTGTTCACTGATCCGAAGGTTGGCGGTTCAAATCCCGCTCTCAACGTAAACATCATTGGTAAATCGGTGAGTGATCCTGAGTTCAATTTCTGAAGAATATTTATGCACGGACTTTGTTCACGCTACGACATTCTTAAAACACCACATTACTAATACATTGATATCAAGTGTCCACTGAGCCAAAGGTTGGTGGTTTGAATCCCACTCTCGATGTAAACATCATTGGTAAAGTAGTGAGGTGTTGCTGAGTTCAATTTCCGAAGAATGTTTCTACATGGACTTCGACTGCTCACGCCAGGACATTCTTAAAACACTACAATACCAACACATTGATATCAAGTGTTCACTGATCCGAAGGTTGGTGGTTCGAATCCCGCTCTCGACGTAAACATCATTGGTAGAGTGGTGAGATCCACTGACCCACTGATTGGCGGTGCAATTCCAGCTCCCACAGATGAATGCTGTTGTTGTGTCCTCGGGCAAGCTGTTGAAGGCTGCAAAAAGAGCGTGTTAAAAGCCAAAAATTTAACTAACTTGTAATGGGTAAAGTGTGATTTTGCAGCACTTTTTCTTTAATTAATGTGCCACTATTGCCAATTACAGTCATGAGTTCTTTTCTGGGCTTTACATTATGGTTTAACTTTTTAATAGGTAAATTATGAGATGTTCTTGCGTTACCGGGAATGTTCTACAGTATGGCATTAAACTTATCTAACATGAAGTTGTTCAATTATGAGTATTTTCTATTGCCTGGAAACACCTTGAAAAACATACAGTAGCTCATTTGGTAGAGCGTTTGTCTGCTGATCTGAAGGTTGGCAGTTCGAATCTCGCTCTTGACGTTAACATCATTGGTTGAGCGGTCAGATCCACTGACCCACAGGTTGGCGGTGCGATTCCATCTCCCACAGACGAATGCTGTTAGTGTGTCCTTGGGCAAGACACTTAACAACCTCGCCCCCAGTGTTTGCATACACCAGTGTATGAACATGTGGGTGAGTGGTTCCTTGTAAAGTGCTTTGAGCGCCCTATAAAGCGATAAATCACTTCAAATACTGTGGAACATTCCAGGTAAACACTTTTCTGCTCTAGACCAGAAAAGTTACCTAGGATAGCTTTATTGCTTCGACAACACAAATGTCGTTTTCAGATGTATAAACACAGTAAAAATCACTCAACCTTCAGAAAATTGCGGTTGTTATCTAAACCCATCCAAAAGTGTAGCGAGTGTATGTCTTATAATAAACGTAACAGGAGAAGGCTATTACAGAGACGCATACTTCCAGTCCCCCCGACTCTATCGAGCCAGCGACCAAATATGGACATGGAAGACGACGCCTCTTATTGACCCTTTAGTTTCACATTACAGTCTGAAATGAGATCACGGCAACGGAGACGCTCGGATCAATGCCTCCGGAGCACTGAAATTAATAAAAGTCACTGCGTATTGATACAGCCCCGAGCAGATAAAAGCTTTCTGCTGGAGTGTCCAAGAAAATATTCATACGCCAG
Source organism: Periophthalmus modestus (assembly GCA_019594935.1). Classification (NCBI taxonomy): domain Eukaryota; kingdom Metazoa; phylum Chordata; class Actinopteri; order Gobiiformes; family Gobiidae; genus Periophthalmus; species Periophthalmus modestus. Next base: position 15,944,285 of record JAIEZT010000107.1, read on the forward strand.
AACATTTCCTGAGGATTGTGAACAGGTTTGGATAAAAAAAAGTAGATCTGAGAAGTAGTTTCGAGGTGCAATTTGGAGCAATATTCAGAAAATGCGTGTAAGTTGAAAGCTATATTTTATTCGCATTTGGAAATGGATCGTAATGAACCGTAAAAAGCCCTTCTCGCAAAAAACCTTCAGATCATTCAAATGAAAAAGTTTGAGCGCTGGTGTTTGTTACTGGTTGGAAAAAATAGGTAAGAAGAAAAGTTCATTTTGTGCATAGTTTTAGGTTGGATTTAGATCATTAACTACAAATGTGCGTGCAATGAAATCATGTTATTGTAGATGTAATTCTGCATGTAATTACAAGGTAGTCAGGCTAAAGAGTTATACTTAATGAGGTAGGTACACTGAATACTTGCTAAATAGCCTGATATAAAACTAAAACAATAACTACCATAATCAAAGCTAATCAAAATAAGACCACTTTTCTGAATTAAAGCCAAAACTCATGTATATACTTTTTTGCAGTGTACAAGGCAGTATTTGGACTCCCTCATACTGGGTGAAAGTATCATTACCCCCCAATACGGGACATTATGGCCCCATATACTGTATAAAGGCCTCATATATAAAAGGTAAAGTTAGTATGTAGAGCATTTAACTACAAAATAGAGTCACGGTTCTCAAACATTTCACATCAAGCACCAGATACTTTTCGAGTACCGCGAGAACTAAACCCGGACAGTATGGTAAATGGTCACAATTTATACAGCGATTTCCCACCTTGAAGGTATTCAAAGTGCTTTACATCACATTCATACACCAGCGACCTTGGCTCAATCAACGATGTTTATGTTGAGAGCAGGATGTGAACTGCCAACCTTCAGATCATTGGACTGACACTTTACCAACTGAGCTACTGTTGCTCCTATCAGCCCTAAATTAGGACTAAACCAGATCAAAATGAGACTAAAATGTGGATAACAGTTCAAAATGATGATTAAAGAACAAATATTATGCATTACTTGTATTGTTATTGGCCTTGAGTACCTTTGCTTTGGAATTGCTTGATTTAGAACTTAAATGTCATAATAATGCCTTATGCAACTTGCCATCTACTGGTAGCAGAGGGAATTACCACAGTGACATCAATTAAACTGCGTAATGGGAAACATGTCTAGACATGGTAATACAAGCACGCAGCTGTTATGGGCGTGATTAGAAAAGCTTAAAACAAGTCTGATGATGATTTATGGACTTTAGAACGGAGCAGGGCTTCAATCTGTGACATCAGTGTTTGGGGAGGCTCAGAGGCAAAGGACTTTTTACAGAGGATTACTGAAACCAGCGTGAATGAGGTGAAACACGGGATGTACATAAAGTCTAAAGTTTATGTCTTACGGAAGCAATTGATAAGATATCTTAATCACACTTGTTCTTTTGTACTCAGTGGTTTCCAAAGTTTTTGATCCAGTTTAATTCACCTCTATATGGGCACCATCGCACGAAGCACATCACGACGATACTGGATTTCTTGCCATGTTCGCTGTAGTAGAGCCTCATCAATGGTTGCAATCACATCTGTTATCTTTACTTTAGTTCAGTAATGTCCCGCATCTTTGTTCGATACACGATATCTTTAACATAGCTCCATAGAAAGAAATCCAGAGGTGTGATATCTAGTGAACGTGGTGAACGCAGCCATTTCTTAGAGGTTCATTCAAAAGGATGCCTCTTTAATCAACAGGATGGGTGAAATACAAAAACGCAACGTGATTAAAAACTTTTATAACTACTGAGTACAACTGAACAAATGTAGTTAATATACCTTATCTTTCAAGAGACCTTATGGAAACCCTGTACAACTATGAAGGAACGATATTCTAACATGGTTTAAAGGTCAATAAAGTAGATTTTGTATAATATGACTCAAACTGGATAGGGCCATGTGTACTACCAGTGGTACACATGCCCCAGCTTGAGAAACACTGCACTAGAGGATTTCCAGGTTCAGTATTGCCTATATATTTAGCGTTAGCATTAGCACTAGACCACTTTGCTCCTCCGCTCTTGTACACAGTCGGAGCAGTCATCAGTTCTAATCAGCACACTGCCGGGAGTCCATTGTGCTGGTGGTTTCATCGTCTTCAATTACCACACTGAATCTGCTCAAATACTCCAGAGTCTACTCAAGCACGCAACTCATCATCATCATCACGGGAGGGGGCGGGGCTACAGGACGGGCGTATCCAATCAGCAGCGGTGGCTCTGTTTACGTGCACAACAAAAACCTCATCATTATCACATTTTTGGAGTTATTAGGTTAGTGAATATCATGTAAATAGTTACATCTAATGGGAGTAGTGAGATTTCTGTCTGATTGTTCACACACATGCAAGTTTTGACAAGGAAATTATGCAAACATGGGGAAAGACAAAAATGAAAGATAAAGGATTAGTGAAAGATTGAATTTTATTTTTATTATTATTTTATTTTTGATTAACTGACACAGACAACACGGCGCTTATTCTCATTTGCAGGTGTTTTTATTGCTAAAAAAAATACTTGGAAAAACTTAATTTTAATTGTGAGTGGGCTCGCCTCTCCACAGATCTGACCTGTAACTCTGCCCGGTGGAGTTGCTGGTGTTCACACAAAAGTACAATTGAACGCCATACTGTTGGACATTCCAGGCAAAGCATTAGCAGTCGCCCTGGAGACAAGCAGTTCTCCACATGAAAAGTTACACAGTGCACCTTAAAAATCTAAATTATTTGCTTTGAATGTATCACATTTTTGAGTGAATACTTAAAAAGTCACTTTAAAACTTTGAGTACATCTTTCACCTCTGTAAAATATTTCTGTCTGATACCGTGGAGTGGGCTCGCCTCTCCACAGATCTGACCTGTAACTTTGCCTGGTGGAGTTGCTGGTCGTCACATAGAAGTGCAACTGAACGACATTGGATATTCCAGGCAAAGCATTAGCAGTTGCCATGGAGACAAGCAGGTCTCCAAATTATTTGCTTTGAATATAACATATTTTTGAGTGAATACTTAAAAAAAAACATTTTTTTAAACTTTGAGTATGTTTCCCCTCTGTAAAATATTTCCATCTGAACACAGCGGAGGTTTACAAACATTATTCTAATTGTGAGTGGGCTCGCCTATCCACAGATCTGACCTGTAACTCTACCTGGTGGAGTCTTCACATAGACGTGCAACTGAACGCCATAGTGTTGGACATTCCAGGCAAAGCATTAGCAGTCGCCATGGAGACAAGCGGGTCTCCACATGAAAAGTTACACAGCGTACCTTTGAATATCTCACATTTTTGAGTCAAACTTTATTTAAAACTTTGAGTACATCTTTCACCTCTGTAATTTTTTTTCCATCTGATTCCTCGGAGGTTTACAAACACGGAACAAAGCAGAGGGAGGAGCCGCTCTCTTACTTTACATATCCACGTTCTGTCAGAGGGATACAGAAATTACCCTCGGTGCTTCTTCAAAAACAAACAAGTGTCAAAACGTCACTCAGGGCGCCGCACATACACCTCGCCCCCAGAGGAAAATCAACACAACAAGCCTTTGTAATATTATACCACCTTTTATTTGGCGGTGTCTTTTCCACGTTGCCATCTAAGACTCAAATCCAGCAAATGTGATAGTGGAGGTGAGAGAGAGCGGAGGATTTCTGCTTTCGCCTCAGGTACAGTCTCTGATCTACACTTTAACAGCGCCCCATAGAATAAAGAATGTGTCATTACGCAAACCGCATGACACTACAGGTAAAAATCATTAAAAGGTTACGGGGGTTAACTATGTACAAAAACAAAACCAACCTCAAAGACTGTTTCTAGTTGTATCTAAGGATTTAATGTCTGTGTAAATTCAACCAGAGGAATATATATTTTTCCATCGCTGTCAGCAAAGATTCACCTCTCAACCCATCACTTCACAAGTCGTTGTTTAAAGGAACTGGATGTAGTCTGCGTTCTTATAGTTGTAAAAAGGTACTACACAGGTCACGATTGAACTTGGGTTGCCAGAGTTTATCCTGCAGATAGGGGACACATACAAGTTTTTCTCCTGAATACGTGAAACCGGCCTCTACTTTGACAATGTTTAAATCCTGACTCAAAAAGGTTCTGTTTAGCTGTGCACATGACTGAACTCTTCTCTTCTAATGTAAACTTCATGATGATCCTTTATATCTGTGTAATCACTCAAAAGACGAAGTTTAAATCTGTGAACTGGACACATTGTAGGAGTGAAGACGTGAAGATCTTAGCCAGACAGAAGAAATGGTTTGAGAGGGGAGTTAAAGAAGCTATTTTTGCTCGGAAAGTGAATCCTTCCTTAAACAGCAATGGGGCCCTGAGACATCATCTATCCCCCATCTATAACTCCATCCTCAGACCCAAAACAAAGAGGAAAAATAGCAGGGTCGTTAAAGGTTGAACAGGGTCGTTAAGGCTGAAACAGAAGACAACAGCTGTTTACAGTTTCAGTGTAGTTAGCTCCTCCCTTCAGACAGATATAAGGCAGTGTCCACCAAGAAATGACCAGAACTGAAGAAGTGGCTTGGGTGAGCAACGAAACATCTTCACTCCTACAGCGATTAGTCCAGTTGAGAGATTTAAACTTCGTCTTTTGCTATGATTATTTATGTTTTGATGCATTTGTATTTTGATTTAAGTCTTTCTTATTCTGTAAAGCACTTCGGATGTGCGGTGCTTTATACACAGCTTTGACAGAGCCGCTGTGTATTAATAAGGCTTGAAACACTTTCATTTTAGGTCTGTATCAAACTGCAATGTGATGTTTGTGGATATAGTGGTAGAAATAGTTTAATTTGCTGTTAAAAGTTCTGCCTTTGATCAATTGGGCCGATTCAGCAGGAGACCTGAGGGCCAATCAAAACTGGTCTGAGGGCCGCATTTGGCCCCCGGGCCATAGTTTGGACACCCCTGTGCTATACAAATAAACGTTGCCTCACGTTGCCTTTTCTCATTCTCAGTCTATGAACAGGCATTGAGCCGCAGAAGCTTCACTACCACTGATTAATGATTGGCTCCAAGTGCTGGGGTTTAGGAAGTGACAATTCAGATCAGAGAGAGGCATTTTAGGTTTAAACCAACTCAATTACAGCTTTGAAACTGGCAGCTCAAATGAGAGACTTACTGTATGTGAGGATCATTCTGCTTTCTGACTGGATAATTATTTTGAGAACCAAAACTAATTATAACATAAACAACTAAGGACTAAACCAGGATTAAACCAGGACTAAACCAGGACTAAACCAGGACTAAATCTGAACCTAAACCTGGACTAGATGAAGACTAAACCAGGACTAAACTAGGACTAAACCAGGACTAAATCTGAACCTAAACCTGGACTAGACGAAGACTAAACCAGGACTAAACTAGGACTAAACCAGGACTACATCTGAACCTAAATCTGGACTAGACAAGGACTAGACGAGGACTAAACCTGGATTAAACCTGGACTAAACCAGGACTAAATGAGGACTAGACCCACACTTAAACCTGGACTAGAGAATGTTTTTGTTATCAAGAATTCACCATTGCAGTTGTTACCAGTAAGAGCTTTGACGTTTACCTCATAGGACACATACTTGCATACAGTTCCTTTAAAATGTGATTTTTTTTTTCTTTTGACATTGTTAATTTTTATATATTTTTTTTTTTTTAGCAAATTAGAAATAAAAAATGCAATTTAGTTTGCCATTTCCATCATCTATTGTTTATGCTTGCCAAACAAAAAGACAGATTTTATTCACAAAGCATCTGCCACAGCTATTTACAACTGACAGAAACAACATTATTAAGCTGAGACAGAAACTCCGCTAAACACGTTTTTTGATGCTCATTTAAATCATTGGTCATCTGATGGTAGAAAAAGTTGAAATTCTTCCCTTTTTTCCCTCTTCACAGTTTAGACCTTTTACCTTTATAACATTATTCCAGCTCATTTGTTGTGCTCCTAATTGCCCGTGTTGGAAAGGTCAGTGGGGGATTTAGAGAAGCCGCCATATTTGTTCTCCATCACAGTGTCTTTGAGTGCGGACGCCTCAATCCAGTCTGACAGCATCAATTTACTCCCATCAGCCCCGCTCCCTCTCTCCAATTAACCGCACACCTCACCTACCCACGTAAAGAGCTTCATTATGGCACAACGCCCAATAAACACACCGGATTTCATGTAAAAGACCTATTAGCAGAGGCAAAGGTCAGCACAGTATATTCATTAGTAGTCAAGCTCAACATAAACATAAATGCTGCTGTTGCTACTATTACTGCAGCTACTGTTACTGTTACTGCTACTACTGCTGCTGCTACTACTGCTATTACTGCAGCTACTGTTACTGTTACTGCTACTACTGCTGCTGCTACTACTGCTATTACTGCAGCTACTGTTACAGTTATTACTGCTACTGCTTCTACGGCTATTACTGCAGATACTTACTGCTACTGCTACTACTACTGCTATTACTGCAGCTACTGTTACTGCTATACTACTGTTACTACTACTACTAATGCTGCTGCTACTACTGCTACTATTGCTGCTACCACTAATACTATTGCTACTACTACTCCTACTACTACTACTATTATTGCTACCACTACTGCTACTGCTACTACTACTAATTCTGCTAATGCTGCAACTGCTGCTACTACTGTTACTGTTACTGTTACTACTGCTGCTATGCTGCTATTACTACTACTATTGCTACCACCACTGCTTCTATTGCTACTCCTACTACTGCTACTACTACTACTACTACTACTACTACTGCTACGACCATTACTACCATTACTACTGCTGCTGCTTCTACTATTGTTACTAATACTATTAATACTGTCATTTTATTTCTACTACTTCTACTACTATATAGTTACATTAGTTACATAATACTGAATACCTTGTAAGATATTGCGCCACATGGTCCAATCAGAGTCAATACTTTTACACTGAATGTATTGTATTTTAAAGTAAAAACACAACACAGAATGAAAACGACTTTATGTTTGTTGCACCATTTCTTATGCGTCTTTTTTTTATCTTTTTTTTTTTATTGTGCAGTTCGAAGCCTAAATTGCAAAATCAAATACTGCCATGTATTCCTTTGATTTAAGAAAAGTAGCTGATAATCTGAATACTACCAGATGAAAGAGTAACTGGACCAGAATACAGTTACTCAAAAGTAATTTTCTGAATGTTTTAGGTATCCATATTTTACAGCTATATCTCAGCACTAAGGACTACTGCTAATATTGCTACTATAATACAGGTTAGTCACTTGCAATTACTTATGTACATACTCAATTCTTAATAAAGTTGTACTTTTACATACTTTTACTCCTGCTTGAGTAATATGACACTGTTATGGTTGGACACATAGACTGTATAAATGTATATACAGTCTATGAAACTCATCGAGGCTAGTAGTTACAGGGGCCAATTTGGAGAATTCTGACCGTGAGGAGCATAGCAACCAAAGAGCCAATCAGGAGCAGGGGAAAGGAAAGCGTCTGATTTGTCTGTTATTACGATTCATATCTTGATTTATGGACACAATAAAAAGACCAGGATCATGTAGAGTGGGTTAATATGGACGTTTTAAGACCAAAGTGACGAGCCTTACAGCCGCAGTATTGGCGAGAGGTGACAGTTTTTCAATAGAAAGTGAATTGGAGTCAGGGTCGATGGAGCCGGAAGCGTGCCCATGCTCACTTCCTCTTCAGAACTACATACAGTCTATGGTTGGACATAGACTGAGACTACTGCGTCTACGAGGAGGTGAAGTGGTTTGCTCCTTGGGTTGACGGTTCATGTTTTATTGTCAGGTGTCCTTCAAAATGGAGATTCAACTTTTTAGAATTTTCTGCTCCTGGAATGTTTTCATGAATGGCTTGTTTTGGCACAAAGGGCGCTTGTTCAAGGCTTTTAGAGTGAGCCAGGCTTCACAGATTGATAAACACAAAATTGTTATTCAAGTGAGCTATTCATCATTTCATTTGGTTTGACGAAATGTGTCTAAAATTAAGCACACTTCGAGTTATGAATTAAATGATCATTGTAATATATTTTTGTATTAATTATCATTTTTATTTATTTATTTATTTTTTATTTTAATATTATTATTTTGTGATTCAACGGCTGTAAATAAGAACAGCTTGATGCTCAAACACAGACTTTTTTACCTATTGGTCAACCTCCGTCATAGTCCCAGTGAGTGACAGGTGGACTTAACCAATCACAGTGAAGTATGAAGCAGTTTAGAATATATATATTTTTTTATTGTCCACACCTATTTATGTAATCATTGTAGTTTTGATTTGACCAGACCAGAATTAATCATCTGTTGCGTCTTAAACTCTGTAAGGTATTTTCTATAGATTATAAGGACTGTGGACAATAAGATAACAGCTATGTTCTGGTAATTTTGGTTAAAGCCACATCTCTGAGAGGGTTGTAAAACGCTCACCTTGTTCGACTTTGTGTTAATGTGTAACACCATGCTGACCAGAAGAAGACACGCCTCACACACACACGCATATACACACATTGGGAGACACTATAAAAGCTGTCAACATGCACATCTCAGGGCTCTCCACCTATCCTCTCCGGAGAGTCCATTGCTTCATTGCTCACTTTACCTGTGTGTCTCATTAAACCCTTCTGACTTTATGTTTCAGTCTCTTTGTCCTCTTAGACCTTACACCAGAAACAAACCTTTTTACAACTCCCTTCAACATACAGCAATTTTCAATCAAGAATAAAATTAATTATAACACATTTATTTTGTTTAAGCTAGAGATATGACCAAGACTGTGTCTATGCTGGGGTGCTCTCTCAAGTTGTGGTAAAGCATCTTGAATGGGACGTGTCTTAAACCCTCAAAGATGGGGATAGGAGACACGTCCCATTTTCAGACATTTAACTCAAGCAATACTCACCTCTATGTAACACAAAATGAAACTTTTGTTACATAGATTTAAGTGTTTTTGCAGAGGGACACTAGCATGTGTATGTAATCTTGAGAGGTTTAAACATGTGTTGTAAAGGTCACTGACAGTTGAAAAAAATTCATAACTCTTTTATTTCTAAATATTTCTTTTCTTATTTTTTCATAGCATTTAGAGCTACTTCCAACATTAGTATGAGCAAATATAGCATCGAGGAAATAACCCTCATTGTACTTTGAGTCACATGGGTCAAATTCAGAAACCCAGCGGTGTTACCATCGACATTTTAATACCAGAGATGCCCCGAGCGTAAATGCCATTAAAGGAATAATAAGTTGTTTTCAAAGACAGGGGCAGTATGTGATCTCCACAGACCTGACTAGTCCCAATTTATTCCTGTGGGGCGATCTTAAAGAAAAGGTGTGAATAAACCTCAGACAATAAACAACTTAAAACATAATATCGAGGATCAAATAAGAGCCGTAAGCCCGGAAATGCTTTCATGTTATGCAAAGTGTGTTGAATGGGGCTATTCAGAGTGAAACCGAAATGGTGGACACTTAAAAAACAATATTTATAAAAATCTCGGGAGGTTCAGTTTACCTACTGCTAAAATTTGGTGAGTATAACTTAAAGAATTATAGGAGCTATTGAAGATTTAAAAGTGTCAGTGACTTTTGGGCCACCCTGTATTTGCATTTATGATTTTATTTATGGTTTGTTGACTTGACCAGAGATATGCAAACTGAATGACCCTTTTGGGATTAAATTTTTCTTATTTGAAAGTCCAAAAAGTATTGTTCCACATTTTTATTTGTCAGTGTGTCAGCGTAAGAGCAGGTGCATATGCAGAGGAGAGTATGCATCACTCAAGGGTACTGCACTTTCTTTGGGACTGTAAGTGTAAATAAAATCAGGAAACTCATCAGGAGCTAGAACACTGCTATCAAAGGCAGGGTAGGGTTCAGCTAACAGGCGGAGAGGTGCATGCTGGGAACCGCAGCTGTTTAATTTGCCCGGCAGGCTTCATAAACCTTTGAAATACCAACCGCGGTGACAACACTTGGGACTAAAACAAGCCAAGTACTTTCCAATCCGGGAAGATTACTCTTAAATTGTAATGGTGGACTCAATTGCAAGTTAACGAACATGAATGACTCAATCGGGACCTCCTTTAGAGACACGCAATGTCTTTGTTTCTAAAGTTTTTGTTTCATGTGGAAAGTACTAGCAAGCCAGACCATAAACCACAAACCAGGTCAAAATATCTGCAAAAGCTACATTGTGTAACTTTTCTGGTGTAGGGTCTGGCCCCTGCTTGTCTCCATGGAGATTCATTACTTTGTCCAAAATGTTTCACAGTGAGCCATTAAACTTACCTATATTGCATTTATTCAAGTAGGTGTTTCTTTTTTTTGCAAATAAAATACTTCGATAAACATTCTTTCTCACGACAGGTAGGGTCGCCTCTCTACAGACCTGACTCGTCACATGCCCCGTTTGTCTCGCCTGCTTTTCTTCAAGGATATAGATGAGTTTAATCTAATGCAATACATCGACAAAGAAGTTACATAGCTCACCGATAAAAGACTGCAGAATTGTGACGTGCACCCAGAATCTTGTGTTACTTAAACCCAACAAACCCAATGAATAATTATATATTTTCTTTGCTAAAAAATTCAACCTTATTCTACAGCTCAGCTCCCATCCTGACTAACAATAATCGACCTTCTTTCTCCACCAAACTCCTCTGTACCTCGAAACCCCGATGCTAATTCTGGCTTCTCTGGCTCCTCGCTAGGCGCTTTGACATATGATATTTCTAAACCGATGCAAGTGCTTTAGAGTTTGCAAATGGGAAAAAAGTACCTTTCACAAGCTGCAAAATAGATGGAAGGTTTCGCGGGGACTAGAAAAGTGCCGGAGAAGAAGGAATTTGAAGTAAAGTGAAAAAAAGTTCTGGGGACATCAATCGTAGCGGGGACTGTCGGAGGTGACATTTCATTAGTACACTTTGTCAATAGAGAAATGGTGTGCGGAGAGTGGTAGGGAGCGCGTAACCAGGAGGGACACGCAGGGACAGAGAGAGACTGGAGATTAGGGAAAAAGCACCGGCCTTTTCATTAAAACTGTCCTGATTCGAGCCACAGGCCGCGAGGAGGACAGCCGGCAATTACAACCCTCCATCAATCACTTAACCTTAGATTTTTAACCTCTGACTGCTGCTTAGAGGTTAGCTGGAAGAAGTACTCGAGTAAAAGCACAGTTACTTTGATATATTATTCTTTTTATGTATTCACCCTAGGCAACCACCTACCTATAAAGACGAACTGTATAGAGCGAGGGAGGTTACATGGAAAAACAAAACAATACATAAACTAAGTGAAAGAAAAACAATGAAGATAGCGAGATACAGATCTTAGCCAAAGAAAAGAAATGGTTTGAGAGGGGTGTTACAGAGGCAGTTTTTGTTAGGAAAGACGATCCATCTTTGAACAGGAATGAGGAAACTTCAGCATCATCTATCTAATGTGTGAACGCTTGTTCCTCAGTATATCGCGGTTCATTGTGGATTTTTTGTAATTTTGCATGCTTTTATTACGGCGTAAGACCGTGCATTGTGTTCTGCGTCCTGATTGGCTAAGAGACTGTAGATCATTGTCCACCAGTCTCCTCCGTGCCATGTCTCCTGTACAGTACAGCATGTGTTCAGCCAAATTTACATAAATGTTGGATCGCAGTGTGACTCTTAAGTGCTGTATGTCTGCAAGTTTTTCTAACCATTATGTTTTATTCCAGGTTAGTAAAAACAAATCAAAAACACAAATAAAAACACTTCCAAACGGCCAATAGGTTTGCTCGCACTACACAGTCTAGGCTCTTTACCAGTCTTTGCACTATATAGGTTTGAATAAGAGCCAGCTAATGTCTCTTCTCACTCTTACCAATTTTAAAGTCTAAAAAAAAGCATTTCGCTTGATTATTACTATCCCCACAGTCCACTACTTCAAAAAATACTCAATACTTATTTCAATCCCTTATTTCAAAAGAACAGTTCTACAAAAAATACGCTGTACCTAAAGCAAATATATCCACCCCTGCATCCTCCCGGTCTATAACCTCTCCCTATTTGATTAAAACCTGCCATTCGTCCTCTCCCTACACATTTAAATGGAAAAATCAGCCGAATAACGACCCCTGCCAATTCTCATAACATCCTCATCCATCAATTAAGGGGGCGTTTTGTTGAGGTGGGAGCGGACGTGGCGGACAGAATAGGGCCAGACCTGTTGATAAGTATAACAGGGGGGAATGGGAGCTGCGTGTATCTGCTGGTATCACTCCGATGGCCCTAAAGGCGTGCTTTCCATTACAGGATCCTACAGTCCCATAGAGCCCCACTCTGCTCCCAGCTCTCCATATCGTTTAGTGCAATGGAGGATTCATCGCCAAAGGTTATTTTCCCATCTATAGAAGCGTGTGGTTGACTTTAATCTCATGAACTGGAGATGGCATGTTGGTTTAGCATGACTGTGATGTGGGAGATGCTTCAGTTCGCTATCTATAAGGCCTATTTATAGTGGAGCCTCGACATCATGTGGTAAATATCATTAGCCTGGCTAGTGTACGAGTGGAGATAAAAAGGGCAACCAAAGACTTTTTCTATTAAGGGTACACTTCTTATCTATTCCATGGAGATGTTATTGCTTTGCTTGGAATGTTCCACGGCATGGCATTAAACTTATCTATCTTGCATTCATTAAATTGCAGGTCTTTGCAAAAAAAAAAAAAAAAAAATGCTAGAAAAACATGCATTCTTACGAGCGAACCGCCTCTCCATATATAGGTCTTAAGTCACATCGTGGAACCTTTCCAAGCCTCAGCTAAGCCAACTAACTTCATTTACTACCATATCGCTTCTTCTTTCTCTTTATCTTCATGAAGACAAGGAAGTGGCGCCGCCTGGTCAAGTTACAGGTCAGGTCTGTGGAGAGGCGACCCCAGCTACAAGAAGATGAAGATGCATGTTTTTTGGGTTTGTTTTTTTTTGAGCAATACAAACTAGTAATTACTAATAAAAAGCTAAACTGGTGCCCCATTTCTTCTACTACATTATGTTGCTATGGTTTAATGGAATAATGTTGAACATGGCAAGCAAAGCCATAACAGGTTCATTACATCTCCCAACTTCTAAAAAAAAGTAGATGGCGGATCCCTCACACCTGCAAATCTTCACATTGCACCTTTAAAGAAGACATATTGTGCTTGTGTCTGCTACATTGGTGTAATCTATGACATCCATGGCTCATTATATTATCAGTTGGACATTTTAAATCTCAATATTGATCTAAAATGATCTAAAAAGTTACTTTTCGACACACTTCTGACAAATGACACTGACTGTTCGTGTTCTCGGCGTGTCTCTTGCGATGGACCGTTGGCTGTACACGCCAATCATGTATGGCCGATTAAGAATATAAATTGGAGAACAGAGTATGCACAGGGTAGTGGGTGTGTACCTGTGACAGTGAAAACTAGATCAAACATGCATGAATCACTTTAAATACAACATCGAGAGGGGAAATGAAAAGGGGAAACAATTACACCATGGTTAAAAGCGTTAAAAAAAATCGATTTTGCATAATAGGTCCGCTTTAACAGAAACGCCCTGGCTTCCAACATCAGAAACACATCAAAAAGACACAAAAATGAGGCTGTTTGCTTATCATTATTTATGTCTCACCTTCCCTCCATTTTCTCCTCGACCGCCGCCTCTGCTCCTCGTGCATCGCTGACGCATCCATCACCTTTATCCTGATATGTAAATGTGTGCGTCAAACTGCCTTCAACTGCCTTCAGAGCGTAGGACCACTTATCCAGCCACTCCCCAGCCAAGCTCTGCATTTGGTCTGCCACCGGGGCCCCGTGTATCTGTTGCTATGCTCGCTTAGATCCAGGGCACAGCAGTAGCACAGGAGAACGGGAGAAGAAGACACGCGGCGGGCTTGTTTTAAGTGCAATACCTTAAGGGGTTTGTGTCATTGTTGCCGATAACAAGTCGGGGACATGAAGTGGCTTGAAACTCATGGTTTTAGGCTGATGTTTGGTAAGATCTGGCATCATATTGCAGGTATTTAAAAGCTGAAAGTATGTATCATTTTTTACTATTTGTTAAGCCTGGTAATATAAAGTATTTATTTAACTCTGTAGCAAAAAGTTGTCGTAAAGTGAAACTGAAAGAAGTACTGTGTTTTTTACTCTAAAAGCAGGAGTGGCAACATCTCACAAGTGTTTTTTAAAGTTTAAAGAAAAATATTCACAATCTGTTTGGCCTGACAGCAAAAAGTTGTCATAAAGTTGAAGAAGTACTCTGATTTATTTCACTAAAAGTAGTACAATAGAGCTGTCTTCGAAAGTAATTTCTCAGTCTCTTCATATATGTATTTTTGTTTTTTTTTTTTTTTGTTTATGGGGAACTTATATAAAAGTGTAAAAGTATTATTATTATTATTATTCATCATCATCATCATCATCATCATCATCATCATCATCATCATCATCAATAATAATAATAATAATAATAATAAATAAATAAAATAATAATGTGTTTATGTTTATTTATTTTTTATTTATTTATTTTTTTTACCAAATTCAAATAAAAAGTAAATGCACATAAACACTGGTATGAAATTCTAACTCAACATGACGCTGAAACAACATTTGTTCTGAGTAAAGTAATTGTCTAAATGATTGTGTTTGCATGTAGATGTGATGTGTCTGTTCTGATGCCTTTGTAATAGAAAGACTTAGTTTGTACTTGAGGCTTATAGGAACTTAAAGTGCTTCATAATAAAGTTGTCACTTTCCTACGCCAAGGCTGCAATATATTTCTTTATATTGACATACTGAAAGTTTCCATGTGTACCAAAGAGTCCTTAAAATTGGCTAAAGCTAAACATTATCCTGTGTTCTATCTGTTTTAATGACAAATGACAAATGCATAGCACATTTGTGGAAGCAAACGTCGGCGTAAATGTAAACAACAAAGAGCCGTGGAGCTGGCAGCACCTCTGATGAATAGCTGCTCATCACGCTAGCGAGCAGCACATATTTTTTCATTTGTACCAAAATTACTACGTGACTGTTATGCCCCAGGCCTTAAGTACTTTCATTTGTTAGTATCTGTCTGTTTTGTTTGTGTGAATGAATCGGTCCCTTTCCCCCATGTCACCCTGGCTGTGTGAACCCTCGCTGGTGATTGGACGATTTAGTTTGTTAGTCACTTGTTCGTCTATGTCTAACTTGTGTTTAGTTGTGTTTTTGTGTCTCTTGGTATTTTGTCACTCGATTTGTTTGTAGCTTTATGTGACTCGTGTTGTGGTTTGATATTGTGTTTGTGTCTTCTTATTTAGTCATTAGTTTTAATAGGTCTACGTGACAGTTTTTAGAAACATGAAATTTGTTATGTGTTAAACATGTTATTTTTGCTTTCTTAGTTTAGGTTCTCAACCAGAAAAAAGTGTTTTGCCCTGTCCGGGTAGGTGGTGAGTCCCTGCCTCAAGTGGAGGAGTTCAAGTATCTCGGGGTCTTGTTCAGTTGTGGTAAAGAAGGAGCTGAGTTAAAAGGCAAAGCTCTCGATATTTCAGTCTACGTTCCTGCCCTCACTTATGGTCATGAGCTCTGGGTAATGACCGAAAGAACAAGATCGCTGATACAAGCGGCCGAAATGGGTTTCCTCCGCAGGGTGGCTGGATGCTCCCTTAGAGACAGGGTGAGGAGCTCAGTCACACGGGAGGAGCTCGGAGTAGAGCCGCTGCTCCTCCACATCGAGAGGAGCCAGCTGAGGTGGCTCGAGCATCTGTTGAGGATCCCTCCTGGATGCCTCCCTAGGGAGGTGTTCTGGGCATGTCCCACCAGGAGGAGGCCCCGGGGAAGACCCAAGACACGCTGGAGGGACTATGTCTCTTGGTTGACCTGGGAACGCCTTGGGGTCCCACCGCAGGAGCTGGAGGACGTGTCTGGGGTGAGGAAGTCTGGGAGTCCCTGCTTAGACTGCTGCTCTCTCAACCCAGCCCCGGATAAGTGGAAGAAAATGGATGGATGGATAGTTTAGGCTATTTTGTTTATACATTTGCTTGAATATTTTAGAACAAGTTTGTTATTTCACCTTTTACAATCCTGTTCATTAAATTACTTCTTTATTTTACCATTTTTGGTAACTGCCGAATCCTACACGAGCACAGAGCACAGTGCAGTGACGTGTACTGGTGTTGGCGAAAACGAGGGTTGATCAGAACAATGACGTCTTGAATACAGGAGTTTAAAGATTACTCAAATGTGCATGAATCACGCTTAGTACAACTTTGAGAAGTGGAACAACTATAACATCATAAACCTCAAAAAAATCCATTTTGCATAATAGGTCCACTTTAAGTAGTTACTAATCCTGAATCATTCATATGTACATTTATACATTTGTGTCCATGCCAGAGTTCTCCTCCCACGTCTCATCTTTAAACTCCAATTAACTTTGCGTTGATCCCAAACACTCGACCATATCGACCACATTACTGCCTCTCCTCTGACAGAATGATCTATGAACGCTGGTGGCCGTCCCTTTAATTGGTTTCTCTGAATGTTTTATGAAATCAAGATAAACCCAACCAGGCCCTAAAAGTGCTGAGTCCTCTCCACTGCAGGGCGGACATTTTGATTTATATGGGACGGGGGCGAATGGCAACACCTCAAGGTTAGGCGCCATGTTGGAGTAAGACTGACTGAAGGGATCAATGTCTATGCTTGGGCTGAAATAAGCGTGCAAAGCAATTCATATTCTATTAATTATTTTATGATGGAAATCAATAGTCATAACAGTTTTGTACACGCCTTTTAAGCCTGGCCGTGTGCATGCTAAAAATCTATTAAGTTTGAAAATGCAGGGTTGGGTTTTCTAAGTGCATTCAGAGGTGGAAAATTGCAAATTGATAAAAAATAAAGTATTTTTGGAATACTTATACTTGCACTGTGAATTTGGAAGATGTTACAAGGGTTAGCAGTACAAGTATGAGTGATAATACAAATATAAGTAGTCGTTATAGCAGCATCAATAGTAAGGAGTAGTTGCAAAGTAATAGCAGTAGTCAACTGGGCTGCTGTAGTTGCAGTAGTAAAAAGTAATAGTAAAAGTGGTAATGTTGCAAAAGCAAGAGTACGTAAAGATAATTTATTTCAATATAGATATTTCCAAGGCCTTACATTATTACAATTGATGCTTTTAGCCATGTTACAATGTTGTTACCTCCTAAAAAACATACCTGGAGCTGTGTTTTGTTTCATTCACACATGTTTAAGTAACCCTGTTTATTATTTCCAAAAATCAAAATGCTCTGCCACCTTGTGATGTCAGGATGGTACATGTTAATAGCTACATTTTATGCTTTTTCTAGGGTTGCAATCGTGTACTTTTTCAAAAGTTTCTAGTGAAGTTGTGTTTTACACAGTCCCCAAAAACATACCTGGAGCTGTGTTTTGTTTCATTCACACATGTTTAAGTACCCCTGTTTTATGTCTACAGCTCCAAAATGGTTTGTGCTCTGTTCCACCTTGTGATGTCATGAAGTGGTACTTTAGAACAAACAAATTGCCCCATGTTGACAGCTACATTTTAACAGCTACATTTGACAGTTTTGTTCAGTAGAAGTTGTCAATTCTAGGGTTGCAATCATCCAAATGATTCTAGTGAAGGTGTGTGGAGTTTAACACAGTGGAGCACTTCCTGTATTACCATATGACATCACAAGGTGGAACGGAGTGTTTTCTGTTTGAGAGAAGAACTCAGCCTAAATATGCAGGGTTTGTGTGTTAAACATGTGTGAATGAAACAAAACAGAACTCCAGGTATGGTTTTGGGGAGGTAACAACATTATAACATGGCTAAAAGTGTCAATTGTGCGTAATATAAGGCCTTGAAAAGATTTATATTGAAATAAATTATCTATACGTATGTTTTGAGGATATGTTTTTTCATGAGGACACATTCTAATATGGATCAGAAAATAACGTATCATGGGCCCTTTAAATATAGCATTAAATTGTACTCCCCTTTTTTTCATTCACACATGTTTAACACACAAACTTTACATATTTAAGCCGAGTTCGTCTCTCAAACAGAAAATGTTCCACCTTGTGATGTCATGTGGTAATACAGGAAGTGCTCCACTGTGTTTTTGAAACTCCACACACCTTCACTAGAATCATTTGGTTGATTTCAGCCCGGGAATGGTCGACCTTTACTGAACAAAAGATAAAATGTAGCTGTTGACTTGAAAACTACCACTTCATAACATCACAAGGTGGCACAGAGCATTTTGAGTTTTGCAGATACAGATAAACTGATATTAAAGGGTTATTCAAACATGTGTGAATGAGACAACTCCATGTTATGTTCACGTGAGTCAGTTTTGCATCATATAGGACCTTTAAAATCATTTCTACTTGAGAAATCTAAATATAAAATGCAAGTTTTTTTTCTTCTGACGTGATTCTATGCTTTTGTCACTCTATTGACAGCGCACAACTCTAAACAGCTCATGATGTGAATTCTAGTGTGAAACTAATTATTCTTTAATAGCTTTTGTAATTGCAGATAATTTGCTTATTTTGAACGAGGATTGATGTTTTTATTCAAATGAGATTGATTTGAAATTAAAAGCTAATCGAGCAGAAGTCTCGGGAATTGTCTGTGAAGCTGCAGACGCCGCCTCTCCTCCGTGCACATTTGGAGGTATAAGGCTGCGGTTGTGATTCAGCCCCACCACTTTCTCCCGCGGCCTTCTCCATTCTGTGACATATGCTATCTGGGCTGTCAGGGCAAATGAGAGGAACAGCTCCAATGCAAAAAGCCATTTCCAGCTTGTTCTATTGTGGAGCAGAGTCATGTTGCCTTGCGTCTATTGTACAGGCTTCCTCTGACTTTATCTGTCAGCGCCCAGCGAGCACCCTATTATTTTCTGCCATTTGACTGTCCCCCTACTCCCTCTTTCCTCTCTCTCCCTGTACGCCACGGAGCAACACTTCTGTGGAGCCATCTGATCAATTTGATTCTTTTGACATCCCAGCCAGCAGAATCTAGTGATCTGTAATGGCCGTAATGCTCCCTGTCACAGAATGGGGTCCCGGGAACGAGGGGGTGAAGGCAGAGCAAGCTAAAAGTGTGAGAGAACAGGGGAGTCTATATTTGGGGAGAAAGCAGAGTCTACCAGGCAAATATCACAGTGCAGTCTTTGCCTCGAGTGCAGACCAGCGTACAGCCTTTTTGTTGGAGCTTTCTATTCGACGACTTTTTCGATGGTGGTGGGTTACTTCTGCATTTGAGGGATACTTCTGCATTTGACCCATCCTTCATTGCTACCATAGATTGTGTATATACAAATGGACAAAGCTAACCTGCTAGCCACCGAGCTCTAAATAGGAAGTGAGCATGGACGCTGTTACGACCCAAAGGAATCAAACATATTTACGAAAGGACACAGGAAAACAGGGGTAAGGGTTCAAGCAGGTTTTATTTTTATGGCTTCGTTTTCTTGTCAAAACTGAAGAGCAGGTGGGAAAAAAAACCCTACCAGACCCCGTGCCCAACCAAAAAACAAAGTAACAAAGAAAAATGACCATGGTGAGCCGGACAAGGTAAAATAAGGTTTCAAGTTCTTGTGACTGAAACAAACAAAAAAAAAAAAAAAAAAAAAAATAGAAAATTGAGAAATACAGGAAAAAAAAATGGTGCCCAAACCTAGCAAATGCGCTTCCAGCTGCATCGACTCTGGCACCAATTCACTTTACATTGGAAAACTGTCGCCTTTCCCTCTGCAACTGCTGCTTTCAGGTTCGTCATTTCGGTCTTAAAATGTTACATGATCACGATCCATATACGAACAGTAAAAAGAGACAAATCAGTTGACTTCTTTCACCGAGGTTGCTCCCTCTAGCGTTAGAAACAGGTTTGATTGACAGCGTTACTAAGCACTCACCCTCTGCCAACCCTACCTTCAACAGCTTCACTCCAGATTGGCTCTTTGGTTACTATGATACTATGAATTCCTAATGTGGAACTCCAAATTCGCCCCTATAACCGCTCGCCTCGATGAGCTTCATTTGACTGGAGCTGAACGCTATGGGTGACGTCAGACTCACTTAGTCCACTTCTTTGTACAGTCGTCGATTGCTACCAGGGTGACCCAAGAAGTAGCAGACACACAAGGTGGTCCAATGTGGCCAAAGTAGGGACCAGACGTGCATAAAAAGTATGTTTTTTGATGGAATTTATTAAAAGTTGACTCAGGTTGAATTGCAAAATAACTCAAGAAAACGACATAAACTGTTCACACATCTAAACTGAAAATAAACAATAATAATAAGCAACTTAAATTAAATTAGGCATAACAACCATGTGCACATAATTACACCAAAGTCCCCCTGACAAACTCAACTTGCAACTTTTGTTCCCTCAGTGTAAGCCCGCCCATTAGGCAAGTCCATTTTTCTGTACAGGTGTTTAACTAGCAGGCAAGTACATACACGGTTTAGGTCCCTTAACTAATGTGCTTCAAATAAAGCTACAAACACAAAATGACTTAAATTAAACACAGAAACACATAGAAAAATAAACAAATCACTCCAAACATCACCCCTCCACATGGTCTGGCCCGTGACCTCAACCAAAGACTACAAAAATGGCCGACATTGGGCGCGCCTCCCCTTTGTTTGGAGTGGACCATGCGGTGAACCAGGTAAGCATGAGCATGTACAGATTTAAGTGAAATGTTTTAGCAAAGTACAGTATATTTTAATTTGAGCCACAGTTAAACTCCTCAGAAGTGACCAAATGGTATGAGTAAAGACGCTACGATTACTCTGTAGTTTAAAAATTACATTATATAGTGTTTAATACGCAAAAGATTTTGGAAGGGCTAGTACGTTAATGAAATGTTAATTTTAAAAAAGTGTTTGAAATGGGTAAAACTGCACCTCTGGGCATCAGAAGACATTAAGTGCTTTGAGTGTCTTGAAAGGTGCTATATAAATGCATTACTTTAAGATATTACATCATTGTGTTCATCAATTGTGATGGAGCCAAAATCTTGATCGAGGCTCTAAAAATCGACTTGGGAGAAGATAGAGAAGTTTAATACCGTATTCCTGAACATTCCAGACAAAACAGCAGGTAGCAGACCCCCATCAGAAAAGTGACACAATGCATCTTTAAATACAGTATTAACAAAAAGTTCTTCGTTCTTCTTGATTCCTTGGAAGTTATGGCAGCAGAAAACCCTGACAAAAGCGTTTTTTTATGCTTTTTTTGCCACTTAAACGCCATCTTCCAAGGACAACGTTCTTCTGGCCATTACACATCCCTGTCACTCCACTCTGACACCCTCCGAGTGCCTCTTTAGCCCATCGCATTTTATGTCACTCCGGAGGTCAGCTTATATGAGCCCGCGCGTCGTATCCAGGTTGTTCGAATTCAATGTCAAAAACCAAGAAACTTTTCCCTTGACTTCAGTTCGGCTGCGTGTCCTCACTTTTGTACTGCTATAGTCTGATTACACAATAGCCATTTTGTGCGCGGTGCATTCAGGCTCCTATATACAACACTATCCCATAATGAGTTTTGCATTGGCTGATACGTTGCATGCATTGAGCTGGTTACAATGCTTAAATATAGAGTACAAATAGATAACGCCGCACACACGCAAATAGGAAATGGCGAGGCTTTAAAATGGAACACGAAGCATCCTCGTGTAGCGACTTACACTTTATCTCACACTGTATGTAATGAGGTTTCTGCCACACAGCTACAAGGATTTGTAATGGAGCATGGGGAAAGCAAAAAGGTAGATGTATGTTAAAAAAGAAAGAAGAAAACACTTAGATTTCATAATGTAAAAAGAAATGACTACCATGTTATAGCAATGTTCCCACTTCAAAAACATGCCTGAAGAGGTTTTAGATGTCATCGTTCATGCATGTCTGAGTAATTTAGTGATCTCTCCCGGGCTCTATTCAAACCCTCCTTATGGTTAGCTGTAAGATGCCGTCCAAGGCTCAAAACAATACACTGCAACTTGATAATCCTGATGCGATGTGCAGTAGTTTCTTTAGCGGGGTGCATGCTGATTGTGTTGTGGTAGCGCTCTGAAGGGGGAGTGACCTAGCAAAGAGAGCAAAGGGAGGTTAGACTTTGAGCATTCATAAAAAAAAAAAAAAAAAAACAACCTTGATCTTATTAAACATGTTATTTTTGGCTAAAAAAAAAATTGTATGAATTGATTTGTCTATTCAGCTGTTCAGGAAAGAAAGAGCAGAAAAATAACACACAATCTAATGGCCCTTACGAGAACGACTCCCAGTCTTGCTCAATGGCACAAAAGCAGTGGGCCCCGTCACATCATGTTCATACCAAATATCAAACTCTAGTTAAGCAGCGAGCTCTGTCTCCATGAGTCAATGTCATCCCAACGTGTTAAAGATTCAACACAGATGGACTGTGAATACATCTGGAACATGCTTTAAGTGTAAATGCTTTCACTTATACACACTTGTAATGTGTGCATTTATTTTAACATATTATGTAAAATCACCTATTATTAGCTTTTAACCATGTTTTAAAGGTGTCATCATAAGGACTGATTCATGCATTTGTGGCATTATGTAGTCTGGACATTTGATTTGGTAAGGTCAGTCGGTGGCATTAGGGCGCACGCTATGTATGCATGTCAGTTTCACTTCCCTGACCTCTGACCTCCAGCACTTCTGGGGGAGCTGCACAAAACTCCTCACACTAGTGCTGCTGTTTTGGGAGCGTCCAGCCTGTTTTCCACCTCGCTGATGTCTCCAGACTCGTGTCCGCTCTGTTGTCAGGTTTTATATGCAGCTTACGTTTAGTATTTTCAGGTTAACATCTAGCGCTAGAGACCTTGGTTGTAGAAATGTCTGTGTGTGGTTGTGTATCCCAGTGGAGAGCTGTGATTGGCTGGCCTGCTCCTTTTGTGTGCCTACAGTATGAGTTTAGCGCCCGGTGGAGTAATATTCATTCATTTACACTCACACATGTTAAAAGTAGGTTCATATTCTCTGTCATGTGGCACCGGTGTGGCCACTGCTGTTTGCCATCTACTGTTGCTTAGTAATATGGCGCCTTTCTGCTTGAGAAACAAATGGATGTACGTAAACATTTGAATGAACTTGTGTCCTCACTCTGTTGTGTTGAGCCAATAGAAAGAAAATGATTTGTTACCTATTTAAGTCTCTAAGCTGAAATAAACTGTGTATTTATTCAAACAAACCTTAACAAAGATAAAATAAGTACAATGGGCCCTTAAGCTTTCTCAGCCACTTATCTGTGTGCCTTAAGCAGTTGTATCGTCTTTACTCTGCAGGTACAGTTCCTGAAGTGGTGTTGTTGGATTTGTTGGTATTATAGTTGAATCTCTTTTTTGTATATTAACCATTTATATTAACTCTCACATTGCCACACCTGTTTGCGTAATCCTGTATTCTTCTGCCTTTACCTGTCTTTTCTCTGCTCACTGCTCTGTACTTACTAGTGATAAAGACAGCATCATATATATTTGAGTAAAACATTATAACATGATTGTTGAGAAATTATGTAATAGAAAATCCACGGCATTAAAGACGCTGGGCTTCTCAGTCCTGCAGTTTTGAACAGGATGCAAATGAATGTTATTCTGTTACTAAGCCTTTTTTGGGTGTATAATGAGCAAAAATATATAAAATGTCCTCTTTAATATAAAACTGTCATCTACAATAACACAAGATAACTACTATTACCCCTACAAAAGGAAGGTTTACACACACATTCTAATAAAATAAAACACTTTTTTTAAACACTCAAACAAAATCGTAGCAGCGTCAAAGATTAGATGGTAGAAAATTGACATTAATCATCACTCAAAGCAAACAGAACATGCAGCTTCACGGCTCCACCCAACTTATATGGTCATGTTAACAATGGCATATCTGGGTTTTAGTCAAACATAACGACATATCAACCCATTATTGTGCAGTGTTGTGAGTGTAATGTAATGTAAGTAAATGGGCTTTTAAAGGAGCACTTTCGATCTGCCAGAAAAGACAGTTTAGTCTGATCATGTGCCAAGTGTGTCTCCATATCACTGAAGTCATTTCCACTGAAACGGCAAGAACTGCTTTCCAAAAAAAATCACTTTTTTGTAGTTGTCATTTTAAATCTTAAATTATCCAACTGGCAAAAAGGTACACTAGTTGCATTGTTATTCAAGCGTGAGGGACAAGAAGAGTGGAGGAAAGAAGCTGCACTATTTTCTTCACAGTAAAAATCAAAACTGAAATGGGAAAGAAAAACTTTTACGATTTTGTACAATCACAATCAGAGATATTTAAGTATTCTACAACTGGAGCTATATCAGGGAGGACAAAATGAGTCAGGGGCGATGTTTAATAATGTTTATAGACTGGCAAACTTGATAATTATGCATTTACTTGGCAGTGAGGGCGAAGAGGAGAACAAGGAATGGCTGAGGAGGCTCTGAGATTTACTGCTGCGGAAATCGGGCGGGAGTGACAGTAGCTTAGTTGGTACAGCATTTGTCCACTGATTCACAGGTTAGAGGTTCAAATCCCACTCTCAACATAAACATCATTGGTGTTCCAGCTCCCACAGATGACTACTGTCGTTGTGTCCTTGAGCAGGACACTGTCTGTATGCACTGGTGGATGGTGTATGAATGAAAATGGGTGAGTGGTTCCTTGATGTAAAGTGCTTTGAGTGCCTTGACGGTGGAAAGGCACAACATAAAAATGTGACCATTTACCTTGACCAAGGCAGAATGATGTAGGGAGAGAAAAGAATAGTTAAAGTTTGGGTAAAATATATGTCCTGACTTTCTGGAAGGTTATGTCACTGTGTTTTAACCATGTAGATATTATTGCTTTAAACTTATGTATCAACATGGACGGACAAGGCCAAGTTACGTGTTAGGTTTAATGCTATAATGTGGAACATCCCAGGCAAAGCAGTAACATCTCCATGGAGACAGCTGAGGGCGGACCTCCCACCCAAAAAGTTGCATAGTAATGTTGTGTTTGAGCATAGAGGCAAGGAAAGACTTTAAAATCACAACACAAACAAATCAAAGCATAAATTATCATCATAAAATTTACATTAAAAGAGAACAATGCAGAATAAAAATGTTTCAGTCATATGCACAGATAAACAGAACCTTTTTGAGCCTGGTTTTAATCATTGTCAAAGTAGAGGCCTGTCTCATATCTTCAGGAAGATTGTTCCAGGTTTTAGCTGCATAAAACAAAAACACTGATTCCCCATGTTTAGTTCTGACTCTGGGCACCAGCAGGAGGCTGGTCCCTGAAGTCCTCAGAGTGTGAGATGGTTCATATGGCACTAACATGTCAGAGATGTACTAGGCCAAGAGACTTGTACACAAGCAGAGCTGTTTTAAAGAGCTGAATTTAACAGAAAAGCACTGAGTTCCTTTATAACAATGAACAATCTCTCCAAACTGCCACTTCATCACAGGGCCCTTTTTAATTTCTATATTGTTTTAATGACCCATGTCTGAAGCAAATGTAGTCATCAGTGGGTTTTGTAATTGACAGATGAGAGCTAAGAACAGCATAGTATATATGTATTCAGCTTTATTTCACACATCTTAAAAGTCCTGTGCCTTAATTTTGCCCACGTATTTGATCAGTACTTGTCTTGCGCCATATATATTGCATAAGCAGCTCTTGAGGTCAAATATCCACTGACTGTTGTCTGCATCATGGAGCGTGAGGTTGACAGGCGGATCGGTGCAGCGTCTGCAGTGATGCCGTCACTGCATCGGTCTGTTGTGGTGAGGAATGAGCTGAGTGGAAAGGCAAAGCTCTCAATTTACCGGTCAATCTACGTTCCTACCCTCACCTATGGTCATGAGCTCTGAGTAATGACCGAAAAGACAAGATCGCGGATACAAGCGGCCGAAATGGGTTTCCTCTGCAGATTGGCTTGGCGCTCCCTTAAAGATAGGGTGAGGAGCCCGGTCACACGGGAGGAGCTCGGAGTAGAGCCGCTGCTCCTCCACGTTGAAAGGAGCCAACTGAGGTGGCTCGGGCATCTGTTCAGGATGCCTCCTGGACGCCTCCCTAGGGAGGTGTTTCAGGCATGTCCCACCGAGAGGAGGCCCCGGGGAACACCCAGGACACGCTGGAGGAACGCCTTGGGGTCCCACCGGAGGAACTGGAGGACATGTCTGGGGTGAGGGAAATCTGGGACTCCCTGCTTAGACTGCTGCCCCCACGACCCGACCCTGAATAAGCGGAAGAAAATGAATGAATGAATAGATCTGTTTTTAAGACACTAAAAATCAGGTAGAGCACCTGAAAATAGATTTATTCTTGTATTAAACCAACAATGTTCTTCACAGAACTCTGTGTGGAGCTCTGGGACACCTCTCAGTATGCCACACATTAGCGTTACATTTACTATAATCTGACATTGGCTTTTGTGTGTGTAACCAAGTCAACTGTCACATTGAAACTGTCATAGTTAATCTATTCCTGATCATGTCTCGTACATAGGAGCTCCTTTAATTGTATGTGAATCAAACGCCATTCCAGACGTCCTGAACATCTACAGGTCATATGATGGAGTACACTGTTCCAATAAGACCTTGTAGCCTTGAATTAGCCTGCTGAGATTTACGACTGGGCTAATGCAAGCTAATA
This sequence comes from Periophthalmus modestus, assembly GCA_019594935.1. Classification (NCBI taxonomy): domain Eukaryota; kingdom Metazoa; phylum Chordata; class Actinopteri; order Gobiiformes; family Gobiidae; genus Periophthalmus; species Periophthalmus modestus. Next base: position 15,971,048 of record JAIEZT010000107.1, read on the forward strand.
AGGGGGTTAGCGGTAGCACAAAAGGAGGTTAGCGGAACATGTCGTGCATTAATGTTATAGTGTTGTGACATAGACGATGACTTATTGCCAGCGAAGGAGGATCAAATGCTGAATAGTACCGTCAAGGCCAAGTCATTTGAGCTACAGACATTTCCAGGAATCCTAATGATCCAGTGTCCCGGAAGAATGAATTTTAATGCGTTCCAATGACTTTGCAACCTCACCCAGGACACCAGTTACCCTTGAGCAAAATTACACACTGAGATGTTGTAGGATTCAATTAAAGGTGTACTGTAACTTTCTGAAGGAGGGAACAGCACCGGCTTGTCCTCATGGAGATGTTATTTCTTTGCCTTGAATGCTCCAGCGTATCTATATATAGCAGTTATTATTACATGTTTTTATTGTCAGATAATCAGGTCAAATACCATGCACTTTCACAGTGAGTGGGGTCTTCTCTCCATAGATCTGACTTATAACTTGGCTTGTTTGTTTCTGTGGAGATGGATACGTTTAATGCCGTACTGTGAAAAATCATCGATAAGATTCGTTTTTTCTCCATGGAGATAGATAAGTTGAATGCCATACTTTGCAAAATTGTAGATAAGGCAATGACATATCCATGGAAACGAGACATGGCATGTACAGTCTATCAAAAAAGGTTACATAATGAGCTTTAAAAAGAGATTTTATGAAGATCTGATCCAACCAAAATGTGGAGAGGTGCTGGGGCAAAACTGATACGGCCATGCACCTGCGATGGGGGTTGAAATTGGGCAGATTGGGTGGTGGATGGATGAAGAGGAGGTGCGGGGGAGTAATAGGAGCTGGCGATGAAGGCTGAGGAGCAGGTAAGCTCTGGAGAAGCAGTGAGTAGATGGGAGCGGAGTTGGGTCTTATGCTGTCAAAATAGTTGACATGATAGTGGCAAATTTATGAAGGTTCGTGTTAAGAATCGAAGCTTACACCATACAATTTAAAATACCAAAAAACCGTAGTACACTGAATGGGGTTGTGATGGTAAGATTTCTGGGTCTTCACGTTTTCATCATGTTTGTAAGGACCTAGACACTGGCTTAACATGATAATATCGTGTTGCCATAGCTGTGACATTCCACAAACAGGCTAGACGTCTGTTGCAGCTTTTATTTAGTGCCAAGCAAACTGAGACATAAAAGTAAACCTACAGCCTCAAGGTTCTGTCTGAAGTGTATAGGAACCAGCAAAACTTCTCAGAACTTCTTACACTCTGCAAGGCCCTGTACCTGACGTTCACTGCTCAGGATAATGCTTTTTATTCATTACAGTATGTTATAAACAAAGCAAATTGTGAGGACAATGTTGGATGAGAACCACGTGGAAACAAGGCCAGAGTGAGCGAAGTGGGCAGGGTTAAAGTTCATTTTTAAACATGTTTTTCAGTCATGGTTTAAGATCAGGTATAGGCCTTGAATGAGAAGATAAAAACGCAAAGTCGTGTTCCGCATTGGCTTGAATAGTGACTGAAGTAGTGGTATATTTGTTAATATACATGTAAGAGTAAAACTGCTGCTGCTGTTGTTGCTGGATACGTATTTTCCCGAGTACTATGTAGGTGGAGTGCAGTTGGTAGACAGGATTCACCCTCAGCATACTGTCCTTGTGTCCTGGAGCAAGACAAAACTGACACCTGAAATTCTCTTAACTATCTTCAATTCAGTTCAATTCAATTTATTTCTGTAAAGACCAAAATCACAACAGTAGTTTCCTCTTCGGGCTGAACATGAGAATTAATTTAACCAACTGAAAGCTAGAAAATCAACAATGAAAGAGAAACAGACAAGCAAATAAATCAACAGAAAACAAGCAAATGGATAACTGTCCCAGAACATCCTCTGTCCTTAGACACTTCTTCTCAGTAAGGAACAACTTAAAAAAGAAAGCTCAAGGAGATTAATCCCCGTGGACGCACAGGCTGCAGATGTGTCCAGTACTAATCCACATCCATTTGCAGATAGAGTTCAAGACTGTAGAGCCACTCAACTAAGGGACAAAGACGGGCCATATCTTAGCACTTATCTCTTCAATTATTTTAGTTTATTTATTTATTTTGTTGTCTATTTGAATAGGGACAGATATAGCAAACATAGATTAACAATTTAGTAATCTGATGCAGGTATCACAGTGTTTTAAAGCAGGGGTGTCCAAACCTTTTTCAGAGGGCCGATTGAGGGCCATAGACTGGTCACCATTACAGTGAATACTTCAAATCTGCGTTATGATTACAAGTTAGACTGAACCACTAGACCTTTGTTCATGCTTACATCCTCAAAGAGACACATTAAATATTTGATATAGCCTCGTGAAAGTAGATTTTCAGAAATGTACAGTAAAAAGTACTGTTTAAGGTCATATGGGCCACCTGGAAGCTTGAGGGCCAAGAAAAATTGGTCTGAGGACCGCATTTGGCCCCCGGGCCCCAGTTTGGGCATGACTGATTTAAAGCCTAGGCTAATTTGCAACACCAGTCCCCATGTTATAGCATTACATAACCTTACATTTTAAAATAGCTAAATCTGTTCAGTTTAAATCAATCGTACATTGAATGGGGTTGTGATAGTGAGGGAGGTTAGTGAACAATTTTGAATCGGGTTCCTTCACGTTTTCATCTTGCTCGTAGAGGAACTAAACACTGACTTTACATGTATCAATATCCCACACGTTGCCTTAGCTGTGGCGTTTCTAGCCACATGTGACATTCCATAAACTTGTTACATCTTTTATTTAGTGTCAAGGTAACTGAGAAAAATAAAAGTAAAAATACAGCCTCAAGGTTCTGTCTGAAATGTATAGCGTATAAATGCCTTGATCCTGCAAAACTTCTTACTTCTTACACTCTGCAAGGCTCTGTACCTGACGTTAACAGTTCAAGATAACACAACACCAGTCTCCATGTTACAGCATGTTTTAACAGCAAATTTTAAATTGTAGCAGCTATATGTTTAAAAGATTGTTTATGCATTTGAATATTTTGTATAATCCATATATTTGCTGTTTGCAGTCCTTCGGAAAACTTCCAACTATAGCTGTAGCCTCTACCGTCAGCTCAAGTGTGACTATTCGAAAACCATTCACCGAAAAAGGATCAAATTGATTTCTGTGACAACTTAGAGTCAGCAGACTTTAAAAAAAATCAAAACATGATTAATCTCTCCCATAAAGCGCCCTGTATAGAGCGGCGTTTTCTGTGAATGGACCTTCAAACGCCTGGAGATGTCATTCATCAATGTCCCGCGTCGACAGCCTGAAGAGAAACTTGTATTTTCTCTGAGGAAAAGTACGACTTTTGTCTGCTCTGCCTCTAACAAGTCCCCTGTAGACTGCTGCATTATAGTGACTGTTTAAATGTTCATACAGGCTTTGTGTTCAGTGGAATAGATTTCAGAGTCAAGACGTACAATGAATAGGATTATGCATGATTCTTCAAGAGTTACAGGCCCTGTACCCATTGTTTTATATGTGTTAAGGTAATCCGCTTGCCTGACAAATCCAGACTGATATCTCTGTATTTTTTTTTTTTATACAGATTATCAGTCTGGTCCCCACGTCCTCCATTGTGTCTCAAGCCCAGTCAAATGTGATCATACAATCAGATTAATTTTTTCAGTGACACATGTGAAATGAAGGAGCTCATTGGTCACCTGTGATTTACAAATGAAATCAAATTCATCTCACCTCAGACTAACAGAGTTTAGTGCTTTGCTCATTGATTCTACAGAAATCTGCCATGTTTTTCAGCCTGCTGTAATTTTTTTTTTTTTTTCCTTTATAATTTCCAACATGGACGTACCATGCCTTTCCCCGATTGGCTAATCCACCGGTGACCAGACTCACATCTTCGTGAAGTATTGAAGAAGTGTGTGCAAGTAACATATATTGCCTAGACTAATCCTTAACCTATCCTAACTAAAAAATCCCTGCACCTGAAAACATATCTTACTGTCAGCACGGTCGCCACTCCACAGACTTGACCTATAACTTGGCCCCGTAGCACCATTTGCGCCATGGAGACAAGCAGGTAGTGAACTCTTCACCATATAAGTTACACAGTGCATCTTTAACATGCAAACAGCTCTTGTAAGGTAGTTAATGGATGGAATTGTTTTCAAGCACAGTTATTATTCCATTTGAGTACTGAACTGAAGAAGTGGCTAAATGTCTTCACTCCAACTTTTTGTCCAGTTGACAGATTTAATTTTGGCTTTTACTTTCCAGTTGAGTATTTTTTATTTATGTATTTATTTCTCAATTTATTTCTCAGTTTATTTATTTCTCTATTTATTTATTTTAATTAATTAATTAATTAATTTTTATTAATTAATTAATTTTTATTTCTTATTTTTATTTATTTATTTATTTTATTTTTCATGGGTGCCCTGTTCAGAATACAATACAAACAAAAAACTAGCTAATAGAAATATGTATGTAATGTAAGTCCATATAAAACACTAAAAGCACCAGATTATTAAATGTATCCGGTTTTGCTTGACCTTGAAATGCAGTCCATTTTTGTGAAGCAAACCAGCCAAAAGCCCTTTTTCCTATCTCACTTCTGGTGCAGCCAGTCCTTAGTCTTATACAGTCATTTTATCTGGTATTAAATGTTCCGTATCAATGATTAACAAGCAAATGAGTTATTCCAGCAGTCTATTAGGTAGTCCCATATAAATACATTTCATACAGTGCTGTTCCCTGCTGCCAGACCGCGATGGCCAGCCCACTTTTCCACAGAGAATACAGTGATTGCATTAAAAAAATATATACTCCACTGATAGCTAACGTGTTCAAATGTATAATAAATGTGCAAAAGATTTTCTGACATATTTTTTCTAATGCTCTTTAGAGAATAAAACTGATAAATGAATCAACCATCCATTAAACAAAGCAAATTCTGTGTGTTTTGTTGCTCGATGGGCGGCACATTTCACATCATTTATGGCCATTTTGAAAAGTACATCGTTACACAGTTCTAAGTTCTTTCAATCATTTCCGCAGACCTCCATTTTAACTAGGTGCACATTATCATTCATTATTTACAACTGACACCATCGACAGTAAGAATATAAAGTAACAAATGTGTGGCGTTACATCAGAATGACCCTCTATTCATCTGGACAGTTTCAGTCCAAAGCCAAATGTAAATTCGGGGGAAATTTCACTTTCAAAGCAGCTCGGAGCTTTAAAGAATGGCAAAGTGGTGCTATAAAAGTTTTATTTCCGAGCGGCTGACGGTAATCCCTTCCTCGACACTTCTTTGAACGCTTTCGGCGCGGTTAAAAGAGGAGCGATCGATAATGAACTGGATGTGGCCACATTACAGCCCCCCGTCTGGGATCGGAATGTTCTCTCCCCTCCATAAATCTATAACAGCAGCACTGAGGGGAGCGTGAGCACAGTTTTACTAAATGAAGACAGTACGTTGATTTGAGGCTTACCAACCTACTTCTATCTGTCCTGGTCTTGCATCAACGTTCAGGCTTCTGTATGTAATGAGTACCATCTATGTGTGGGTTTGTCAAATAAGGAAAAGAAACTGAACTACTGACTCCAGCCTCAAGAGGTCACTCCAGGTACAGGTCATTGTTCTGGAGTCAGTGCGATACAAGGTGTGCATTATTATGTGAGAAACTATATGGTATAAAATCTTCAAATTGGTAAGGAATACATCTGTATAACTGAATTTACTTTGATGTAAAAGTGGAATCAATACTAAGACACAATACTTTATTATCCCTATAGACCAGACATGGAAAACTACGGCTCAGGGGCCACACACGGCCCTTTGGGGTTATTAATCCGGTCCGTCAAACGTAACCAAATTATATTAAAATAGTTTTTCTGCTGTGTTTATTTAATTGAAATTTGTAAATTAATTATTCATGTAATTAATGCATTTGGAAAACAATTTGTACAATGAGCTTGCATATTCACACTTTGCTACACGTTACAGGCCAAATCTCTAATGTAATATGTACATGTATATATCCTGGCCCAGTCCCTCTGTCAAATTTTGGAACCCATTGTGGTCTGTGTGTCAAAAAGTTTGCCCACTCCTGCCATAGAACATGTTCTCTGCATTTGACCAGTCCTTCAGTGTTACACGAGCAGTATGCAGTGCTCGGGGACTCATTTCAAGATCTAGCTAACTAGCTTGGTCAGGACTTAGCTGGAGTATTTTACCTATTGTGCATGTTTTGGGTTGATGGGAAAACCGAACTATACAGAGGAAACCCATCCAAACATGCAAAAAAAAAAACATGCAAACTCCTCACAGAACGGCCTGGGACTCAAACCCATAACCTCTTTGCTGTGAAGCGGGAGTGCTTACTGTACGCTCGCACAATATATAGCGTTAGTAACACGCTTAACTGGCACCAATGAAGATATTTTACTACTACTACTAGTATTCCAACAATTACTGTATTTGCCATGTGGTTTAATGAAGTCTTTACCCATGAACTAAAACATCTCTAGGCTCGTTTTGGACAGTTCTCAATGTTTTAAAATCCTTTGTCTCCAGATGTAGTTGTGGGTCATTCCTTCCTCCCATTGTTCTTGCAGCTCACGCCCGCTGCGTTCTGTCACCTGTTCCCTCTAGGGTCATATCCCGCCTCAGTTAATTGAGTAATTAAATATTTTTATACCCGTATAGGACAGGCGATGTGGCGGCCATATAAATACTGTAATAACAAGACCCGACTTTGGGCTTTGAAGGTCAATCGTGTCTCCCCGACTCCTGTCTGCCCCTTAAATATTTTATTACCTCAAAATGAAAAATGCGACATCCAATTCAGACATACCTGCGAGTCATTCTAGACGCAACATTTATAATATTACGAGGCTGAGCTCCCGGGACTCTGCATGTTTAGATAATTGGTTTTATTTGTCCTTCATGGGCGTTTTTGGATTGTAATAGAGACTCGTCATCAGTTGATTAAGTTTAACATTCTTGGCAGCGAGACAGTCTGCATAATGAATAATGTTTTTGTTGAATTTGTTTTTGGACAGCTCAGAAAATATGAAAAAGTTATTGTAATGACTTCTTTTTGTTAATCAGAAGTAATCAACATTTTTTTTTGGCCAAGTTAGATTGCTGATGATTGCTCAAATGATTTTCTCCATATTTAAAGTGAGTCACGATTGAGCATGACTGGCGTTAAGTTCTGAAGTTATAGCGCACTTGTGTTGGATGCGGACCATCTGGCAGGAGGACTGGCGTGCTGTTTTGGCATCGGCGTTTACTGATGTGAGCTTCAAGGACACAGCCCACTCTGCCTGCAGGCAATATGTGAGAATACATCCAAAGGAACAAGGAGAATTAGAAGGTTTTACAGTAGAGCAAGCTATTTATTTTTGACTGACATGTTTATCTGAAGTTTTTTTTTTCATAATTAGACGAGAGCACGTAAAGGTCTTTAAACATTTCAGTGATTTCAAAACAAGATGCTACCGTCTAGACAACACCGAGTTTGCTTACATTTTAAAAATGTTGAATTGTATTTTTCGGGCTTATTAGCAAATGCATAAAATGATCTCCTAGAACAAAACAGATCAAACCCGCTGAGTAAAACAGAACCATGAGAGCTATTACTTTAAAAGCTTTATCCAGATGGCAGAGCATTCAAATCGCATCATATGTCAAAATGATACATAAAAATCTATATGTGGAAGTGTACTTTATGTGGAAAGAGCTGGCCATGTTTACATGCACACTAAAATTCAAATTATTATGGGATTTCTGGGTTGTCAGATTATTCATACCAGATGGAACCATACAGACATATTTCAATAATCTGATTTCTTTCTGATTTTTTTTACACCTGTTCAGAAATTGTGCAAAAATTGACGAAATGTATGTGAAAAAAATGAAAGATTGCAAGGTTATAGATTTCGAACCGCCAACCTTTGAATCAGTGCACCAACTGAGCTACTGTCGCCCTACCATTGAACAATTGTAAATAATACTTAAAAAAATGAATCACTGGAGCAATGCTAACATATCCTAGCTTATGTTTTGCTACCAAACATGCAGCAAAATCATTTCTGTCAATCAGGGATATCCCTCCTTGATCCGATAAGCACTAAACCGTAAATTAAGACACAATTACCAGCCTCTCCGAATGTCATACAAGCACCCCTCCCCCGGCCTCTCCCAGGTTAACTCGGGCGAGCATTAAAATTGATCAGGCTCCACATGGGGTGCCAGTACCCCTCGCCCCCCCATCCCTCTTGGTATCCCATGACGACAGCAACCCTCACCTTGGCAGCATCCCATCAGGCTTAAAGTGCAGCCCCGATGTTAAAGCATTAATTATTCCTCAGGCCAGTGCTCATTTGACTAATCAGCAGTTAGGAGACCTGGGGGCTCAAGCGGGCTGAGTGGCAAATGCCAATATCCACCCACTGTCATTGAATGTGTGTGTGTATGTGTGTGTGTGTGGGTATAGATCAACACGCCAATATGGAAGGAGCGATCCATCATTTTGTCAGCCATTGTCCAGAGGCTTGAGTCTGTGTTTTTTTGCAGTGATCCCAAAGCTGCAGAGTCGGAGGGGAGGGTCACTGAGCTAGCAATGCTGCGCCATGCTAACAACTGCCACTTACTGGGCTTAATTACAATGGAACTGCACGAGAAACCAATTCAGAACAGTGAAATAATCGTTGCTGCAAAACTCAAACTAGTGATCTGTTTTTTTTTTTTTTTTTTTTTTTTTTTTTGAGGTGGGGGGTGTAAATGCCATATTGTTCAAACACAAAAGGTTAAAAAAATACGAGGCGAAAATCTCTTATTGACTTTTTCAAAATGACTTACCATTACTTATTGATCATGTAAACGGCACCGGGTTAACGACTGCCACTTATTGTGCTTAATTACAATAGGGAGAAAAGAGCATAGCTAGATAGTTAGCAATAATAACAGCAGGTTCCTAGAGATCATTAGACGAATTAGCAAGAAAAGCCAAGTGCTATAAGTGTCTTTTTTTCAATGGTAAAGTGCTCTAAAGACTCTAAAACAGAACTAGTTTATTTTAATGTTTTTCAGAGGTCCAAAGTTACTACTAATTTAGCTTACGCACAGGGTCGGCTCTAGCTTTCAGGGGGCCCTAAGCTGAATTTGTCTCTGGGGCCCCCCAGCAGACATATTGTGTCCTGGCTCAGCTATTGGTGATTCACATCTGACAACATCAAAAACATGTCGGCGGCAGCAGCAGATATTTTGCTACTATAGATATAAAATAAATGTAATCGTAAACACACAAGCCCTGCTTCCAATAAAACTTGATTATCCTTCTGCAGACCCATAAATGCATCAGTGGTCAGGCGCCAGTGTATCTGCAAGACCTGATCACTTTGTAATCTTCAAACCGCACCCTCAGACCTTCAGGTGGCTCCTCCAGGTCCCCTCCACTAGGCTCTGTACAATGGGGGACCGAGCCTTCTGTTCAGCGGCACCACGACTCTGGAAGTGCCTCCCTGTCCAGCTGAGACCCACACAGAGCCTGGACTTTTTGAAAGCTAATCTAAAGACCTTTTTATTTAGAAAAGCTTACTGTTGATGTTTTTAGCATTTAGCAATTTAGTATTGGCTGAAAGTTCTTGTTTTATTGTAGCACTCTGAGATTCTATGGAATGAAGAGTGCATTATAAATAACATTTATCATTATTATTATTATTATTCATTATTATTATTTTCAACATAAATGTATGGGCTCTTGGGGGCCCTCTGCTGGCCTTGGGGCCCTAAGCAGCTGCTTAGTCGGCTTCTAGGCTGGGCCGGCCCTGCTTAAGCATTGCGAGTATCCTAATTACTCACAGTTGAGTTTATAAGCACATTTTTCTTTTTTTTTAATAAGCTTTGTTGGTAGTGCTAACAACAAATAGCATGCTAATGGCGTATTTCCTGATTCACATGCAATAAAATGCTTTAAATTAGCTGCAGGTAGCATGCAGCTGTCCCATTTTGACCTCAAGAGCCAATGTTACGGTATGTCTGTACTGTGGCAAGAAATATTTTGCTCAAATACTTGAAAAAAAATAAATAAATAGATTTAAAATGTACTTACTCATTTGTTTGGTTAATATCTGGTTTTCTGGAACAGTAAGTATTTGGTTTACAGGCCTAATTTTGCCACTTAACTGTAACTGAGCTGAACAACTCATCAAAACTTTCACTAAAGCTCACAAAACTCTGAGGTAGTTTGCCATTTCACCTCAGGTCCTCAGATGCACGGTATGTCCAGTTTGATAGAAACGAATCCTCGCCATCCCCACTCAGCCAGGATCGCAGCACTAGGCTAACAAAGGCTACTGACAGCTCTTAATTACTACAGAGGTGAATGAGCAGGCCTTTCATAGCAGCGCTGGTAATGGCACTCGGCTAAAACAGCTTTTAATCATTTGTTTCGAAAAGCATCAGAAGTCAAAGGCCCCTCATCATATCATAATACTCTTAAAACGTCGCTATCCAAAGTGTCCACTCTGGCCCTGAAGCCTGTTATTAAAACCAGCAGGCCAGAGGCGGCGTGAACTCATCTTCAAACTGATTGTGTAAACGCTGAACTCCACCGGCAAAGACGAGCACAAAGTGGCCCTATTTCAATGGTGCATAAATTATAACCCTCTCTCCTCCAGAAAAATAAAATCAAAATACACACATCCAATTCTGTCCCCACTTCCCACGCTATACAAGCCACCGTGAGCTTTTAACCGATTGCATTATTTAAAAAGCCACGGCGACGCACAAAAGCAATTTGGTAGAATAGCTGCTGTAAAATATAGCTTTCAGTGTGGGCACAAATGGTAGTGTTTTTTTTTTTTTTTTTTTTGTATTCCGTGGCTGCACTTGTCATGGACCCCCCCGGTGCCCCCCCTCCCCATTCCACTCCATAGTAGAGCATCACAAGTGTTCCCCGCTCTCCAATACAATTGATCTCACATCAGGTGCACTTGAACCTGCCCACCCCGGTCAACGCATTCTGCTATCGGAAGCCTCTCTTGTCTTTATTTTGAGCTATGACTTTTGAGCAGCGTTTAGCGGTCCAATGCAAAAAGACTCTTAACACCGCAAAGGTCAATGGCACTATTCGTTTTCTTTTATCCGGGATTTCAAGAACATGGCCAGACAGACAGGAGGTGGAAAGTAGGTGATGAGAGGTATTAACGTTAAAGTTTTAGCATAGTTTTAGCTTTAATAAGGTTTGGAGATATAATGATGTTTATGAGTTCGTCCTGTCTGAGTGTGGATTCATTATGTAAATATATCTACCATTTTGCATCAGTGTCATGTTTTTTAGGGACTAAAACGACCCCAGACCATAAAAAAACCCAATGTGTCTTTGGCTCTCCCATGAAGCATTGCAGTGTACAGTTTATCATAGTTAAAATCTTTACAAAATATGTTCTGGTTGATTGAAACTATTATGGACTTGTTGGCTAAATTTTTATCAATCCATTTAAATTTTCCAAGATAGTTACGTCAGAGATCATAAACCTGGAAGTCTCCTGCTCAGTTTTGGAGTCCATAAACCATCACCGGGACCAAATTCCGTTCACACAAAATGCACGGTTCTATTACCAGCATTGATGTATTTTTTCATTGGTCACTCCCAGGGGTGGCGCTAGGAGGGGGGCTTGAGGGGGCGCTAGAATAAATATTGTAGAGGCTGCGTTTGCATCCATAAAAGCTCTAAATAAACATCTTAAGTCAGCACCCACATTGAAGACCTTAGCACACCCTCAGGTCCTCCAATCAAAAATGTATTGCGCTGCCCCGGTCATTCCCACTGCTGACGGCAAAGGGCATTTAAAATTGTGTTTTCTAAGTGTAGACATTATGTTAAAAATATGAAATACTAATGCAGCGAGGTCATAAAGGTGACCGAACATGTTTAACGGCTTATTAAAACCACAATAATGCTTGATGTCCACTTTAAATGACCCGTACAAGCAGAGCCGGTCCAGCCTATAAGCAGACCAAGCCGAGGGCCCCACACATTTATATTGAAAAAATATAATATATCAAGTTTTATTGGCCACAGGGCTTGTGTTATTACAGCAGCCTAAATATCTATCTAAAACAATTACATTTGTTTTATACCTACAGTAGCAAAATATCTACTGCTGCTACATTTATTTTGAGTCGGGCAGAGGTGAGGCCAGCTATGTATTTACACAGGTGCAAGGACCATTTATAATGTAAATGTAAGCCCACCGTTTCCAACTGGAACACATTCAAATCCACCAAAAACGAAGAAAAAAAATGAAGAAAAAAAAGTTTTTATAGTCTTGACCCCCCTTATATGTTTGTGTTCTGTTCTTGTGATTATGGTAGTTGTGACATTCTGGGGGTTTTCAGTCTGATGTTGGTCAAATAAATACAAATACAATTGGTCAAGGTGATGAGAGTAGAGTCATAATGTTGTCAAATGTGAATCACCAATAGCTGAGTCAGGAGGCATCCGCTGTTGGGGGCCCCAAAGACAAATTCAGCTTAGGGCCCCCCGAAAGCTACATACAAGCCAGACTTTTTGAGCATTTAATCATCCTCATCATCCTCATAATGCACATCTGAAGTTGTGTTTTGTTCCATTCACATATGTTAAGAAATGTGTCTTTTATTTTGCACATTTGTGATGCATGTTAGGAAATTCCAAAGCTAAGGCGTATGGTTAAATAAGGACAAAAGCATATAGATTTTAGCTTTGTTTTTCTTTACCTGCCAGCTCCACAAAGACAGCACACACCAGCGCTCACAACGTAATGCTTCTTCAATATTAGTAAGGTATCACTTGCCTTTCTCCTCTCCCTGTGTCTGAGTCAGAGTTAATGTGTGGCATGAAAGCAAAGCGCTAATTAAAATGCTACGATGGTGTAACCTTGAGATTTTTGTGTTTAAGCTCCTTCTCCGACGGAAAAGTGCCAAATTAAATCAGGTCTGGAGCAAGTGACACACTGTGAGAGACGGGCTCAATATGTATGATTTATCTACTTAGACAAATGAAATCACTGTCAGCTTATTTTGCCCAAAAAGGTTTCTGCGTCTCCTCCTTTGGACTAAATGCAATTTAGGTCAAATTTGATTTCGTCAAAGTTTTTTTTGCCCTTTTCCCGGAGGGCCAAAGGGAGAAATCAGTTGGCTGCTGGTCATCAGGAAGTGTCATTCACAATCAATTTTACCATCATGCATTTAGCAACGATTTAGCCCGGTTTAGCGTAAGAGAAGGCTTTGTAAACAATGCAGTCGCCAAGGCAACTGTCAACACAGCTTAAGTTTAACAGAAAGAAGAATAGTTATGGGGAAGATTAGAGCACATTGTAACTGAGGATTAAGGTCAAAATGTGTTATAGTTTGTGCCGCGACACGATTTTTGCCGAAATTACGTTATATCAATCAATACCGACAAAGCCTTTCTCCCCCTGGGTTTTAAATATGCAAAACGCAGCATTACTCAGCATTTCGCGGTAAACAAACAGCTGCCAACCCCCGTGTCACATTCTCAAGGTTGTGCCAAAATGTATTTTCAGGCAGAATTAGAGGCAGAGCTCAGACTCCACACTAGAGCTGCACTGAGTCAACTCTTCCAGATACTATCAGATAAAGATGGAAGGAACAGCCAAAAATACCTGGTTAATATTGAAACTAAAGTTGATCATTGTAGATTAACCAAAAAGAACCTTATTGAGTAATATTTATGGGGAGAGCTAACTCTAGGGTCTAGTCACTAATAGCACTGATCAACATTTGTAGGTTTCAGTGACGTGCAGTCAGGGGAGGCAGGGGAGGCCATGCCTCACCTGTCATCACAGAAAGAAAAAAAATGGAAAAGGTTATATTTATCCAGTGATTTGTACTATAAAGTTATTTTCAATTTTTTTATTCAAAATTGCTGAATTTTCACATTTACCATCCAAATACTGAGAAGAGACATGTGGAGAGGCACCAGCCATTCGTGCCTCACATGGACTGACTGTGCTGTAGCTCAGCAGTAACGCTGCTGCTTTAAGCGGCTGTGAAAAGGCTCCGGGTGAGGCACGTAGTTACCCTGCCTCATGTTAGGGGGCGCTCGGGAGCCCAGGGATTCTTGCAACTCCTGGGGCAGCAGAATAGTGACGGCAAGCTACAATTTAGAGTTGGTCAAGTCAAGTTTAGCAATCCGGCCACTTTTTTCTTCTTGTCTGGCCCTACTTTTTAAATGGAGGAAGATTACATATTAAAGCTCAAGCAGTTTTCTAAACTGAACTTTCGGTTGAAGCAGGAGGTTATAATTAAAGGACTGAGACCAACGCTAAAGGAGCTAAAGGGTTTGCTCCAGACTACGGGACAAAAGACTCACTCTTTTCAAACAGAGTGGTACACACGAAAAGGCTGGCAATATAAAACCAGCTTGCTTTTCATTTCATACTATTAGAGCTATTTCATAGGGACTTCGGAACTTTTATTTTGAAATTAATTTTTATTCTGGCCCCAAGTCACAGGGAGAGACATTGGACTGGGGCCTAATGTACTTGCCGGCATGTTTGTAAATCTGATTGTGATAACATCAGTGTCTCACCAGCCATGAACCTCACCGCACATCACTGGTGGCTTTATCTACTGAATATTTTATGACAAAGTACAATGTATTTCAAGGGGAATCTGGGAGTAGCCTGTATTGTCACATTCTAGGATCTGAAAACCACAAACCTTTTGAATAGCTGTGTTTGAGATTAAACCAATAGAGGTATCCCATGTAATCAGGCCTGTCAACAAAAATTTGGGGGCCAAGGGCAAGAAGCCTTATATGGGCCCCTCTTTAATATAAATGAATGGGAAGAGGGTCCAGCTCTGGGCCCCTAAGACCCTGGGGCCTAGGCCAACAGACCCGTTTGTCCTCCCTTTTTGACAGCCCTACATGTAGTTGCTGCAACAATCGAACTTTCTAATTTTGTTTCTTTGCTAATAGGCTTCATACAGCCCACTTATTTTACTTTTCATTATTTTTCATTTTTTTTTTTTAATTTTTTTTTTTGTGGTTGCAATATTTTGAAACATTTTTCTTCATATTTGTGTGGGGATATTTTTCAGATAACAGTATTGCAGTTTGAAACATTTTCTTAAAAAGCCTATGCAATCAAGTGGGGATATTTTTTCGAAACCTTAACAGTATTGAAATATTTAACAAACTCAATTTAAAGACACTCAACGTTCCATTTGTTAGTCTTAATTTATTTGTCATTATTTGTGCTAATTTAGGTTTTTAAATGGTCTGTGTTAAGCTTGACAGAATTCACCATTTTGAGTTCACATGTACAGTTGAAACACGTCCATATGTTGTTGTAGCTGACTCCAAAACAACCCGTGACAAGGACATGGCACTTGATAACCAGTTCTTTCATTTAGTAATTTAAACCGGAACAAGCATAGAATTTGTGTGACGTCACTCGCAGCGTTCGGCTCCAGTAAAATGAAGCTCATCGAGGTGAGCTATTTGGAATTCTGACCACGAGTATCATAACAATCAATCTAGAGCAAAGCTGTTGAAGGTAACGCCCCTTCCCACCCTAGTTTAGCAGGGGGCAGGCACTTGGCAACGCTGTCAATCAAACCTGTTGCTAAAGCCTAGTGGGAGCGACCTCGGGGAAAGTCTGTTATTAATGTTCACATCTTAATTCATGAACACAATAGTGAAGTAAACACACCAGGATCATGTAGAGCGGGTTAATATGAGCATTTTAAGACCAAAGTGACGAGCCTGAAAGCAGCAGTTACGGAGAGAGGGGCGACAGTTTTTCAATACAAAGTCAATTGAAGCCAGAGTCGATTAAGCCAGTTTTTTTATTTAAAACCTGGCAGCTAGCAGGTTAGCTATGTCCATTTATATAATAATAATAATAATAATAATAATAATAGTAATAATAATAATAATAATAATAATAATGGTAATAATAATAATAATAATAATAATAATGGTAATAATAGTAATAGTAATGCCTTACACTTGTAATGCACTTTACAGGCTTTTCAAAGCCTCTCAAAGCGCTACACTATAGTCATTATTCATTCACTTCCACACTTGGTGATGGTAAGCTACTATTGTAGCCACAGCTGCCCTGGCGAAGACTGACGGAAACGAGGCTGCCAATCTGCGCCATCGGCCTCTCCGACCACCACCAATCATTCATGCACACACCACTTTCATACTAGGCAATGTGGGTGAAGTGTCTTGCCTAAGGACACAACGGCAGAACTTGAGCCGAGCAGGACTTGAGCTGAGCGGGACTCGATCCTCCGTCCAACCACTGATCCACTGTCACCCCACCCCCCTTATATACAGGATGGGAACTATGGGAACAAAGACAAACATTATTTATATATTTTATGTCGTGTGGTCAGTCGTCCCTGATGGCAGTTGTTACAAACTACCCTGACCTGCTCATTCATACTACCACACATATATATACTTCGCAATAGTTCTTCAGCATAGTACAAATCCTTATTCAACAATAAAAAACACTATTGTGAACTTCTCTCCATAATTACGAACTGACATTTCCCTTCCCCAGTGACATCACAAAGGTCCGAACTAACCACTGCATGTGCACCGTCACATTTGCAGCATTTGTGAGGCCACTGGTTAATAATGTAAGTAATAGTAATGCATTTATGCTTCAAGTGAATGCTCTTTGCAACGTATAATCTGGTGCTTTGTTGCTATGTGCTTGTGTCACCTATGGGCACTTAGCACTACACTTCGACCTTCTATTCACTTGTGCCATTATAGAACCCTTTATTCATCTGCATCGACAACACCTAGAACGAAAAGTGCTAATGGCGGTATTAAAGTGCTTCTGCTATTCATTCTGGTCTCCGTCGCCTATTTAAGCCTCTCTCATCATTTCCTGACGGCCTGCGCTGAATGATAACAATGACAAATGTGCTTACTTCCATTCTGAAGTCGCCATCACCTCCGAATCCATAGTCATTTTCTGGGCAAAAAGGATATCCGCGCTAGCTAAGTGAGTGATTTATGAACTTGTCCATGCAGCGTTAAATACAGAAAACACAAAAGAGAACTCGGATAAGGCCCATTATCTCGTGTAATGCTAGCTTTTGTTTGGGCGGCCGTGCCAAATCCAATGCTACAACGTGAGGCAAAATTGAAAAGTTGTTGAGATGTTTGTTGGTGAAATATTTTGGAAAAAGATTGCAAGAAGATAAATAGACGCTGAAGACTTTAGGGCTGCGCAGTTAATCAGATTTTAATCAAATGAGATCCAGATGTTTGGAATTGTCAATGATAAGCTTGGGTGTTTTTACAGTCAATCCTCTTTTGCTACATGCATGTGGTTTAGAGTTAATTTAGTCTAGACTTTGGGGCAATATATTGGACTGCCTTTGTGCTAAACGGCACTACTAATGAAGCCGCAAGCTGGTGAAGGGCCTATTAGTATCATAAAGCCGTGCGAAACGTGGCTGCGTAAGTGCACACACAGTTTGCACCTCGCTCTTGTGCAAACACTCAAGACACAAATCGAGTCATACATGTCCCGTGCACACAAATACACAAATTAGTGCACAAATCAAACATTATGATGGTAAATGTGCAAAAAGTGTGCAGAAAAGGAGTACTTCACTGTAGACAAATTCTGAATCTCATCACTTTCTTATCAAAAAGAACTGGAAAAAAGAATGGCCAGTCCACATATTTAATTTTGGTACATTTTATTGTAAATGAATAACTAGATCCTTGAAGGCAGTATGTTCTTCCTCGCAGTTCCAGAGAGGCTTTCCACAGTCACATACTCGCTCTCTCTCTATGTGTGTGCATGTGTGTGTGCATGTGTGTGTGTAATGTGGAACGCCTTGCCAGGAAAATGCAGTTCTCTCCACCACCTGTTCCTCCTGCTCCTCCACCACACACTGCCGGCCCAGCATCAAAGCTTATGTTTAGTCACAGTGAGCGCTTCAGAGCAGGGAGCGCGAACAACGGCACGCAAGAGGAACGGTGGAAGAATCCTGTCTGTAGAGTTAACACACGCCTTTTAAAGTGGTGCAAGTTGGGACTCTGAGTATAGAAAGTATCTGGGAATAAACATGGATGGGTTTTGAAATAAGATTAAGGAGGATTGGGGACGTAAGATGAAGTTAAGGGTACAACATTTGTGCATTAGGCGATTTATTGCATTTTTTTAAATACATATTTAGATATCTTTTTATTTTGTTAATTTAAAATTGGTTAAACAGAATTATTCTAGTTTCAATACAATTGTTTGCATGTTTTAGGTGTTTTTTGTTTTTTTTTATTAATCAGTGAAAACATCCTTTAGAGAAAAGAAAAAAATAATAAATAGATGTGTTAATGTCATGCTGTGGAACACTGCAGACAAATAATAACATCTCTGTGGGGACAAGGAGCTGGCGGGCCCCTCACTGGAAAAGTTACGCCGTACAGCTTTAATGTCTTCTTCAAGTTTTGTAAAGTTGTCAGTCCTTTCACTCCACTACTCAGCCAGCCTTCACATGGACAAACCCCGGTTATCAAGAAGTGATAGCATGTGCCTCCAGTTCCCAGTGCACTCTCTCTGTTCTATTGTGAGCCTGTGTATGATAAGAGCTGCGGAGGGAGAGCACAGAGGCTGCCAATCTGTCTGTGGGAGGCAGAAGGTCCAAGATCAGATCAGTAAGTACCAGCTGGCTCCAGCAGGGGGGGCTCTGTGCTGCCGATAAGAACCAGTCTGACCCCAATCCCCAAATCAGAGCGTCCTGTGGTCCGCACAAGTCAACAAAGCTGTGCTCCTGTCAGTCTGCCTATAACCACAATCCCAAAAGTTAACAGCGTCTAAACCCTAAAGAATGTATTCACAAATTAAGTCAGTGTTTTTTGGTTATTTTTTTGGATTTGAGCTGTAAAAGGTTGAATTAACAACTTCTATGACTCATTACAGATGCAAACTAAGTACTAAAGTGCTTCCTTCTGCTGTTTATTTATTGCAGCTCATGATTTTTAACAATATTGCAGATTTAGACTAGTTTTTGTGGTATAAATCTGCTCTTGGTTTGTTGAGTCAGTGGCATAAATAATATTGTCGTTTATCGTCTATATTTACTTCAGCAATATATATCAAACTTCAAATGTATTATCATGACAGACCTTCACATTACATTGTATACATAGTGTTGAGGCAAAAAACTGCTTCTTTTTGAGCATCAAGTCTATTCTTTAGTATTGAAATCGTGTTTGAAATTATAGTATCGTGACACCACCAATACCTTAGTCAACACTTGCATTAAAAAAAAAAAAAAAAAAAAAAAGATCATGTATGCATATATTCCTTCTGAACAAACTGCAATCAATACCTGTGCAACTGTCATTACTATAGCGCCACCTGCCTATACCTAGAAGAGTGGTGGAATGTAACAAAGTAAAAGTAGTAAAGTGTTGTACTTGATTACAAATTTTAGGTATTTGGACTTTAGAAAGTGGAGACTTTTTAGTTGTACTTCACTATATTTGAGAGAAGGCATCTGTACTTTCTATACTACATATTGATCTTGAAAAGTAAAAGTATTTTTCATTATTGTTTGAGACCTGCTGAAAAAGCTGAGGGTTTATTTTTAACATGTTCATAATTTGAGCAAACAAAAATGTACAAATAAAAACAGGCAGAAAAAAAACTATACCTTCAATTGTTTCTAGTATTTAGTATTTATCAAAATCACTACATTTGAAGTCTTATACCTCATACCTCTCATACCTCAGAATATGGGAAAAGTACTTTTACTTTTACTAAACAGATATTTTAATATTTTACTTTTTAATTCGATTTTTTAATGAATGATACTTTACCTTGAGGGTTTTAGATTTTTATGAAAGTTGTTTCATAGTAGTAAAAAAAAAAAAGGATAAAAAATAAAACAATATGTCCATATATTGTAAGTTGTGGGCGTGGCCAATGACAGTTTCTCACTTCCACATAATTATTTGCAAATCGCACATGTTTTGTGTAATCAAGCTAACGATTAAATTAATTTGCCGTTGTGCTGTTGCTGCAGTGACAGTGGAAGTGCGTGTGTGCCTTCATCGCTGCTTGTGGCTTTAATTTTTTGTTTCATCTCTTGTCCTCTACTTTGGTTTTTCACAAGGCACTGAGTCAGAAATGTGGGAACTGAATGCTCAGAAAAGGCAGCAGTTTTAAAAGCGATCAGGACATAATTGCTTAGCGGTGACCATTTCCAAAACAGACCGCTAATGATTTTCAGTGTGTTCTGACGCAAGTGTTCAAAGGTGACAGGAGCTGAGCTGGGCCTTGACCATAGACTGTATATATAAATGGACAGTTTTTCACCTTTTCTTGTAAGATTAATGAATTTGTACATGGTTCCAAGCCGCCACGTTCCAAATGGGTAGTGCTCGTGGGTGCGACTCTGGCTCCCATTCACTTTACATTGAAATACTGTCACACCTCTGCCTCATTATTTTGTTCTTAAAATGCTCATATTAACCCGCTCCATATGATCCTGGTATTTATTATTTTGCTGTTGTGTCCGTAAATCAAGATATGAACATTAATAACAGACAAATCAGGCGCCATCTTTCCCCGAGGTCGCTCCCACTAGCGTTGGCAACAGATTTGATTGGCAGCGTTGCTAAGCGCCCGCTCTCTGCTAAACCAGCGGTGTGGGCGGGAAGGGGCATTACCTTCAACAGCGCCGCTTTCGATTGGCTCTTTGGTTGCTATGATACTCGTGGTCAAAGTTCCAAACATGGAACTTGGCTTAAAACTCGCCCCCATGACCGCTAGCCTCGACGAGCTTCATTTGACTGGAGCCTGAACGCTGTGGGTGACGTCGCGCTCACTTAGTCCACTTCTTTATAGCGTCTATGGCCTCGTCTTCAGATTATATTTCAGTGCCAACAGCAAATTCAAATTAAATCCACTAAAATCTATTTAGCAGGGCGTGATTCTAAACCCCTGGGGGAGAGGGGTTTCTAAAGTAATTTGATTCATTTGAGCCCCTGGACCAAACAAATCTTGCACCTTTGCATCCTAAAAATTACCACAATTTGAACGTTATAAGTGCTTTTCCCAACTTTCTGAGGCCACAATGGCAGAAGTTTTCTGAGACATTTTGACATTGCGATAAAGCCAACAACAACTAGCATGCTAACACTGCACTGGATCTCAGAGGATGCACATTTTATAATAAGTAAAGAGCAGCGTTTAAAATATATCGCAAGACTATAGGACGGGACTAATTTTGCTTTAGCTACAATTGTTACAATCCCTGTAACAAATAAAAAAACATATATGAAACGTAATATACTAAATTGTAAATCACTTATTGTCAATGTCAGGGCAGCGAACAATAACACTCAGTTCATACTTTGCAGAGGGAATAGTGCTAAAAACTACATGGCACTATATCATGGACAGAAAAGTGTTGCTATCTTGTATTATAGTAGCCTAGAAGCGTAGCAGTAACCTTGAATATTGCACCACTACTCCCAATACGATTTGACAGGCATTAGAACTCCACGCCCTGACAGCAGTAATATTTAATGTACACGGTCCCTCGGGGTGAATATGTCACCCTTGTTTCCAGGTAGCTCTGTCCAACAACGAGCTCTAACAGTGCCACATATTAACACTACGGCGGTCAGAACGTGTATTAAGTGGATGCTATAGGCGTAATGAAAGGTAATGAACAGATATTGAAGAATTGCCTTAGCCGCCGAAAACTCCATTGGTTTGAATTGGAATAAGGATCGATTCATTCATTTACAGTGAAGTATTAAATGATTCTATCAGGGCGGCTAAGCAAACACATTACCTGCAAATGACTGAGGTAATTGTTGCCTGTAAGTTTAATCTGCGCTGTGGCTGTTTTTGTGGGCACGAAATGATATTGAGAATTAACAACAAATTAGGGTTTATTCTGATTTATACACACAGATACACAGTTTATAGAGCAAAGTGGTCTGAATGTGCTTGTGTCATCTTAAGAAAAGGTCAGATTTCGGTGTGAGCTGATGCATCCTCACATTCAACCATGAATCTATTAAAATAACCAGATAGGTAATGCTAGCTTAGAGCTGTCTCGAGTTGGATTAGTTGTCAATCATTGGTACTACAACAACAAAAAAATCTCTCCTGCCCAGAAAGGATTTTTCTCATAGAGAGCAATGTAATCACAAACTACTCATGTTCGGCTGAAACGGCACCTACAACTACACAAAGGTTGAAATTTTGTGGCGATTTTTACCTATTTTCAGATCCTAAATTTTTTCTCAGCTACGCTCTATGTCCGTTCTAGCTAAGCTCAAGCGCCGATTGGTTAGAGCGGTCACGTGGTATAACATGAACGACCGTGTGAGCGATGCGAACGAGCCCGACTGTCGTGAATGAGCCACAGGTTTAGAACATGGTTTAGAACAGATATGTAACACTCAGGCCCGTGGGCCAAATTTGGCCCTCTATATAATTATATTTGGCCCACGAGATGATATCAAGTATGTATTAGAGATGAGCCACCAGCCACCGCACCAGTATAGCGCATGCATCGCTAATACTACGAAACCCAAAATTCTTAGCAAATGTGTTGGCGCTGGCCCCCACCACTTCTGTTGACACTTATTAGCATCTGCTACCTGTCGCATCACTCAAAATTAATCCACCCTTTCTGTCATGCAGATGTTGTTAAAATGTTCCAATAAATATTTAGTTTGGCTCGCAACTTCAATCCCAATTTTTAATTTTGACCCTCCATGAATCTGAGTTGGACACTACTGGTTTAGAAGCTCCTGGAAGCATAAACATTATCATTTATAGTTTGTAATTTTGCTTCCTTAGCAGCCTCTCTGTTCGCTCTCGTCACGCAAAGTCTCATGGGGGGTAGCTCAACTGCGCATGGCCCATGGGCAGGCCAGGACCGGACGTACGTAGCCGCTAAAGGCTAAACTCGTGACATGTGCCATTGAGCACGACCCGTTGACTACAATGGACGGCCATGTTTAGACCCCGGGGCTTGCATTCAGCGCAGCAATAAGTGTTCTGGGTTATGAGCAAGCTATTAAGAACTAGCATGCTAACACTGCATTGGATCTCCAAGGATACAAGTTTTACAGTAAATGAAGAGCAGCATTTAACTTGTTTGCTTGCAGATTGGCTATGGCAATTTAATGAATGTCCACCCTGCTCTTCACCCTCATACACTGTTTTCTGTAAGTAAAGTCTACAGGTAAAAAAAAAAAAAAAAAAAAAAAAAATATTTATAAGCCGTGTGTTATTGTTGAACATGCAGTGCTAGCAGAAAATCAAATAAAAAAATATGTACATACAGGATGTGAATGTCTTCCCCGCTCTCCACCCCCATTTCACACGATACAATTCTTTCAAAGTAAAGTTTACCGAACAAAAATATTAAAAAAAAAGTGCATTGTTTTTGCACTGTTGAGCATGTGAAAAAGCACCTGTTACATTTCCCATAGTTCTCACAGAAATTTTACTTTTAGGAAAACAAGCCAGGGAAGGCCACAGTCCATCATTA
Source organism: Periophthalmus modestus (assembly GCA_019594935.1). Taxonomy (NCBI): domain Eukaryota; kingdom Metazoa; phylum Chordata; class Actinopteri; order Gobiiformes; family Gobiidae; genus Periophthalmus; species Periophthalmus modestus. The sequence continues at coordinate 15,994,614 of JAIEZT010000107.1, forward strand.
AAAGAAGGAGCTCCAATCCCAGCATGCATCTGGCCACTGGGTCAGAGAGAAAAAAAAAAATAAGTATAAGACTTTACCTAAGCATCATTAAGGGTGAAGATAAACAGCATACTCAAAGTGTAAATACCATTGTTTAAAGTTGTAAAATATTTCCTCAAGTGTCTCTGGCAATAAAACATAACTGATTTCAGGTTTATCTTGCCATTTTGTGTTAATTTAGTTAAGAATGAGTTAGTTAAGTCAAGTTAAAGGCCGATATTACACCATTTTCTGATGTATATTATAATCTGGAGTTTTGTTTTGTTGCATTCACACATGTTTAACTTTTCCTGGTAATACATGAAGTGTGATTTTAAACTCCATACACCTTCACATCTTGAATCACTTGGATAATTTCAGACTTGGAATGTCCAATCTCTACTAGAAAAAAGGTAAAAGGCAGCTGTAACTTGAAAGCTACCACTTTATGACATCACAAGGTGGAACAGAGTATTTTGAGGTCTGGAGATGTATACAGGGAACATGTGTGAATGAAACAAAACACGACTCCAGATATGTTTTTGATGCCCAATACTCTATAGGACTTTTATGTTATGCTTTCATACAGTTTAAATATCACCATAGTTTTTCTCCAATCTGACAAAAATACAATATCGTCTATGGTCTTAACCCCCTTGGCTCCTTTTGTATAGCGGCTTTCATTTCATTTTTCAATATGATATTACATTAGGAAAACACAAAGGTCTTCATTTCGACATTATGTTTTTATAGTTGTTCCTTTTGCTGCACAAAACAAGTTAGCTATGAACAAATGTATTCTTTATAGGCTGCAAAACCGTATATACTTTCAGCCCGGCGAAAATGCTAAAGCTGGGATATGGGAAAGAAGAAAAAAACATGTATTTAAAAGGAACCAGTGATGTATGTAAATCAATGAATCCTCAATCCTATGTTTGTAAAAAAAAAAAAAAAAAAGGCTGACTGAAGCTGAGGAAAGGAAGAGAGGGAGATTCCCTATGATTATAAACACCTACACTGCCCCCTATTGGAAAGAAGGGCACATTTTCAGATATCCATACTTTCCTTTCATGTAAGAAGGATAAATGTAATTGAAAATCCGAATAGTGGTGTTCCCGGTTACCCAGATAGCATGGTACTACAAGTAAATAACACGCTCAAGAAAGTATAAATGAATTCCGCAATAGCTATACAATATCTGTGTACTAGTGTGTGAATTGGTCCATGGAATTTTCATTTTCCCTGTTGTTGCTGGCCGCAGTGGATAAATCAAAGCAATGGCCTGGGAACGCTGCCGGTCAGCCATATTGGAGAGGGTTGAAGGAGAGGAAGGAGGGAGGAGAGAGCGGGTAGTTAGGAGTAAAAAGCCCACGAAAATGAAGTGCTGTCTTTCAAACAGAAATCCCCCATGATGAGAACTCAACCAAGTGGCGCGGCGCCGTGACACCGCCTTGTTAGAGACTTAGCTTAACAACTAGCGGACAATTCCACAGCTATAAAACAGAGGAAAATGAACGCCGAGGTATATAGGGGGAATGAGAATACAGGGGATGAAGAGCATGGATCATCAGGCTTGGGTAGTTCAAGGGAAGTTCATGGGAAGCGCACTTGGGATGGGTGTCATGCGTTTAGCTCCTCATTGGTCCCCTGGGTGCTGTTCTCTGACTTCACAGTCTGTTCGATTTGACAAAAGGCCAGCGAGGTTGTCAAATCGGCAGCGGTGGGGAACAGGTTATGAGTAGAAACGCATATTTCATACAGAAAGGGAGAGTAACTGTACTTTCTTTAAAGCCATAGTTTGATTATAAAATGTTTAAGGGAACAATAGGGCTATGGGAGACACATTTGGCAGCTATAATAACTTCTTTGTATAAGGCTGACGCACTTTGGAATAGCTGCAGTTTACTAATAGAAGTACTGTAGTAGTTGTTCTTGTTGTAGTAGTAGTTGTACTTGTTGTTTGTTGTTGTTTGTTGTAGTAGTTGTAGTTGCATTAGTAAGAAAACCAGGGCTAGTATTACAAGTATATTTGTGGCAGTATTAGAAGCGGAAGCAGTAGCAGTAGTAATTGTTCTTGTAGTAGTAATAGTAGTATTTGTTGTACTAGTAGTTGTAGTGGTTATAGCTGTATTAGTACTAAAACTAGAGGTAGTGCTACACGTATTTGGTAGCTATAGTAACTTCTCTATATAAGGTTGAGCCACCTGCTTTGGAGAAGCTGCAGTTTACCAACAGAAGTACTGTTTGTGATGACAGTAGTAGTAGCAGATGTTCTTGTCGTTGTAGTAGTAGTAGTACTTGTTGTTTGTTGTAGTAGTTGTAGTTGTATTAGTAATAAAACTCAGGGATAGTATTACAAGTATTTGTAGCAGTATTAGAAGCGGAAGCAGTAGTAGTAGTAATTGTTCATTGCAGTAGTAGTATTTGTAGAAGTTGTAGTACTGTGGTAGCAGAAGCAGTAGAAGTAGCAGTAGTAGTTGTTATTCTTTGTTATTGTTTGTTGTAGTAGTAGTAGTTGTTGTTGTATTAGTAATAAAACTAGAGGTAGTAGAAGTAGTAGTAGTAGCAGAAGTAGCAGCAGTAGTTGTTGTTCTTGCAGTAGAAGTGGTAGCAGTAGTAGTTGTTGTTGTATTAGTAATAAAACTAAAGTTAGTAGAAGTAGTTGTAGTAGTAGTAGTAGTAGCAGAAGTGGTAGAAGTAGTAATAGTAGTAGTAGTAGTAGCAATAGTAGTCATAACATATAGTGGTAGAAGCAGCATTTGTAGTTAAGGTAGTAGTAGTAGTAGATGTACTTTTAACCATTGTTGGTACTTATATTGTAGTAGAACTGTAACTGTGAAATTGTCCATACTAAAACTATCAGTAAGGGTTTCAATGGATACTTTATCACCTTTAGTAGTACTAGTTGCAGTAGAAGAACTTTTTAAATGTACTTTTTGACAACTTAACTTGACAACACCAGTCTGTCAAGATTACATACAGCCCCTCATCTCTCCCGTGGACACAAACCCAGGCATATGATGGTCAGAGTTGACAACAAAAAAAAAAACAACCAGCAATTTGGCCCTCCAGTCTCCTAATTACCCACAATGCCTCTGTCAGGGAGTGAGCGACCGCGCTGAATATCCTGAAAAATGTCCTCTTCCGTCTTTGTCCAGATGATGGAGCATAGAAGAAGAGAAATGGCCGTCGGGTATAATTGCAGTCACAAAATGCCAGCATGGCAAATGGCTGTTGTCAAATGAACACAGTTTTGCAAATGTAAATGAGGAAATTAAACCAGGGACAGACTTGAAATGACACGCTCTGAATCACCAATGGGATTTATACTTTGAGATATTGTACGCAATTACGATGTTCATTATAGAAGGCAAAACATAAAGCGTATTTGTGGTGTGTGTGACAACAATGAGGCCGTAAGAACTAAAGAGAGGTACTGCGTAGATGTAATTAAAAATACAATAACGGCAAATGGTGGTGAAGCGTGTACACAGTAAACATTGGTTCATGTTGAAGTGTACTGTCATTAAAAACAGCTGCAGAGAAATGCTTTATATGTGAGAATGAGAATCATGAAAATGTAAGGGAGCCAACTTCAAACAGCAGCAAAATAAACCTAGCAAAATGCGTTTCATAAGAGTGATAATGTTAGCGCGGTATCAGTGTGGAGTGCCTCCCTAAATACATGTGACTAGGCTTGTGACTAGACTTTTGGCTGTGGATTTGTAGGTGGTTGGATCAAACACAACTTGCTTAGGTCAATCAAATAGCTAAACGACTTAAGCAAAAGCTGTAGGCGACTTCTAGAAACAGAAAAAAGGTATTTGGTACTGCTGCTTCTGTAACTGCTGTTTATTGAAATATACTCAAGAAGATTTGTATGCATTTTAAAGTGGCACTATGCAAGTGTTTAGGTGGGCGGGGGTGTGTCACCTGCTTGTCATAATGGAGATGTTCCACTGTATGATTAAACTTCTCTTACTTGCATTAATTCCATTACAGACTTGTTTATTGCCAATAAAAACCTTGAAGAAAATGTCGTCTTAAAGCAGAACTATTCTGCAAAATCGACTTTTCAGAGCTTTTAACTAAATGATAGCTGTTTTTCCTGACTATTTACTCACCCCAAGTTGTATTTGGAGTGATTCGTTCGTGTTTGAGCAATTTTAATCGTTAATTTTCAAGACGCCATTTTGACGATCAACTCATGTTTTCAGTACCACTGGTACACGCCCACTGCTCTGTACTTCATGTTTTAATCCAGGGGTGGGCAAACTTTTTGACACACGGGCCACAGTAGGTTCTAAAATTTGACAGAGGGGCCAGGACAGGATGCATATATTTATATATGCATTATATATGACATTCGAGATTTGGACTGTAACATGTAGCAAAGCAAGGCTCATTGTACAAATTGTTTGATGACAATGAGGCACACAGTTACCCTGCCTCATGTTAGGGGGCGCTCGTGAGCCCAGGGATTCTTGTAACTCCCGCAGAATAGGGGCCACAAACTACAATTTAGAGTTAGAACGTCAACTTTAGCAATTCCCTTTTTTCCACATGTCTGGCCCTACTTTTTAAATGGAGGAAGATACATATTAAAGCTCAAGCAGTTTTCTAAACTGGACTTTCAGTCGAAGCAGGAGGTTATAATTAAAGGAAGACCAACGCTAAAGGAGCTAAGCGGTTTGCTCCCGACGACAGGACGAAAGACTCGCTCTTTTCAAACAGAGTGGTACGAAATGGTAAGAAATTTAATTTTTTCAATCCACTGAAAATTGGGGAACCAGAATAAGGATAAAAAACAATACAAAAACAGCTTGCTTTTTATTTCATACTATTAGAGCTATTTCATACAGACTTCGTAACTTTTATTTTGAAATTCTTTTTTATTCTGGCCCCAAGTCGCTGGGAGAAAAATTAGCCCGGGGTCAGATTTACTTGCCGACACCGGGTTTATATGTCTGTAAATCTGATTGTGACGACATCAGTGCCTCACCAGCCACAAGCCTTGGTCAGTTTCATTTTCCTCATATCCATAGTGAATAGCAATATACAAAACATTTAAAAAATCAATGTTTACTATAGCGCAGTTTTAAGAAGTGTACTTTCTCCAGTGTTCTCCTCTACACAGCCCTCCATACGACTCCTTATGGCCTTTGTGTGGTCCCTGGACACAGCCTCTACTTTGATCCATGTGGTCTGCAGGGTCTGTCCTACTTTAGCTGCCTCCCTCTCACCTTCAGCGGAGAAAGTACCACGTTAGCTTTAGGTTAATGTATTTATAGGATTGTCCTCTCATAGTCTCCAGTCCGTATAGGGTTCAGCATGGCCCAGATATTGGATGGACGTTATTGCTGCAACATTTGCATTACAAAAGTTGACACGAGCCAGAAAATACACCGCTGGGACGTCTACAAAATAGCGCGAAAGTTCATTCTAGTCCAACTAACCGTTTACAAGCAGGACGCAGGGCCGAAAGTGCGGGAGGGAACTATCTGTTAAAAGTTATAAGGACAAAGATTAAATGTTCTATTAGTTAAAGCTTCAGCCTCATTTCTTGTTACATAATATGATACACTGGAAAAGTAGGTTTAAAGGGCCCATATTATGCTACTTCGGATCCTTTGCTATAGTTGTTGTTTAGTCATCCACACATACTTGACACAGAAACTCTATTTCGTCCGAGTTCTTCCCTCAAACAGAAAGCACTTAACCTTGTGATGTCATGTGATTTCAACTCTATACACCATCACTAGAATCATTTGGATAAAAATTGGATACCTCTTAAATTTCCAATCTCTACTGAACAACAGATAAAAGGTCGCTGTAAACTTGAAGACTACTTCTTTATGACATCACAAGGTGGAACAAAGTATTTTGAGGATTTTTTGGGGATTGCAGACAACCCAAAAATGCAGGATTACTCAGACAAAACACAACTCCAGGTATGTTTTTTCAGGAGGTAGTGGTATTCTAACATGGCTAAAAGCTCACAAGAGTCAATTTTGTATAATATATGATCTTTAATGACATGTTGTCGAGGAGTGTGATTATACTTAAAATGTAAAAAGTCGTTGCATACAGATTCCATAAAGTACACAACAATACTAATACAAAAAATAATAGGGAATAAATTCATTTTCTGGGAATAAATACCCAGAAAAGCAAAAACAACATGAAAAACAATATGATTTGAATCAGTTTGTATGCAGTTTTGGTATAAGGTTGTTTTAAGTTGCTTCAAATATCTGATTCTAAATGCTGAAAATCACATGGGCTTTTGTATACTGAAAACTGATCAATTTTTACTAGTTGGTAGAGGTATAGACAGAATCAATAACTCCACTGATATTAATAATTCCTTGACAAATCTCATTCCTGGTTATGGCCTGAGGTGCATAATCTTTTATACAATTCACACAGGTGGCCAAAGGAAGATTTTTCTGTAGGGAAACACAGAGCTTTCAATCACTTTAACAAAGATTTCAGCCTCTATCTCTCCAACAAGCCAAGGTTTTTCCTCTGCTCCAGGGATGCTCCGGCTTCCCACGGCACACAATTCGGCTGCTAATGTAAGATAAGGGAGATTGAAGGCGCTACAAAGGTTAGCGCGCTCCTCACTCTCGCTAGGTAAATAATGATATATTGCTAAGCGCTTCGGTTCTCTCCACCTGCTGTATCTCAATATCTCATTATGATATTCAGCGAGTACAACCCCGCGGCCGTGTAGAACTGCAAAGACAAACACCAGAAACATTCACGGCATTGAAGATTACATTTTATTTTATCACAGATGTGCCGCCATGTTGCTGAAGCCTTCGCAGTATATGAGGTTAGTCTACACTGAGACAGGAAAATGAAGTTAATGGTAGCAGAAAAAAACGTACTTTTACTAACAACACTAAGAGTAGTATTTGTAGAAATACTAGAAGAATAAAAGGCAAACATGTCAACTCAACGACTGCAGTATCAACACTTATGTAGGGATACCACTGTGGTTATAAACTGGTAGGAAAAGAAGTTGCTGCACATTAGTAAGTTCAAGTAGCAGTACAAGGACGGGAGAATCAGTACCAAAGAAGTATTAGTCGCAGAAAAATAATAATACTGCGTCAGATTTCTATAGCGCTTTAGTTGGACACTCAAAGACGCTTTACAGAGCATTATTCGTTCACTCTACAGTCGGAGGTGGTAAGATACTAGTGTGGCCACAGCTGCTCTGGGGCAGACTGACAGAAGCGAGGCGAAGCCAATCTGCACCTTAGGCTCCTCCAACCAACACACACTCACATACGCACACACACACACACACACCACACTTTCATACTAGGCAATGAAGTGAATGAGTACAGTGCCTTGCCTAAGGACACAAAGTTGTTTTTTGCCACTAGCGCCCCATGGTGGCACCTGGTATTCCCAACAGTCTCCTATCCAAGTACTAACCAGGCCCAACCTTGCTTAGCTTCTAAGATCTGACCTGTTTACAAGTTCTCTAAATGTTGTCAAGCAGTTTAGTAGCATTGCCAGAACATTTCACATGCCAGGTGAAAAGCTATTTGAAAATAACTTTTTTTTTTTTTTTTTTGTTTGTGGACTGTTTTAATATGGGATTTGGATTAACTATATTAATTAGAATGTACTACTTCTGTTACTTCTAGTTAAAGGGGCAATATGTCATTTTGAAAGGGGGTCAGCTGTCTGTTTGTCTACATAGAAATCATGATCCATACCCAGAAATGTCCCACAGTACAGCATTAATAATAATAATCCATGTGTTTCCATTGCTCAAAAATACCTTTAACCTACCAGCTTGTCTTCATGGAGATAGAGCAGTTTAATGCCAGACTGTGGAAGACTCTAGGCAAAGCAATAACATCTCCATGGAGACAAACAGGTGGCAGACGGTCCAGAAAAGTTACATAGTGCACATTTAGATCCACTGAGACACATCTGCTTATATAGAGTACATCTGCCTGTTCATATAGCTCAAATGAAATCCTGTTTTCTTTATTCATTATTGAGCTTATGAGCATGGTTCAATGTGATTACAATAATAAGGCCACAAAGCCCTGGTATAAGGTTGTGTGCATGTTTCCTAATGCTTCATTTAGGCTGTAATTCAAATTGAAAAACAATATAGGCTCATAGCAGACATGATTTGCTCACGCTTGTTTGTTGGAATGGCTTCGGAGCTCTTAATTAGCCGATCCGGAGCGCCGCATGCATTCCGATGCGACGAAATGAGAAGGCGTTATATTGTTGGCGAATTTAAATACAAAGCCGGAGCTGTGGATTCCTGTCTGTTCCACACACGGCATTTATCAAAAGCCTCTCTCCATGAAATGACACATTATGTGGGGAAAAGGGAGAAATGCCACCTCATTTGTCTGTCACTTGTTTTTGTCTTTGGAAAAATGAGCGCTGCGGTCGTCTCCAGCAGCTTTCTGACTATGCACAAGTAGTATATCAATCTTTTCTTACCACAAGTTGATTGTCGACTTAACTTTTATCGCATTAAGTTTGTCATGAGTTTTTAAGTATGCCTCACGCTGATTGTTAAGCTAGATACTTATTGGTGTGAATTACGTAAAGTTAGTAATGGAAAAAGCAAATTTTTGTGGATATTTGTGATTCACTCAACACAGAACAGAAACACCATTTTGCAACAGATCAAGGCACTGTGGAATGACCTGCAATGCCTTAAGCAGTACTTTGAAAATATTTGCTTGCTTGTCTCCATGGAGATGTTATTATTTTATCTATATTGTTGCATGTGTGGCATTAAACCTTACTTGAATTTACAGAATTACAGATGTTTTATCGACCAAAAACACAGGCGTTATTTAAGTCAGCAGGATCACAGACATGATGTGTGCCTTGGTCTGTAACGAGCCGTCACATGTTAGTCCACGCAGATAGATGTGTTTAATGCCATACTGCGAAGCAACATCTCCAGGGAACAGGCAGGTAGCGAACCCTCCATGGAAAACCCTTTACATAGTGCACCTTGATCGAATATAATCTGCAGTGAATTATGCACAAGAAAGGCGTGCCATCGTGTTAGCAAAACAACAAGCTTGCTATGGCATTTTAAGTGAAAGAAAAAGGTTTTGCCAAGGGGAAATTAGCATAATAAACTGAATATTTACAATGCTGCTGTACTCTAAGCAAAATAATCCAAAACGGCAACATATTCTAGTTTAGCATTTTGCTGTTATAGTTTTACACACTCAGGCTGGTGACTTTGTACTAACCTTGCTCCAAATTACCACCTTATCCCAAACCCGAACCAACTTCCTTGCTTACTAATCTACTCAGCGCAGCCCCCCCTGTCGATATCCGTACTTCCCCTGCAGTTCAAAAAGCCCATTACAATGTTGGTGACAAAGCATGTGATATAAAACAGGAGCTGGGGAGGCCATTATCGCCGTCTGGGGTCATGCTGCGGTTCCCTGGTCCAGCTGGTAGTCACAGTCCCCCCTGGCGTTACCCTCATAGTCACAGGGCATCTACTACTGTCCTGGTCTACCGCCGAAAGTCATAAGGAATTAATGAGATGACAGTACATTGTATCAAAAACCAGCAGGAGGTCTAGTACTGCTTTCCACTTTCTACTCATTAAAACCCTACTAATGGGCTCAGAGGACTTCCAGACCTCCTCTAAACTGCCTGCTAGCCTGTGTGGGTTGTCAGGGAGCATTATTTTTGTTTAAGAGTGAACGTGCCATTCAGCTCTGAAATATTGATCGTGGGGAACTTTCAAGGGGACTTAGTGTCTGGCACCGGTATAATTGCCGAGCGGCGAGTTAATGGGCGTTGGAAGAAGCAGAAATTGGGACAGAATCTGATGATAGAAGACGGTTTACATGACAACGCCAAGAACTGAAATTAAGAAAAGTTTGAGGGTGTAAGCTTTAGGAAGTAAAACACATTCACATATCGCTTTCTATCTTTCTGAAGAGTGTGTCACCTGCTTGTCGCTAAAGAGACGTTATTGCTTTGTATAGGATGTTCCACAGTATGGCGTTAACCATATTAAACTGGATGGAGATAAGGAGGTAATGTGCCAGATCAAGTTACAGTTCAGGTCTGCGGACAGGTGACCCCGCTCACAGTAAGAATATGTGTTATTTGTGGTATTTTTGAGTAATGAAAACACTAGAAATGAAAGAAATGCTCTAGATTAGGGGTGTCAAACACATTTTCACCGAGGGCCACATCAGTAAAATGGCTGTCTTCAAAAGGTCAGAAGTAAAATAAATCTAACTACTTTTTCATCTTGTTAATTACCTCTTTCTGTATTTATTACTTATTCAAGTTACAAATATTGCAGATGCATTTGCCTAGATGTAAAATTATGGCTGTGTAAGTGTGTATTTCCTGATAAAATGACATTTTAAGACCATCATGCCTTTTAATTTACCCTGTTGAGGGCCACATGAAATGATGTGGAGGGCCACATTTGGCCCGCGGACCTTGAGTTTGACACATGCTCCACAATATGACATTACATGCATCTAGAGCACATCACACGCTGGGCTAATACAGCATTATTAGACAGTATGCCATAAAATAGTTGGGTTAGCTTTTACCTCACAGTAGTAAGAAGGTACTCAGCCCAATTCCTGGACCATTTTGGAACTTTCTGTTAACATTCTGCTGATCTAAACTTAAACATGCTCATCAAGGTCAAGGGCGCTGCGGTTGCCCACAGCTCCTGACCGTAGGCTGTATAAAGACGTGAACTGAGTGGGTGTGGCGTCACCCATTGCGTTCGGCTCCAGTCAAATGAAGCTAATCGATGCTAGCAGTTACAAGGACGAATTTGGAGCCGAGGAGTTTCATATTTGGAATTCCGACAGCGAGTATCATAGCAACGAAAGAGCCAATCTGGTGCGAGGCTGTTGAAGGTAGCGCCCCTTCCTGCTTGCACTGCTGGTTTATCAGGGAGTGGGCGCTTAGCAGTGCTGTGAATCAAACCTGTTAATAATGGTAGCGGTAGCAACCTTGGGGAAAGAAGGTGCCTGATTTATCTGTTATTACATAATGCTCATATCTTGATTTACGGACTCAATAGTGAAATAAAAACACCATGATCATGTAGAGCGGGTTAATATGAATATTTTAACACCAAAATGATAAGCCTGACAGCGGCAGTTATGGAGAGAGGGGGGGTGACAGTTTTTCAATACAAAGTGATTTGAAGCCGAATGTCCATTTACATTTACAGTCTATGCTCCTGACAAGTTCTCCCAGCTGCATTGAAGGATGGCTCAAATACAAAAGACAAATTAAGTATTCCTTAGTTGTCATAAAGCAAAGGTAAAATCCCTATAGCGATAAAAAATAAATATATTCAGCAGTAGCTAGTTCTGGGCTTCCACATTCTTGCCATTTTCACGTTTAGCAAACACATTAGCCCAATTACAGTGTAACCTATATTATACAGTACAGTGTAAAGTGCTGCCTTAAACCCCTGTTCCCCTGTTTGCTTTCATTGCACTTTGAAAGCTCGTGCCTCAGAAGCTAGCCTGAAGCTACTCAAGATGAATGCTCCCTGAATTACCCATGACAGTTTATGGAAATGCGCACAGGCGTTAGAACCCAGAGATTTTTTTTATTTTTTCAACTCCTAGAAGGACTAATTACATCATTAAGCACATTAAAATGACTCTGCATTTGAGAAAAGGGCAAACGACTTCTACGGTTCGGGGAGCGACTTGTCACTGTGGCGCTGCGCGAGGAGATAGCAGAAAATTAAAGATGCCGCTAAATGACATGGTAATTAGCATGACAGTAATTGTGTATTTACTCACCTAATGACTGCAGATGCTTAGCGCTAGATAAAAGGCCAATATGTCCTTAAGGTGCACTGATTAGCATTAAATGAGGTTTTTATCTATGCAGACCTGGTCACACAGCGAGAAATCCTATAGAGTTATCCATCACGCATGTACCATTTAACTAAGGAGCAATATGACTTCTATGTATTAATAATGGGGGCAGAAGATGGCGATAGCTACTTTGACGCAACATTTGGAAATGAAATAGCAAAAAAGTGAATCAGGCCTTAGAAGTGCTTTAATCTGACATTTAATTTGTGGCGCGGTAGTTGGAGTACTCATCCACCAATGCAACGCCAACGAAGGATTGATTTGAACTCGGGCCAACTTCTGTCATTGTGTCCTTAGGCAAAACACTTAACCCAGCTGGCCTTGTTACTTGCAGGTGGTCGGAGGGGCTGGTGACACAGATTGGCAGCCTCGCTTCCTTCATTATACCCCAGAGCATCTGTGGGGTAAATGCTATATTCTTTGAACTACAATCATAGCTGTTTGTGTAATGCCTCAGTCGTCCAGGTCTGATCCATAGTAAAAGCTGGAATTAAATGTATAAACTGGACAAAATGTTGTAGGAGTGAAGACGTTTCGCTGCTAATCCAAGCTGCATCTTAAGTTCTGGGAGAAGCGGCTTTAACTTCGGCTTTAACGTCGGCTTTAACTTCGGCTTTAACTTTGGCTTTTACTACAATCATAGTTTTATATACCACACTTAACTCATCATTTTGTTTGCTTTAAGTAGTATTTGACAGTTGATATGGAGAGCGTTTTTGATTATTTCCCTTGTAAAATCATCCTCTGACCACCTTGTAGCTTCTGTAAAATATATATATTTGACATTTTTTTTCACCAGTAGATATTGATGTGAAATGGCCAATTGAGTTACAGTTGGTAGCTTTAGAGGTACACAAAATTAAGCCATGTTAGAATGATGTTACTGCATAAAAACCATACCTGGAGTCGTGTTTTGTTTCATTCACACATGTCTGACTAATCCTGCATTGTTAGTCAGCTTACATCAACAAAGGCTTTGTTCCACCTTGTAATGTCCTGAAGCTGTTTTCACATTAGCTGCTACCTTTCACCTTTATGTCAGTGGTGGTTCGGCGGTTCCAAGGCTGAAATCGTCCAAATGATTCTAGTGAAAGTGTATGGAGTTTAAAAAACAGTGGAGAACTTCCTGTATTATCATATGACATCATAAGGTGGAACAGTTTTCTCCGTTTGAGAGAAGAACTCAGCCTAAATATGCAGGATTTGTCTATTAAATGGGAAGGATGCGGAAACATCATGACATAGGTCAGAAAATAGTGCTATCGACCCTTTAAATGATGACATGAGTGATTTCAACAGATGAAAAAGATTAAATCCCAGTTTTGGGTTAGTTGTTGCTTGTGAACAAGTAAATAGTTTCTGAAGCTCTCACTCAGAACACATAAAGAGCTGCTTGTTTCACCCTGAGAGCAATGTCATGTTACCAGGTTTGGCACATACAGTTTCTCCATATTTTATAATCTCATGACTTTTTAATGTGGCGGTACAGGATGTTCCGAACATACTACGCTGCACGCTTTATTTTGACAGAATATAATTCAATTTAGATGAGAGGGGAGATTACCTGCTGCTGCCTGGACTAGGGAAGCAGAGCCAATATTATAAAGTGTCAGAGATGGATGTTGGAAGTCTGGGCGATGGGCTGCGGACACTGCTTGCAGGTCATGCTGAGGAGGCAAAGACTGCGATGGGATTACAATTTGTGTCAGTCCAAAGGAAAAATGTGGACGAGTCTGACCTCCACCGCGGAGATACTGGTGACAGTGAAGGACCACTGCGGCTAATCTGCAGAAAAAACGTATAATGCCTGGATCGTTTTGAGCTCAAGTGGAGGCTGACATTCAAACAGCCTTGTGAGCAAAGTATGGGACCAAGAGTTACTTTTACTTTAAGGAAAGGACATTTTGGAGCCGGAAATGTCACTTTGACTGTGTACTAGGTCTAAAAGGGCTCCTAGTACTATACACAGAAGTGATGGTGATTGCAAAGGTCTATCTTAAAGGGCTCGTATTACGCTATTTTCTGGTCTATGTAATAAAGTTTTTTTCCTCATCAAAAACATACCTAGAGTTGTGTTTTGTTTCATTCACACATGTTTAACACACACACTCACACACTTCCACCTTGTGATGTCATGTGGTAATACAGGAAGTGCTCTGTTGTGTTTTTAATTTCCATACACCTTCACTAGAATCATTTGGATAATTTCAGACCTGGAATTTCCAGTCTCTACCAAACAAAAAGTAAAAACTAGCTGTTAACTTGAAAACTCCCACTTCATGACATCATAAGGTGGAACAGAGGATTTTGAGCTTTGGAGATGTAAAAAGACTAATAATAAAGGGTTACTCAAACAAAACACAATTCTAGGTATGATTTTGAGGAGGTAACAGCATTATAACATGTCTTAAAGCTCACAAGAGTCAATTTTACTTAATATGGGAGCTTTAATCCATCCATCTATTCCGGTGGGACTCCAAGGTGTTCCCAGGTCAGCCAAGAGACATAGTCCCTTCCAGTGTGCCCTGAGTCTTCCCCGGGGCCTCCTCCTGGTGTGACATGCCCGGAACACTTCCCTAGGACCTTTAAATTATCTTTAAATTGAAGGTGAATCTTTTCTAGTGAAGGGTCCATCCAAAGCTAGCCTCCAGAGAGATATTAATGCTTTGTTTGGACAATGCTATACACTGGATGGCATTAAAGGTGCATTATGTATCTTTTCAGGTGGAGAGTCTGCCTTCTGCTTGTCTCCATGGAGATGTTATTGCTTTGCCTGAAATGTTCTGCAGTATGGCATTACGGTCATCTATCACCAGGTAGACATCAGATCTGTGGAGAGGTGACAGGAGATGTGATTTTCAAGGAGTTTTTGATAGATAATGTATGTAATGAATGCAAGATGTAGTTTAAATAGTGCGCCTTTAAATTTAGATATCTCCATGGAGACAAGTCAGGTGCCACTGGGCCGAGTTAGAGGTGAGATCTGTGGAAAGGTGATCCTGTTTCGAGAGTAATAAAGGATGTTTGAAGATAGTATAGGCACACATGGTGAAAGAAAGGCTAGTTAAGTTTAATGCCGATCTGTGGAACATGCCAGGCAAAGCAAAAACATCTACATGGAGACAACAGACAACCACGTGGTCCTCTGTAGGAGGATCCATGGTGACCCTCCGCCAGAAAGTTACACAGTGCACATTCAACAAAGCATTTATCACCAAAGACACACACTTAATACATTTCTGCACAAAGACATTTCCCTGACGCCTGATATGACGCTATAACTCATCAAAACAGCAGCGGTTTTAGAACATACACCACTTCCTCACATTTATCACAGGGAAGCAGGAAACAGCTGAGGTTAGCCCGATACTGGGGGTTTAATCTGGACAGCGCTGCACTAAAGTCACATGTTTAAGCAAAATCATCTTCTCCCGGTGAATGAGAGTGGGCAGGTGCTATTATTCTCACATGGAATAGAACACACAAGTTACTCATCCTCGGCCTCGCCATGGTTCAGGCCAAATTACCTTTTTGCTTTGTATGCAGCTCTCATGTATTTATGGGATAAGATATAAAACAGCCATCCGCTAAAAGGAGCCACCCCAAGCACATCTAAAGACACTGTAACAGCAGTAGTCTACGCAACACATGGTAGAAGATTGATGGGCAGAATAAAAATGAATGATGCATAAATCAACCGTAGTGCTTGAATACAGGCTTTGTGTGTGGGAAAAAATTAACATGAGGTAAAGTATAGAGAAGCTGTTAGATGGATGTAAACAGCTATCTCTGCATTCTAATTTCCTCAGTTGAAGAAGTATGTATGTATTGTACTTTGTCATACTGTCATGAAATTACATGGCAAGTATTTTTGTATGCATCAGCTATTTTGCATATCCTCAGCTCTCAGCTGCCTGAGGCCCAATATTTGGTTTGGGCTCACCAATTGCTGCATAAATCTTTATTTTAACATTTAAGTGCGATGTTGGCATTCAAAAAAATAGATTACACAGCTCTATTATGGGTTAGTGGTGAAAATAGGGCTGTGGATGTCTAAAAATCATTTCTATTGAGATTATTTTTCCCTTATTATAGTTAAATTTTACAGAGCAGTAAAGTAAGTAAGTATAGACAGTATTTATGTTAGTATCAATTTCAATTTATGGAGAAAATGATCAAAATCAGCCCTACATATTCGCTCAAAAATATCACCATTGGTTGCTCTGGGTTTTAAACAATTGGTATCAGCCATGAAAAAAACATATTGGTCGATGTCTAGAATTCAAATATTACAATGTTTTATGTCAACTGTCGCTTCTCCACAGATCTGAGCTGCAACTTGGCCTGGTGGCGCCCCCTACTTCTCTCCATGATGACGTACTGTGGAGCAATCCAGGCAAAGCACCGTGAGACAGGTAAGCTACATTGTGCACTTTTAATAACAGCTGCTGTAATCGTTAATCATCAATCAATATGAAATCCCTACATTGTGTTTTTTAATGTACAAACAGTATTCAAAATGTGGCAATTTCTTCAACAAAATGCATTTTTATAGTTTGTTATAAAATTGTTCCCTCATCAAAAACATGCCTGAAGAGGTTTTAGCTGTCATCCATATATGTTTGAGTAATCTAGTGATCTCTCCCAGGCCCTATTCAAACCCTCCTTATGGTTGGCTGTAAGATTCTGTCCAATTCCTCAGCCTCAGCCCACAAACGTCATCCTCCCACACGATAATTCTCCATAAATATACAAAAGGAGGATACAAAACTGCATTGTGTTGTAATAGCGCTCTGAAGGGGGAGTGACATAGTGCAGAGAGCAAATGCCATTCAAAATCTGGCAATTTCTTCAATGCATTATTATTTAACGCATACGTAACCTAAACTTCATTTGAATGGGAGTTTCATGAATTTCGTGTCCAGTCATGTTAGTACTTTAATCCTACAGTCTACTTCTTCTTCTGTGTATGTCTTCTTCTTAGTGGTATCACCTTCTAGTCCTTTTAAAAGGCAAAAGTACCACATTCTAAGCTCCAAAAACCTCACGAATATGCTTGGACTACACCCCAATGTATTTGTTAAACTGACCGTCCTATTGCCTGAGCTATTGCCATTGAACGCTGCAGCTATCTGAATAAATAAGCAAACATACGCTCATCGCAGCAGACCCCTCACCACAGCATACAGTTCAGAACTCAATTTCACACCCGGCTGCCTTCTCAGACAATTTAGACAGCCCGATGCCAGCAGCAAAAAGTGAAGAGACAATGCATTTATTTATCGACTTTTTTGGCAGAAAAGGGGGGATTTTAGCGCTATGTGTGTGTGTATATGTGCATGTACCTTCATATGACATATTGAAAAGAAGGACGCAGTGAAAAATGTGATTTGGAAAACGGAAATCCAGCGGCCTATCTCGGGAATAGTTTTCTTAGTCAGTCATCCGGAAGTCTGGTCCCAATGCAGCATTCCATGACTGAAGAGAGTGAAAAAGCGCAGTGAAAATGACAACAATAGAAAAAAGCCTTTAAATAAAACACAACTAGGACACTTGTACCTGTGACATTATTGCGTTGCCTATATATGTCGCGGTATTGTGATTTGCTTTATGAGAATGGTGCAGCAGGAGAATGTATTGTAGTGAAGAGATATAAAGAGTGCTGGTGCCAAAGATAAGCTGTTTATGTATGTTTGACGCAATGCTGTAATCTCTGTCAACACATGTCTCTGGAGTTGGTTTGCTACATGAGAAAACATTAAGAACGGAATGGATTATGATTAAGCTATGTAAAAATCTTAAAAAAGAAATAATAATAATACTGACTCCAGCCACTAGAGGCAGTAATCAGCATCTACTTTTCATGAGATATGTAAAATTTTGAAGATATAGATTCAGTAACATGGGGTTATGCAAGATTTTATTTAATTTAGTCTTATTATGTAGTCATTAAAACAATAAAATAACATTATATTAAGGTTAAATTGCTTTAAGACAGAAACTGGTTCACCCAAAGGACAAAACCCCAAGCCATAAACAAAGTAAAGTGGTCTACTCCATTCAGTGTAGTGAAGACTGCAGTGAGCGTTACATTGAAGAAACTAAACAGCCACTTCATAAGAGAATGTACCAAAACTGGCGTGAGAGCAGCTCGGGACCCCAATCAGCTGTTCATCTCCATCTCAAAGCCACTAACCACTCCTTTGAAGATAGTGAGGTTCAGAAATGGTTTGAGGGGGGAGTTAAAGAAGCTATTTTTGTTAGGAAAGAGAATCCTTCCTTAAACGGGAATGGGACACTGACCCAAACCCAAAACAAACAAAAAGAATAATAGGAGGTACATCAACGGTTGAATAGAGTCGTTAAGGTGAAACTGGAGACAATAGCTGTTTACAGTTTCAGTGACCACCAGCAATCTGACCAAAACTGAAGAAGCAGCTTGGATGAGCAGCGAAACGTCTTCACTCTTACAACGATTTGTCCAGTTGACAGATTTAAACTTCATCTTTTGCTATTAAATCATCTGCCCCATATAAAACTGTATTATTCATGCAGCCTAAGTATTCAGGCAGCTTCATTAGCACTGCAGACAATATAGTTTGCACCATAGCTACCGACCGACCTGCAGTTTTGAAGATTCTGTGACCCTGTAAATTAGCTATCCGTCACAATTTGGCTCAGTCTGAATACTTTTACACAATTTTCCAGTTGCTAGCTTCCCTGTTGCTAACAATATGTGTAAATTAACTTTCTTGGAGTGTATTTTAGAGCTATTTTGTTAGCTGAGAATCTCCAAAGTCAAGGACAACTCCTCAAAGGGCCTGCACCAGATCTTCTTCAGTACAGATGTATAATATAAGCAGGTCTTGAAGTCAAAATACATTTGCTGTGTACTGTCTCCATCAATTATAAAGCTGAGAGTTGTGAAAAGTGCTTATAAACCCATTACAGTGAATAATTACGATGTTCTGAGTGCATAAGGTAAATACAGGGTAAATCTGAACCACTGTAAACCGTTTACAATGAACTAATTCCGCTTTTAATATTTTAAACCTCGCATAGGAAAAACAGAAGGCCTGTGTTTTGGCTTTGGGGAATTATTCAAAGTGGGCCGAAAACACCCAAGCTCTTGTTGCCGAAAACACCCAAGCTCTTGTTGCTTATCGCACGACTTTTGGGTAATTGACTTGGACATATAAAAAAAAAAAGGACAAAAAAAATCTCCATAAAACTTGAAGGTAAGCAGGTATGACATTCTAATGGGCTTCTTCATTAAGTCGCGCAGCGTGGGGTAATGTGTTTGAAATTAACGTGACATTTTCGACTCCAAAGACTTCCATTCAAAGTGCGTTCCCGCTCGCTGCGACGGTAATTTATGCACAGTTGTGATCTTATACAAAGTGGTGTTTTCTAAGCTGCAGAAATCCGACATCTAACATGGAAAACAACATGTAAACATCGGAGGGATTGTGAGTGTTGGGGAGGAGGAAATGGGGGAGTATAGTAAATGCAATGAGGGAGGACAGTTCACATGGTCTCTGTACATGGCATGTGTGGTACAGAATACATTATATATTTCATTTATTTGTGATCCAATTTAGCATATCAGAGGAACATCAAAGGATTATGTTGTATATGGGATGTGGGAGGGAGGTATAGCAGCTTAAAGTGATAGTATGTAACTTTGTGGAGATGGCACGTCACCTTCATGTTTCCATGGAAATAGAAAGTTAAAACCATACTTCAGAATATCGTTTATGGAGATGGACGTTTGTGTATAAGTTGGCTCTTTTAAAAGGTTCCTTAATGTGAACGCTTGGACCTGGATCTCATTTTTTAAAATAAAAATAAAGGTGACACAAGGGAGAGATTTGAGCACAAAAAACATATTTAGCACAATAACAGTTAAGTTAGTTTTAAAATGATTATTATTGTAGTGCAAAGTTTTATTTAGATACATTTGAAAGGGTAAACACACTCTCACTCTGTTTGAACCATTTTAAACACATTTAAGCCTTGGTCATTTCTGTCTGTGATTAGTTTGTAGATCAAATGAGTTCTCACATTGGCTTCTGTCATATAAAAAAACAGTAAAAGAGCCAGTCTTTTGAACGGCTCTCAGAAATGAACAGGTCCAAAAGATTCGGATCTCATAAAAGAGCCAAAAGTCCCATCACTACTATGGAATATTCTAGCCAAAGAAATATCATTTCCTTTAGAAACTGTGACTCGAACAAACATCTTTCTTGCATATTAGCATTCTGAATGCGCACACTCTAGTTGTTTAAAATAGAGAGTGTGTTAGATCCAATTTAGTTAGCTCCTCTCTTCAGGCAGATGTTTAAGCCAGAATCCTGTCAGAACTGAAGAAGTTTAGATGAGCAATGAAACATATTCACTCTTAAAAACTTTTGTTCACTTGAGATGATTTCATTTTCTTTTGCTGGAACGTACCTGGTTGACTGATGGATTAAACAGAAATAGTTTACAGCGAATATCTGTCTAACCTTTTCCATATATTCTGCACTGTATTCCCTCAGTGACTATTCAACTGGAACTCTCCATGGTGCTGAATTAGACAGGGTAATAAAACTAAAGACATTTGTGCAAGGAATCAAAATGATGTGCACTATGCAGCATGGTGGAGGGTCCGCCACATGTTTGTCTCCATGGAGATGTTATCACTTTGTTTGGAGTGTTCAAGTAGGTAACACCAGCAGGCCAAGTTACGGGTCAGATCTGATCAAGTCTGATCACAGCTTTTTCAAGGTATATTTGAGAAATAAAACACCTTGAGTAAACACAAAATAGAGTATAGAGTATATATAAATGGATATAGTTAACCTGCTAGCCACTGCATTTCAAATAGTAAGAGAGCATGGGCGCACTTCCTGTTTCATCGACTCTGGCTCCAATTCACTTTACATAGAAAACTTGTCACGCCTCTCTCTGTAACTGCTGCAGTGAGCCTCATCATTTTGGTCTTAAAATGTTCATATTAACCCACTCTACATGATCCTGGTATGTTTATTTCACTATTTTGTCCATAAATCAAGATATGATCATTAATAACGGACAAATTAGTTGGTTTCTTTCTCTGAGGCCGCTCCTGTTAGCGTTAGCAACAGGTTTGATTGACAGCATTGCTAAGCTCCCACTCCCTGCTAAATCAGCGGTGCGGGCCAGGAAGGGGTGTTACCTTCAACAGTCTGGCTCTTGATTGGCTCTTTGGTTGCTATGATACTTGGTGTGTATATACTTTGGTTGCTATGATACTCGTAGTCAGAACTCATCTCCAAATTTGATGAGGTTCATTTGGCATCACACTCACTTAGTCCACTCTTTATACAGTATGTGTGGAGCATTTCAGGTAAAGCAATCTCCACGGAAACAAGCGTGTAGAGTTCCCCCACCAGAAAAGTTAAGCAGTCCACCTTTAACTAAAAAGAACTTGAAGAAGAATGGCTAAAATATATGCAATGGAAATCTTCTCTATATTTGTATATTGCTGGTATAATTTATTTCCTTCCTTTCGCACTTGCATACAATATTAAATTTAAACTTGCTTTGTGCCAGCCATACTGTGCAGGATATAACCACATTGAGAGCTAACAAATAGCCCCTACATCATAATAAACATACTTATTGTGCACTCACTTACTTTAGATTGAGACTTTAAGCTAAACCACAAATGCAATGTGAAAAGCAATGTGTCCCCCAGGTTTCTTATTATTCGATGAGCAGCACAGAGCCTTCCCCATACTCTCCGCAGAGGTACAATATATCCAGTCAAATTACAAAATGAATGCAGTGAAGAAGAACAAACTACACAGGGGCGGCTGGGGAGAGCAAAGAACGCTCCTCCTTTGCCTGCGTCTGATCTAAAGGGCTGAGTTTTATCCAACACTCGGCGCTATTATCGTCATTTCCCGCTAAGCACCGGCTCCCCAGATGTTCCCCAGGGAGCGCCATCGAGCAGCGCCGCCGCCTTTGCCACGTTACCACGGCAACGCTCCCGTGCCAAAGCCCATTACAGAAGCAGACAAGTACACATCACTTTGGAGAAGAAGGGAGTGCTTAAGTGGCAGGGTTTTTGTTTTTTTGGGGTGGCGGGGGTTGAAATGAGAAAAATTATTTTATTTATTAATTTTTTTTATGTTTTTGTTGTTGAATTATGTTTTTAAAGGAGCACTATGTAACCTTTTGGTGGAGGGTCCGCCATCTGCTTGTCTCCATGGAATTTTTTTACTTTTCCTCGAATAGCCCACAGTATGGCATTGAACTTTTATATCTCCATGGAGACAAGCAGGTTCCATGTCAGATCAGTGGAGAGGTGACCTTGTTCACAGTAAGAATGATAGTTTTTAAAGATATTTTTCAGCAATGAAAACACTGGTAATTGAGTAAATGGAAGGATTTTGTTAAATGCATATTGTGAAACATGTAAAGCAACTCTAGGAAAGAAGGTGGTGGAGCCCTCTCCCACCTGAAATAGTGCACCTTTAAAGACCTCAGTTCCCCAAACAAAACATTTGAATTTCTGAATACCAACAGTCACCAGACCCAAAACAGCTTTACAACAGTTCTACACCTTTTCTACAATAGTTCCAAATAAGAATCTATCCAAGAAAAGACAAAAACATGGATGAAATTGACTGTTTGTCGTAATGTATCAGGCAGGTGGAACCAAGAGATGCAGTACATAGGGAAAGGTTTACAGTGTTTATTTACAATTAGTGAAATAAGTGCAAGCAATGAAGGTAGATTCGACGGCGAGTGGGGAGCGGGGTGCGAGCCAGGGTCCAGGAGCGTGACGTGGAGTGCAGAGGCGAAGACGAGGCAGACAATACCGAAGCAGGGAGAGAGGAGGCAGGGTCAGGAGCAGAGCCAGAGGCGAGGGAGCTGAGTCGGTCCAGGGAGAAGGATTTGAAGGGTAGCAAAAGTCCGATGAGCAAGGTAACAACAGGCAAAATCATGAGCAAGGTCTAGCAAGAATATTCAGTGTTTGGTCCTGGCTCCTCTTATCCACGGCAGGTGGCGTTGATTGCGCTGATGGATTCCAGGTGGGCGCAGGAGGAACCAGGAACTCCGCCCAGCTCCAGACTCAGGCAGGTGAGGGAGGGCAAGGGGCAACACAAGAGGCAAAACAAGGGGCAGGAAACACAGGGATCATGACACTCTTACATTAAGACAACCCTAGAACTGCACAGAACCCACACAAAAGAAGCTCACTTTGTCAGAACATACTTATACTATCAGTTCCTTGAAAACCAAAAAGAAATTCATTTTTGCATAGTGGTTGCAATCGTTTGTAACAATTAGAACATAATACAGTAATGCTCTCATATTCTGAATTGCCCTGAAGTAATTATCTCATCTACATTTAAACTGTTGAGTCATTTAATCAAGTACAAATGAAAGGGATTAACAAACAGCTCCCTGGCATCCCCTCTCGTGGAGTGTGCGTGTCCTCTATCACCCAAACAAGTGCCCTGATCAGGTTAAGCATGGCACTCAGACCTCTCCCGGTGTCCCCCGCTACGGTGGTCTGCAGCGGGGGGCCCTTTCAAGTCTGCGCTTTTGATTAAGTCCAGTTTTACGACAACAACAGCCGGGCCAGGTAATGAGTCTGGTGTGCCGATGATAAGGCTGCTGGCTACTACATCCAATATGGCCGTGGAAGAAATGCTTGTAAGCAAAAGACAAGTTTAGTATTTATTTTAAGGACTAGTGCATATGGTTGTTTTGCACTTTGGGGAGACACTTCAGCCACTTTGCCTATGTATTCAGGTGTTAGTGAAGTATGAAGTGATTAAACATTGACTACAGTGTAAAGTTCAAGTCATTATTACTACAAAGTTGCAGATAGAGTGGTTTGGGTTTCAAAAGTTTCAAAAGGTTATCAATTATCAACTCTGATTAGAACATCCATGATACAAAAAAGTTAATAATTAATCAGAACTTGTTAAATTTTTCCACCTGCAATCATAAAACATCAATCAGGCATGAGACAATGTGCATGTCCCCTTGTCCTTGTTTATGATCTTTTGAAATGCCATTAACCACAAATTGCACAGATTGAAGTGTGAAAAAGTTAAGATTTTTCAACAAATGCATAAATACAATCATTACTAAAAGAGACTGAACAAAAGTATGTAGCCTACTTGTTTATAATAGATAGAAGTTGCACAAAAAAAGCCAAGAGAATAATCCAACAAAGGTTTATAAATACATCATACTTCTCTATGCTATTGTAATTGTGCTAGTCTTTTCAATGTTACATGAAATGGTATATATAGTGGAAAAAAATGTGTATTTCTCTTTTGAATGTATGGTTCTAACGTATTTTTAAATAGTAAATGGTCACATTTTTATATAGCTCTTTCCCATCTTCAAGGCACAAGTGCTTTACATCAAAGAACCACTCACCCATTCACACATCCATTCATATACCAGTGTAGTAGTCTTGCTCAAGGACACGAAGACAGCATTTTTCTGTGGGAGCGAGATTTGCACTGCCAACTTGCGGGTCAGTGGATCTCACCTCTCAATCAATTATGTTCATGTCGATATTGGGATTCGACCAACCTTTGGATTAGAGGATAAACACTCTGCCAATTGAGCTACTGTTGCCTTTTAACCTCAAAGATTAATGCGAGGTAATCCACAATGACATGCCCCTTTTCTCGCTGCTTATACTTCCTGATTAGAACCAGGAAGTACAAGCACATGCGTCCTGTGCTCAGGTTTCTGCACTGGCTCCTATGGCTCTGAGAATAGACTTTAAAGTAGCTCTCCAAGGCCTAGCACTTAAGTACATCTCCGACATGTCAGTGGCATATGAACCATCGTCAGAGCCCGGCCTCCTGCTGGTGCCCGGAGTCAGGACTAAACATGGGGAAGTCAGTGTTTCAGTTTCCTTCCTGAGTTGGCTTCCTGAAGACGTTAGACAGGCCTCTACTTTGACAATCTTCAAATCCAGGCTCAAAACACTTCTGTTCAGTCGTGCACATGACTAAAAGGTTTTTAATGTTAATTTTATGATGATTATTTATGCTTTGATCTGTTTTTATCGTGACTTTAATGCCTCGCCTTGCCCTTTCGGAGTCTCGGTACAGCAAACGATACAAATGCACACTAAACCAACCATGCTCCCTTTATGACACATGTTAAACAATAATCTATGACCAACGTCCCCGTGCACCATCATCACCATCGCTCTTCCTCATTAGGCGGGTGACGGATGACTCACCTCTCCGCAGGTCGAGGTGAGGTTATCGATAGTGACGGCCGCAGTTACAGGTGGACCTTTGCCGCTAATACGTGTGAGTCATGACGGATGCTTTTGAAGGTTTGATTTTTGAAGTGACTCATCAGTTTTGGATGACCTTTAATTGCGCGGCGCTGCTGTGTCTTGAGGGTCTCTGATTAGTTTGGGTTGGACAGGATTAGACGGGCGCTCGAGGGGACTGTTGATTAATATTGGCGGAAAATTCACCTTGATTAATGCGTTTTGAAGTCATAATTAGGGCGTTTGGAAAGACAAATACTTCACTTTTCTGCAGGTAAGTGTTTGACATTTCAGAACTAAAGTATTTGCACAACTTTGAGGTAATTGTCCGGGTTTGGTCTGGGAGGTCTGTTGAGAATACTGAGAGATTGGGTTACTTGAAACTTTTGGAAGGCCATTTGACGTTATTGGATACAGTGGGTCTGGACATTGGATGAGACACAGAACCGCAGAAGGATTATTGCGGCTACTGTAAAGCTATAGTTTTCCATGCCTGTGTACTTCTTAAGGCAAATGTTTTTCAGTAATTCTCGAGACATGAGAAACTAACTCTTATATTACACAAAATTGAGCCTTAAGCCATGTTATAATGCTGTTACCTCCTCAAAAAACATACCTGATATTGTGTTTTCATTGATTCCCACATGTTTGAGTAACCCTTTATTATTAGTCTGTCTACATCTCCAAAGCTCAAAATGCTCCGTTCCACCTTGTGATGTCATGAAGAGGTAGTTTTCAAGTTAGCAGCTACCTTTTACCTTTGGTTCAGTAAAGATTGGCAATGCTACGGCTGAAATGATTCAAATGATTCTAGTGAAGCTGCATGGAGTTTAAAAACACAGTGGAGCACTTCCTGTATCACCACATAACATCACAAGGTGGAACGCAGTATTTTCTGTTTGAGAGAAGAACTCAGAACTCTTTGGAGATGAAACTATTAGTTATTGAAGGAAACAGCTAAGCATTCAATCCAAAAATGATGAACCCCATAATTATTTGTTAGGAACTCCAAAAACTGCCATGTTAAACTAATGTCTTAAAGTCTTTCTAACTGGCAACTCAGATTTGTGCTTGAATGATGCAATTAATCTTTGAAGCTGTTGTGGAAAATAATATTTCACCTTTGTTTAGAAGACGCTGAACTTTGTGCCACTTTTTATTTCATGTAGTTATGTCCAGTACAGAGATATTAAAGGGCTCATATTGCACTTTTTTTTTTTTAATCAATGTTATAATGGTGTTTCTTCATCACAAACAGACCTGGAGTTGTGTTTTGTTTCATTCACACATCTTTAACACACAAACTCTGCATATTTAGGCTGAGTTCTTCTGCCAGACACTCTGTTCCACCTTGTGATGTCATGTGGTAATACAGGAAGTGCTCTACTGTCTTTTTAAACTCCATGCACCTTTTTTGAGGACCATTTGGATAATTTCAGCCCGGGAATTGCCAATCTTTACCGAACAAAAGGTAAAAGGTAGCTGTCAACTTTAAAAAGTACCACCTCATGACATCACAAGGTGGAACAGAGCACTTTTAGCTTTGGAGATGTAGAAAGACTAATGATAAAAGGTTGCTCAAACATGTGTGAAAGAAGCAAAACACAACTTCAGATATGTTTTTGAGGAGGTAATGACATTGTAGCATGGTTAAAAGTATGGGAATATAGAACCTATAACACTAAATCAATAAACATTTTGACAGGTAATGGGCAAATTCTACTCACCATTTTGCCTGCCTTCCAGATAATTTTACAGTGTGGATAGTTTAGCCATAAATCACAGTTCAATTAGAATGCACCATCATGCACTAAATTATAGTTGAAATATTAAGCAGCCAAGATAAAGACTAGCTGACTATATAACCCCATAGGAACCATAATGATCACCGTGACTCATTCTTCTTTTTTAGTACTTTTGAGTTGGTTAGTGACATAAATCTGTGTTCAAACTTACCTCGAAGCAGCCAGAAACAGCTCCATTGCTTGAGGAAACTTGGACACGCCATCTTGCTTCCTCCCCACTCACAGACTCCGTTTCCCAGAGGCCTTTGCAACACCTGTTCCTGCTGAGACACACATCAAAAGTGACATTTTAACATCTGTCCAGTGCTTTCCACCACATGCGCTTAGTGCACATGATGACTTCACTTCCAAAAGGCACAACTTGAGAGGCTCATTAATTAGGCAAGCAAAATAGCCATCATTACCCAAGTATGAAAAATGTTGTTACAGTGAAGGGCACACTGATTACATAGGAGACTGCTAGTTCTTTTAAGTGCACCAACACACAGCCCAGTGCCACGGCTCTATTAAGGGCATTATATTGTGTTTTACAGCATGGGTTTGATTAGCCTTTAATGCGAAAATGACATTCCTATGCTAAAGTGCAGGATTTTTCGATGCACCATACCAAGGTTTGGTCTATACTAGCTACAGCTTAAAGAAGACATATTGTGCTTGTGTCTGTTATATACAGTAGATATACTCTATGACACCTGTGGATCATTATCTTCGCTGACTTGGGAGTTGTCTGTGTAGTTGTCCGTACCTCCTATGGAGAGTTGCAGGTCACGCTAGCGAGTAACACTTTTTTTTTTTTTTTTTCATTTGTACCAAAGTGGCCATGCAATGCTGCCAAATCCTGCACATATCACTGATTAAGAAATTGGATTTTTGGAGAAAGAAGTAAGTACGGTCTCCATTTGTCTCCAGTAAATTAGACTACTGTGACGTCCTGCTCTCTGGCCTTTCCAAACGAACATTAAGACAGCTGCAGTACATCCAGAACACTGCTGCTCAGGTCCAGCAAATACGAGCACATAAGTCCTGTGCTCAGGTCTCTGCACTGGCTTCCTGTAGAAGGAATAAGGAAGAATAGACTTTAAAGTAGCTCTGCTTGTGAACAAGTCTCTCCATGGCGTAGCACCAAAGTACATCTTCAACATGTTAGTGCCATATGAACCATCTCGCACCCTGAGGACTTCAGCGACTGGCCTCCTGCTGGTGCCCAGAGTCAGGACTAAACATGGGGAATCAGTGTTTCAGTTTTATGCAGTTAAAACCTGGAAGAGTCTTCCTGAAGATGTGAGACAGGCCTCGACTTTAACAAAATTTAAATCCAGGCTCAAAACTACAACTGAAAAGGTTTTTATTCTGCACTTTTCTCTTTTAAAGTCTTTCTTATCCTGTAAAGGACTTTGAATTGTGTATAAATTGTGCTATACAAATAAACTTGCATTGCCTTGCGTTGCCTAGTCAAACATGTATGAATCACAGGGAGAAGGGGAAACAACTATATGGTTAAAAGCTCTAAAACACTGACTTTGGATAATTGGTCCGCTTTAAGAGCAGCATTAACTTAAATATGATAGTGTATTCTACATGTAACTTGAAATAAGTAATCATTTTACTGGCTCTTGGGCCATGCCACATTGTTAATTTAATCCAACATTACTAAACTGTTTATTAAGCATGATTTGGCCAACACATTTCATACATGTTCTGGTCCTGTGCTCTTCTTTTAACCACAAAAACACATTAACTCACTTAGTACAGTCTTTAGATTGTTGGTTCCACATGGTTCTCACGCAGCAGTGCCTCTGATTGGATAAAATTCTCCGTCTTTGGCAATTGCTTCCTAACAGTTCTCATCCAACAAAACGCCGCATGTGATGTACAGTCTCGTTTCACTAATAGTTGCTTTTTACGATATACTACGAGGCATTTTAACCTTAACTAGGAGAAGTGAAAGTCAGGTAGGCCTTAAAGTTGAAATATTATGTTGTAGTGGTAAATGCTTTATCAATTTGAAATCAAAATTTGTATTGGTCATGAAGGACATACATTATAACACACTGCAATGCGCAAAACATAACGACTCCTCCCATTCCCCGCACTTTCTGATTATGCTTAAAAAGATTAGAACCCATTTATCATTGTGTATCTTCAGATTTGAATTGATGCTATACTGCTACGGCACAAAGTTTTCGCAGAGCCGCTCTTGGGAACGCATCAATAGTCTGTCTTGTGCGACATGAAAAACTTCCCAAACACCCATCGATCACGGCTGGTCTGCGTGAAAGAGGACAGTATGGATGGAGGATACAGAGGGGAGAGCGGAGAGCGGAGAGGGGGGCTTTTGTACGGCTCCTATGGTGACTCATGTCCGCCCGCTGAACGCTTTAAAAGGAGGCAGTTGGAACGGTGAAATTGGACAATATTGGACAGTTCTTGAAGATTTTGGATGTCGAAACAAGAAAATATGATGAGAATATATAGAAAACATTTATTTGCACTAGATTGCGGAACAAAACAGATTGGGGATCACTGTGTAAGCATTCTATACCCAGGTGAGGTCTATCTTTTGTGTTCAAACTGACGACAATGTGGTAAAACTCAATGCATAATCAGTCATTTAAAGGTGCATTATGTAACTTTTCTGCTGGGGGTGTCTGCCATCTGCTCGTCTCCACAGAGATGTTGACGGATTGCCTGGAATGTTTCAAAGTACGGCTCTAAAATTATCTACATAGAGTTAGTTTGAGTGCAGGTGTTTTTATTTCTCAAAAGTACCTGGAAAAGCATGAAAACATAGTGTCAGCCATGTGAGTCCATGGGGAAGTTTAATGCCATTCCGTGGAACTTTTCATCTCCTTGGACACGAGTCACATAGTGCACTTTTAATCAAAATAATATCATAAAGTTATTGAAGCATGTGATGTTTAATATAGAAACATTTGACTAGAAATGGTAGATTTTTGTTCTGTTGTGCATGAGTTTCAGTTTTTTGTTACAGGCAGTGGTGGAAGTAGTAAAGTGCTGTACTTAAGTAAAATAAATATATCTAAAAATTCTACTAGTACATTTTACAGTGGATACTTTTTACTTTTACTTCACTACATTTGGATCTGTACTTTCTATTCCACTACATTTTTGAACTTGACTAAAAAGGACAGTACTTTTCATATGATTTAAGGGGTTATTTTTACCATATTTTTACCATACTCGGCCTAAAGTTTTTGAGTTCAAGCTTCAGCTTTGAGAAAACAAAAATAAATTCACAAAATTCATAAGAAAAGTTAAGTTTAATTCATTCGTATTGAAACTGTTGACCAAAATGTGCATCATTTTAATCCCTATCACTATTTTTTATTAAATTAACAACACTTGTGCGAAATACTTTTACTTCTTACTCTTTAAGTACATTTTTAAACAGGTGACTTTGAGGATAAATACAAATATATGTTGATTTACGTTCTCTATTGCTATGGCAACGGCCCTACTTTTTCATCATTCTGAAACCAATGGAATAATAATTGAAAATAATACAATTTCTCTCATATAAGGTATGGTTCAAAAATTGTGGGTTTAACTCTTTCACATATATCGTTTAATCAATATCGACAAACTGCGTCTTCCAAGTGTGACATCAGACCAACTATCATTGTATCCCTTCTTTGTAAGTAACCATTTGCTTCTTTATAACTTATTTTTTTTATAAATGTGATAAAATTTCGATTATGTTAATTTCCCTGTTAAGACCCCATGTTGTGAGTAGTTAAATACCTGACTAGACCGTTAAACCAAGTAACCAAGCACATAAAACGCCATAGACTCTGCTTTTGACATCCATTTTGACAATTACTTATGTAACACAATCCTTTGCCAGCTGGTGGTGAGAAGCAATGTGACACTTTTATCACAACTCCAACAAAAGTAATTTACTCGGCTCAGTCCTTTTGTGCTTCACTGGGAAATAAATCATCCAAATAAAAATAAATAAAGGGGGCGTCCCGGGTGGATCTGACAGTTCAATGTCTTCCAAAGGCCTGTCTGGATGGTGGGCCAGTCCGCGATATAACAGAGGAAATCCATCATCCATCTATGGGACGCTTTGGTGGTCCATTGTGGGTAGTGGAACAGCTGGGACCGGAGCCGGGCAGCTGTTTAAGACTCTTCCCACAACGTGATCGGGTTTGAAATGAAGGAGTAGAAAGTCTAAATGAGAAGGAATGAGTTTGTACAATAGTGTTTCTCAATTTAGGGTATAGGCACCTGGGTTTACGCAAGAACTTACTATGGCAAAGGTCCCCAACTACCGGGCTGGAGATCGGTACCGGTCCGTTACACATTTGCTACCGATTCGCAAAAAAACTGTAAATAATTTATCAGCGACCGCATCTTCTACGATGTAACTTTCGCCCGTCCCTCATGACACACTAATAAGCTTGTCCGTAGATATATAATGAAAATCCTGATGGGAAATCGCCACAGAAATCCATTTGATATAACGACAAGTATATTATATCTGTGCTAGATCTGCTCTTGTCCTCCGCAATGACGCATTAGACACGTCGCCCAAAAGTCGACCCACAAGCTCGTGAAAATGAGCCAAAAACAAAAGTCTTTGGAGAGCTTTTTTGCAAAGGGGAAAAGGCCAAACTGAGGAGCCAGAAGAGGAGCCAGAAGAGGAGCCTACGACCTCCAAGAAAAAGAAAGATCAATTTAACAGACAATACTAGGAGTCGTGCTTAAAATCTGGGTTTGTCGCTACAGGTGACTCTCACGCGCCGAGTCTGCTCTGCGTAATGTGCAGGAAAAAGCGAACGAGGCAATGAAACCTTCAAAACTGCTTTGGCACATGGAGACTAAGCACCTGGATTAAAAGATAAGCCTTTGGAGTTTTTTAAAAGAAACAAACGTGAACAAGAAGTAAAGAAGAAACAAGCGCAGGGCTCACACTGATTCAGCGTTGTAGTGAGTTGTATTTTTTATGCACTTAATTTATTTTTGCCGTATTTATCTGCCACGTGTAGAAGGCCAGTCCGTGAAAATAAAACCTACATTATTCAGGTCCGTGGTGCAAAAAAGGTTTCAGACTAAAAAACAAACAAAACAAAGAAACACTCTGTTCCACCTTGTGATGTCATGTCGTAATACAGGAAGTGCTGTGTGGTTTTAATCTCTACACACCTTCGCTAGAATCACTTGGATGATGTATTGCCAATCTCTAATCTGAACAAAAGGTAAAAGGTAGCAGTTAACTTCAAAACATGACATCACAACGTGGAACAGAGCATTTTGAGCTTTGGAGATGAGAAGGAGAAACAACTATTACACGGTTAAAATCTCGGAAAAGTTAATTTTGCAGAATAGGTCTGCTTTAAGTCATCATTGTGCCATGAGATCAGCAAAAGAGCAAAGGATCACCCTGTTACTGTATGTGGCGCCATAAGCATTAACCTTAACCCCTACTTTAATTTCTTTTTGGCACAGGTATTGTAACTTTAAGCGTTATGAAAGTGCATGTATACGGATTACCACCACTGAAGCACATATATCAAGTATTACCCTGACGAGCATTCAGAGGTGTTTACTGATGTGACATTAAGCACAGATTACACACAGTCCTGATGTATAAGGAGTTTACTGCACTCTCACAGGGCCTCAGCCGTTACAGCTGAAGGGCCCATGATACACAGGATGCTGTCTGATCTGTGTTATAATGTTGTTTCCTCATCACAAACAGACCTGGAGTTGTGTTTTGTTTCATTCTCTCATGTTTAACACACAAACCCTGCATATTTAGGTGTTTTTGTCACTCTGTTCCACCTTGTGATGTCACGTGGTGAAACAGGAAGTGCTCCACTGTGTTTTTAAACTCCACTTACCTTCGTTAGAATCATTTGGATGACTTCAGCCCTGCCAATCTGTACTAAAGAAAAGGTAAGATTATTAAAAAAAAAAAAAAAAAAAAGTAAGACTATTAAAAATGAACAAAAAAAATTATAAACACAAAAAATATTTTGTTTTGTTTTGTTTTGTTTTGTTTTGTTTTGTTTTGTTTTGTTTTATTTTATTTTATTTTATTTTATTTTATTTTATTTTATTTTATTTTATTTTATTTTATTTTATTTTATTTTATTTTATTTTATTTTATTTTATTTTATTTTATTTTATTTTATTTTATTTTATTTTATTTTATTTTATTTTATTTTATTTTATTTTTATTTTATTTTATTTTATTTTATTTTATTTTAGTTAGTCTATTCATACAGAAATTGTTCAAATACTAGTACCTGGGGAAAAAAAAAATCCTTTTGTAATATTGGTTCAAAATACAAGATGAATTTGAATGAGACTGAAAATCTAAAAGTCAGAAATCAGAGCATGGGAAATGGCGCATGTTCAAATCTTTTTTTTTCCCTCTCCCTCTTTTTTCTCTCGAGTGCATGTGCAAAATGGGGAGAACATTTCTTTTCATATTACTGGAAACTCTCTCAATCAGCCACTCCAGCTTTGAAAAGGCGTCAGTGGGCTCCCAATGACTAAAGGGAAAAAAGACAAGCGCTCAGACTCAAAAACGAAAGAAATGATGAACAGATGTGCAGCCCACCTGGAAGCTCAATGCTACTATTTCAGATTTTAAAGGATTCAAAATGGCTACCAGTATCAAATGCCAAAAATTTTACACTCTACTACAACAATCTACTTTCAGCGTATTCAAGATTTCTTCAGCTCGGTCTACAAAGTTGGGTTTCAGAGGTATGCATCGAGTAGAGTAGGTTTAACGTTGGGAAATGTGATGCTAAAGAGAGTTTGACATGGTCTGAATTTGCTATAGTGATGATATAGTCTTTCCTGATGCTTAATGTAACACTAAAGAAGGGCATCTGCCTTAAATTAAAGGTGGTTTAGGAACGGACAGTCATTCATACAATATTCAGAGGTTCATTAGCTTACCATTTACAGGCGCCATTTTGAGTACTTTCGATTTTATCATCCAAATAAAGTTAAAGTTTAGGTGATTGTCACTTTGCCAGTCAGGGCCAAAATAAACTTTTAAAAGGTGCACCATGTATGTTCTACGATATGTGACCAGGTTAGGTTACAGGTCAGATCCGTGAAGAGGCGATGCCGCTCACAGAAAGACCACAACCATATTACTCCATTTTCTGATCTATGTTATAATGTTGTTTCCTCATCACAAACAGATCTGGAGTTGTGTTTTGTTTCATTCTCACATGTTTAACACACAAACTCTGCATGTTTAAGCTGTGTTCTTCTCTCAAACTGAAAACACTCTGTTCCACCTTGTGATGTCATGTGGTAATACAGGAAGTGCCCTCACTAAAATCATTTGGGTAATTTCAGCTCTGGAATCTCAACGGAACAAAGGGTAAAATTTAGATATTAACTCGAAAACAATAATTTCACGACATCCGGTTAATCCCTCAGTCGTCCAGGTCCGATCCAGAGCAAAAGACGAAATTTAAATCTGTCAACTGGATAAATCGTTGAAGGAGTGAAGCCGCTTAATCATTTCTGACATTTCATGACATCACAAGGTGGAACAGAGCATTTTGAGCTTTGGAGATGTAGACAGACTAATAAAGGATTACTCAAACATGTGTGAATGAAGCAAAACACAACTCCAGATCTGTTTTTGAGGAGATAACAGCATTATAACATGTCTCAAAGCTCACAAGAGTCAATTTTGCGTAATATAAGACCAATCAAAGCGATATCATCACCGTGGTAGCGCACCCCTCACTGGAAAAGTTACATAACATTACATACCCAACTCAAGCTCCTATCTGTGTACCACTTTGTACCTGCACTAAATATCTTTGAGCTGTAAAATGAAAACATTTTTATCCTAACCTCCTGTGACTTGTGAATAATAAGTCTGCTACTTAATCAAAACAAAGTACTGCAAACATTAAGAACGACTTTTCAACATTTCTCTATTTCTCAAACGTCTAAAAGTTGCAGAAAATGCATCAGATGAGTCATTGCTGGAGGAAATCTATTCATTTAGTCATACAGAGGTGCCAAGTTATTTATTGCCCGTCAGTGCAAGCTGTTAGTTCAATTTCATTTCGGCTCGTGGAGAGAAAATAAAAAAATAAGATGCCAGGGAGGAAACGTGAAGAGAATGAGTTTATTTATTCAACAGGATGTGCTCGTGTCATCTGCTTTTTTCCTCTTTTACTTTAACACCAGCAACATATTTTATCTTACACTGACGGATGACGAGGTTTTACAGAACAAACACGTGACTTCCAGTGTCTTAAAAGTCGAAATAACCCAAATTCGTGCCTCGGTTTGTCATCGAGGCTTCAGACGGTGTCAAACTTCAGCCAATTTTGACTCCAGGATGTTTCAGAATTTTAAATCGAAATTGTTTCTTTCACATTTCTTTCAATCAAGCCGAGTATTTATCTCATTATTGTTACCAACCAGTGCTGTAACTGCGTTGTCTCGGATATGTACATCTGAATCTGTGTGGATATGAATATAATGAGATTTGTGTGATTTTGTAATACATGTACAGACATACTAGAAATGTACTTTACCTGCATAACACGGGGGTGGGAATAAATATTACTTCATCCCACTCACTTTCGAGCAAAGGCGCTTTAGTCTGAAGATATTTTGTGTGATACATTCAAAGTGTATTCATGCATTTTTTTCCCCCTTTCTTGGATAAGTCAGAAAAGTATCCAAGACCAGAGCTCGAAATAAACAGTTTTAACATCTTATATTACACAAAATTGACTCTTGTGTGGCTTAAGTCATGTTACCTCCTCAAAAACATACCTACAGTTGCGTTTTGCTTCATTCACACATGTTTGAGTAATTCTTTATTATTAATCTGTCTATATCTCCAAAGCTCAAAATGCTCCGTTCCACCTTGTGATGTCATGAAGTGGTAGTTTTCAAGTTAACCGCTACCTTTTACTTTTAGTTCAGCTGGGATGGGCAATTCCAGGGCTGAAATCATCCAAATGACTCCAGTGAAGGTGTGTGGAGTTTCAAAAAACACAGTGGAGCACTTCCTGTTTTACCACGTGACATCACAAGGTGGAACAGAGCGTTTTCAGCTTGAGAGAAGAACTCAGCCTAAATTTGCAGGAAGTTTGTGTGTTAAACTTGCGTGAATGAAGCAAAACACAACTCCAGGTCGCTGAAAGGCACACAAAACTGTGCCTTTCAGCAAATAAATGGACTTCAATCTACTCTTTTGTATAGAATTCGAACATTAAAACACATTATATACAGAACAAATATCTCCTTTGTTCATGTTGCGCAAGGTATTTTTGAGCAATAAAACACATGTGACTGAAACAACGCAGCATGGAATCAATTTAATACCAAACTGTGGAACATTTTAGACAAAAAGCAAGTGGTTTACCAGAAAAGTTACATAACGCGCCCTTCATACAAGCGTCAGTGGTCAGAGTCACGACAAAACCATTAGAACTACACAAATGCATTCAAGATACAACCTCAAAAGAATATTTCTATTGTCCCACACTCACCAGAACAGTCCACATAACCTTGCTCCATCTCAGGAGAATCCCCATCTTGCCAAAAGTACCATTAGATTATCCGTAGGGCCCCTCCTGATTGCTGAACTACTGTAAAATTGAGCATTTGGGACTGAGTAGTTTTGGCTTCGTCCATCTGCTCTGGGACGTTAAATCTCCAACTGCAGTTTCGGTTTATTTTGAAAAATAGTTTTGAGATTTTAGGTCAAAAATGTCTCTAAAGTCATTCGAAACTTTTGCTACAACATTGCGCATTCACCCCACGCGCCCTCAAGTAGTATTTGTACCTGCGTTTGTTTAGAAAGTGCCTTAAATCCCCCAAATACCATTCTTCTCTTCTTACCAAACTTTGCTTTTTCAACAGTTTGTCCTCAGGGGCCACCGTATCAGCCGCAGTGTTTACCGCTCTGATGGCAGACTGTTAAAATGTAGCAAGAAGTTGTGTTTCGGAGCCGCGTTAAGTGCACTTGCATTAGTGGCGGGATTGTGCAGTATTTGAAATGGCATTGACGAGAAGGAGGATAAAAGTATTTTTCGAGGACAGTGTTTTACATAATGTTTGGAAAGGTGACGCGAGGCCACTAATCTACATGCAACACTGAGCCTTTGACTTCACAAACAGCAGAGGAGAGCTACTAGATACTTATACACCAACAATTTATGGGTGTATATGAAAAAAAAAGATTGTATTTGGGAGTTGCAATGAAAAGCAGAAGAGATAGAAAGTAGCAAAGCACTAAACTATTACTACTAGTACTTATTTACAGTATTTCGATCTGTATTTTAGCCCTGTACCTAACCGAATTGCATCAAATGTTCCACAGTACGCCCTCAAACATATCGCCATGGAGACAAGTAGGCGCTATCCCCAGGCCAAGTTACAGGAGAAGAGTGAAAATGCACCTTTTTTTTTTACTTGCAAGTATTTTTGAGCGATAAAACACCTCAAATTTACCCCGGGACATAACTTTAATGCCATACTGTGGAACTTTCCAGGTAAAGCGATAACATATCCACGTAAACGAGCGAAGTGACCGGAAATGAGCACAATTTTTCATCAAGATCACACAAAAACTTCTTAAGTGAAATACATTTACGTTTTTTACTCTACTGAAAACTCAGAAACGTCAAGTTGAAGTAGTCGCAGTAGTCATTGAAAAAGAAGAATTAGAAGTAATATTATATCAGTAATATTCAGGATTGTAGTAGCAATATACCACAATTAGTAATGTTATGGTAGGATCAGTAGTTTCAATTTGATTTGTATAGAGTTTGATTGATTGTGTTTTTAGACGTAGACTGGTGGCTGATAGTGGTTGTAGCAGTAGTAGTACGTGTTAACAGTATTTCAAGGTAGTATTACTAGTGCTTGAGTCATTTATAACAGCTCCATTCCCAATATTTTACATGCTCTTCTTGTCATTCAGATCACATTTAACCAACACAAGTGTCATCTCACCTCCGTGTCTTTTTAGAGGAAAAAAAAGGTCGTTTATCTGCTCACGGCGCGTCATAATTGCCTTTCTGAAAGCCCTAAATGACAGATAATACCCCACTCTTCACCATCTTTGTATCATTTTGCCTAAAGTGGACCCTCTCCGCTCAAAATTATCAATGATACCTGCCGATAAAGCCGGGAATAAGTGACACAGTTAACCCAAGCCTCTTATGAAACCGAGCTTTTAGATGCAAAACACCCAGAAGAGAACGGAGCCTTATCATAGCTTTTATTGTTTCCCTTGGGCTCGTGAGTAGAGCGCCGCATCTGCATATAATAACACGCGATGTAAGCCCCGCGGATCATACGGCCTCGGAATAAATGGAAGAAGACAATGTCAAGCAGAGAAGATGCTAGTAATTTGGTGAAAAGTGTCAGGTGCCCGAAAGTTGAATTAAACAGCTGGGTCGAAGCGTGAGTTTGGAGTATCTTAGGCCCCGGAACAACGTCAACCAGGAAATGCAGGTTTATAATGGAGATTATAAGAGGATAATGGAGATTGAGGTATCCATGGGTTACGCAATGAGGGGCGTTTCCATAGAATTAAACAATGTAAAGCAAAAATATCAGATCTTTTGAATGGTCCTCAAAAATGTTGCCTGTAACAGAAAGATGAAACCATGAACAGGTGAAATAGAAACATGGATTATACTGTAATTGCTGCTAGTGGCATAATCCAGATTAAAGAAGACCTGTTTTGCTTGTGTTTGTTCTATAGCTCTAATCTATGACACCCGTTCATCGTTCTGTTATAATTTGCACATTTTAAATCACAATGTTCATCTAAAACAGCTAAAAAGAAACAAGTCCACTCACGTCCGTGTTAGAAAGCCCAACGAGAGCTGACGTCACAGCAGAATTTTTTCCATTTGTACCAAAATGGATACGCAGTGCTGTCGAATCCTGCACGTATCACAGATTAAGAAAATGAAATTGAAGAACGAAGTAAGTACAGAGCAGTGGGTGTATGTCAGTGTTGGTGAAAATAGGGATTGAGCAGCAGTATGGAGTCTTTAAAATAAGCGATTAAATGTCGCTTAAACATGCACAGATCGCTCCAAATACAACTTCAGGTGAGTAAATGGTCAGGAGAGACAACTGATAGCTGTAATAAGCTTTTATATTCAAAAATTGTTATTTGAAGTGCTTCAAGGTTAACAAGTTACATGATTATATAGATCGGTTGTTTGTGTTTAAGTCTAAAATATAAAAACAGCAAATATTTCTTATATTTTTCAATAACTTTAAGAGAGCAGTATTACAAACTGTTGTGCAGTTGATGCAATCAAATAATATGAGGTTAAATTCAACCACGGCCATCCACTTTTGAGCCTTGCACATAATCTGAAATTCAAATTCACTGAAGCTTTTTAGAGGTTACATTTTATCCAAATAACTTAAGTTTGTAATGTTCCTATTGCACTGTGGATTCTGGTTAGAGTTGACTCATCTGTATATTTTTGTTATTCCCTGTTCCCAATATCTTGCCTGTCAGTAATTACATTTCCAAATCACATCATGACCAAACTGTTATGAAAGAAGATGATCACTTTTTTTCTGCACCAAACGCTCACTGCCAAACTGTGGAGTACCACTGCCATCTAGTGCCCGAAATGAAGAATGCACTCTGGAACTGCTGCAACACTACTTGGATGAAAGAAGACCATGATAAAATTGTAGAAAATTTGTTGTTGAATGTGGTAGGAGGGGCCAATTCTGGAAATTTAAGATTATAGATACAAAAAACAAAAAATAAAAAACACACCATATGATTTTTTTCAGTTTTTATCGATTGTAACTCTCATAGATTGAAAGATTAATGGGTACCAATATATATTACAACTCTGACTGTCCAGTACCACACGGAGTCTTTATTTACACAAAAACAAAAAAGAAGTAAACCATTTATACAATTCATGTGGCATCACTGAAATAGCAGGGCATTCTCCCAATAAGTGGAACGAGGGCCAACCAAGGAGGGACCGCTGGCAACCCTTTTTGTACCATTTAAACTGAACATTTTAACAGGAATTTTTAACAGTCTATTATTGAAAAAAACAATGTTAGTTGGTAGTCTTTTTGTTTGCTTTCATTAGCGCCTTTATAGCTCGGGCTCTCATCTCCAGCTCTAACAGTTCCAGTTGTTGGATTGAAGGCTGACATACCACTTCGGTGACAGAAGGGGGCGCACTTTGTACAGCCCCTGTAGTTTGAGGTTGGTTGACACTTGGTGCTGCAGGTGCAGTAGCTGAAAATGACAGGATCTCACTTACACTCTTGTCAATGGCACTTTGAATGTCTTTTTTGGGCTCATTTGGTTGGACCACGAGAGGCTGCTCTGTGACCGGTTCAGGTTTAACTGCAGGGTTTTCAGGCTCTGTGTTTTTGCTCGAATCATCTGCAGTTTTATCAGTTTGTTCCTCTTTAGGCACCTCAATGTCACTGTCATCTGCATTTATGCTCAAGACGTCGCTCTCTTCACTTGAACCTCCGACTTCTGCAATAAAAATACTGGTCACTTTAAATAGCTCAGTTTAGTTTTTTTTTTTCTTTGATATTTTACTTTAAAATGTATGAATTGTTATTATTATTATTATTATTATTATATTATTATTATTGTTATTATTAAATAATACTACTTAACTAATTAATATTACATACTGCCAAAGCACATTGACACACATTTATCGGACATATCTGCTTTGTTCAAAAAGTATCAATTGTCTTTGTGATAGGGCAACATATTTACCTTTAGTTTCCTCATTTTTTGTTGATTCTTTGAGGCAAGATGTTGAATCCACATTGTTGTCTTGCCTAAATATATATATTTTTAAAAAAATTAATGGACAAAAAAGAAAAAAAAAAAGACTAAATGAAATAGTGTTATCGACTTACTGGCTCTCCACCGGCTCCTCTGAGGTTTCTTGTGAGGGTGTCAACTCCTCACCTTGTAAAAGAACAGACAGAACTGAAGATTGCGTAGTGGGCTTTTATAATTTACAAATGCAGTCATGAGAGTAAAATACCTGTTAGGATCTGGAGAAGATTTTTCTCAGAGATTTGTTCCAGTTGTTCCCAACACAACTTTCTAATTTCACCTAAGCTGCAATCCTGTAAATATTTTCAAGTTAAAAGCATTCACAAAGTCCAAACATCTAATGCCAATATTTACCCTTTTTAAATTTTTATAAAGTAAACAGTATGGTTTTTTTATATATTTTTTTTTTTTTGAGTGGCCGAGGTCGGCTTACATTTTGCACTTTAAACATTTTCTAATAATTCATGTGAAAATTAAAACAGACCATGAACAAAAGGCAATAAACCTTGTAAAGAAAAAGGCTGTAGTTGCTATAGTTCATTCAATGCTGGTGCAAAATTTCCCATAAGCTCCAAATTGAAGAATTTATTAAAAACTTGCACAAGTATATTTGAGTGTGATGGCTGTTCAATTTTATTACCAATTGTGAGATTTGGTAAATTTTTATTCAGTCAGAAGTGGGCATTTAAAACTCATAGTTCGTCCACTGGTTTTGTTTACCTTGAATTCATCTGGCAGCATCTTGCGTAGTTTCTTCTCTCCCAGGACGTGGAAACACTGCTGCAGCATTTCCTCCTTTTGTGAGACGAAGGCCGTGATTGGCTGGAACTGTACAGTGAGGTCTAGTCCTCCTTGAACAGTATCACTGCCAATTCGGTGTCCTGCCGATTCGGTCCAGCTCTGCATCCGCCAAGTCATCTTTGGACTCCAGCTAAAACAAAGCAAA
Organism: Periophthalmus modestus; assembly: GCA_019594935.1. Classification (NCBI taxonomy): domain Eukaryota; kingdom Metazoa; phylum Chordata; class Actinopteri; order Gobiiformes; family Gobiidae; genus Periophthalmus; species Periophthalmus modestus. The sequence goes on from JAIEZT010000107.1 coordinate 16,036,420, forward strand.
TACTCAAATGTTATTTTAAAGCAACCATAATATTGTTCAATTTAGGAGCTTAGCAAATAGTTGGAATGTTTTTAGTAAGTAGGTAAATAAGTTAGTATAAAAATAGTTTTTACTTTAACAGAGTAGATTATGGTGGTCTCCCATAGTCTAAAATTCTGACCTATAGTCTAAAAACAACAAGTAATATACTTTGGCAACAAAAGGGATTCATAGATGTCTTGCAGCTCTAGTTAATTACCAGTGTATTTCAGCTTGGTCCTTTGACAAACCTGATAATCTCTAAAAATCTCTAAAATCAGAACACACGTCTACACATCCTACACATGGCTACCAAAAAACAACTGTGTATCTGAAAACTTTTGTCATTATTCTAAAACAAAACGAGGCTGGGAACTTGATGTGAACAATCGCACATTATTGCCTAGTTTGTTCAAATCTACCTCCACAGTGTAATCGGTGCTTCGTCGCTTCCTTGTCTCCAGTCTGTCCTCACATGGAGCATGTTTCCTTTTCTTTTCAGCGCTACTCGTTTTCTTTTTCAACATTTTGCAGATTGTTTTTGTAGCTGCTCCAGTCCTGTTGATGTGGCTCTGCGTTGTGTTCTGAGTGTTACTGTAAAGATGACAGAGGCTCAGTCCAGGTTTAGTAGATTGATCAAAAATACAAATGGCAAAGAATAAAACTTATAATAAAAGTAAATTAGTAACAAAAAGACTGTTATTAAAGACCTTGATAAAGTAGCAAAATGACTGATCTAAAAGCATGATTTGCATTACAATTACTGGCTGATAAAATGCATTAGAGAATTTACTGTATTATTTATTATTATTATATAAATACAATAGAGGATTTATTAGAGGCAATTACAAAAAAAATAGACTATTTACAAAACACTGATGAACAAAAAAATAACAATTCTCTCTGGACCCTAAATTGTGTGTGTTTTACCTCAGAGACGCTGCACAGCTCCGAGGACACGAACACAAACTCTTACAGCATCACATTTACGCACATAATAACAACAAAATAATAATAGTGTTTGAAAAAAGAATGAATTTCTATTAGTCTGTTACATTTTCAGATGGAAGAGGCGCATTCGTCTTTACGTCGCGGGCATATGACGTCACGCATGCGACGACTTCTTCTTGTCATGAAAATAGAGCCGACTCCAACTCGTTTTTTTACTGCCACCTACTGGTCTATAGGCAGCATCAGACAAGCAAGGACGTTAATAAAGGATTGTACTATTTGCAATGACACCTTAAAGTCTTTAGGGGAACTGGTGGAATTCTGATGTTAATAACAACATTTTTTTATATATAAAATGGATGCAAAATGAGACAATAATGATCTAATTCAAACTGCAAACTACTTATAGCCAAAATAATAAGCTACATCAAACCAGAGACTATATTAAAACTACACAAAACCAAATTATTCTACTTGATTTTTTAAGCTACAAATCTGAAGGATCTGTGCTGCTATAGCTACTTATTTACAGATTAAAGGTGCACTATCTAACTTTTCTGGTGGAGAGCTCCAGAATAGGGAACGCCTTGGGGTCCCACCGGAGGAGCTGGAGGAAGTGTCTGGGGGGAAGGGAAGTCTGGGAGTCCCTGCTTAGACTGCAACCCCCCGGCCCGGCCCCGGATAAGCGAAAGAAAATGAATGGATGGAGTTTTAGACTATGTAATTAAACATGGAGATAACATTTCCATGGAGAAAAGCAGAAGGATGAAACTTTTCACAATACATTCAATGTCACGGTTGTTTGCACTGGTCAAACCCATCTTCACAGTGAAACGTGCCATTACAGTGACCCTCTCAGACTCTAGGTGTTCACTATCTCCCACTTAAAAGCTCAAGAGTCCAGAGAGAAAGTCAGTGACATGTCCTCAACGTGCTTCATGCGGTCACACCATTAGCTCTTTTCGCCATCTGTTCAGCAAATACAATAGATTATGTGTACTTCAGATATTTCAGACATCTGGATGACACACTGTTATGTCGTGCTTTCATTAAAACCAACAAATGCATCGCGTATCGTAAAACTGCCTGTACTAGAGTCAGACATGTTTTTACAACACTGATAAAGCAGAACATCTGTTTGGCTCTTTTGGATTTAAATGTGCATCTGTAATTAACATAAATCTGTGCTAGACTAGTAATTATAGTTACTTGATTACTTGAAATTCTTAAACAGCCAATAATGTGTCTTAAAAACTTAGAGTAGCCCATCTTTATTCATTAAAGAGCCACCGTGTAACCTTTCTCATGGAGGGTTCCTCGTTATAACATTAAATAGATCTTTTTGTGTGTGTTTCCTAAATAACAGGTGTTTTTTATGCACAGATTTGACCTGTCCCTCCCAAAAACTCTGTCTGCACTGCTGTGTTTAAGGGCCATGCCGTAAATTTCTCTAATTGGCTTCCTTCACCTACTGCAAATGTGGTACAGCTGTCTGCCCAAGCTATGCCCAGTTATTATCCCGATGCCCTTCTCCAAAATACAATGAAGATGGCGACTGGATGCACAACAAGAAGCTTGTTAAAAAGGCCAGAGGAGATGGAGGGTGGTGCGTTTAGGAGCTGTGGAAAAACAATAACAATATAGTTGGAGCGAGGCTTGTCTTAAAGTGAAGCTATTGCACTAGATCATGGTGGTTTTAGTGGCTCGGTTGGTAAAATGTTTGTCCGCTGATCTGAAGGTTGGGGTTCGAATCCCACTTTTCACATAAGCGTCATTGCTAGAGGTTGGCAGTGCGATTCCAGCTCCCAAAGATGAGTGCTGTTGGTGTGTCCTTGGGCAAGACACTTTGCAAACCACCTTCTCCACAGTGTCTGCGTAGTGTCTACTGGTGTGTGAATGGGTGAGTGGTTCCTTGAAAAAAAAAATTGACCATTTACCATTTTTATTTATTCAACTCTTGTGGGTTTTACACTATAATTAAACACAATATTTTATTTATTTTTAAATGTTTTACTGTGATCTTCCATTTTTTACATATCCTACATTGTTATTTAATTTGGAGTGACTTCACTTGGACTGGTTCTGGTTCCTATCACCACCTATTACATTATTTATTCCCTGATCTAAATTAGGGCTGAACATGGCTACCAAATCAGATTACCAGGAAATGTATTATTTGAAATGTTCAGATTGTGATAAGCTAACATAAATAAATAAATAAATAATACATATTTATTTATTTATTTATATTTATTTATTTTTATTTATTTTAAAATATGGGTGCATCAGGTCTACCTAGATAATCTTTATTTATTTATTTATTTTCATTTTTTATGTATTTATTTTTTTCTAGGTAGACCTGATGCGCCCATATTTTCAAGAAGTTCCTGATTTGTTCCAATGCATTATGTCTTTATAACAGCCACATTTCCAGCTATATTGCCTTGTAATCACTCAGAAATATCTTGTAACCAGCCTTTTTTGAATTCACGTCATTTTAAGGCTGGATATTCAGTTTGCTGCTATGTAAACTCTTTCTTTCACTTTGACAGACAGATTTATGTTTGAAAACTTGTCAATAAATGTCTTGAGTTAAAGACGGGGTGTTTTACATCTGAGATCCTGACTGCCAACACAAAACATATTCAGATCACCTTGTTACCTTTTACTGTTTTGAAAATGTTATATTCACTATAAACCATGCATTAACATGTTTTATAAGTTTCAGTTTCCATTGCTCTCCTTGCTAAGTCACTCCCCCTTCAGAGCGCTATCACAACAGAATCAGTGTGCAGCCTACTACAGAAACTACTGCACATCACATCAGGTTTGTTGAGTTGCTGTGTAGTTTTATATAATCTTTTTGCATATTTATGGAGAACTGTCGTGTGGGAGCATGGAAGGACTGAGCATTAGACAAAATTGGACTTCAGGCGTGTTTTTGGTCAAAGAACAACGTTAAAACATGGTTGGTTTTTGCATAAACCCCCTCTTTAAGTGTTCCTTGCACCTGGGGCCTGAGTGGGCACACATACACATTACTCACCTGTGAAGAGGGTGTAAAACTCTTCCATAAACGCGTGCATGGAACTTGAGCGCTGTTGATTTGAGTTGTCGCTGCTCTTTGTGTGGAAATAATTATTGCTTTGAAAATTAAAAATGTCACAAAAACTTGTGCTCCATTCACTATAATTATGGCCTAATAATGCCTCAGCGCTGGCACAAATGAGTGTAATTGAAATCACATTATGTGGGTTTGAACAGTGAAGAATGGATTGGGACTTCAAATATTCAGCTTCCTCGCCTCCATTTTAAACATTGTTACATTTGAACACCTTTGTTAACCGCCAATACCTTTATATATTGTAGATTGAGCTTGCCACACTAAAACAAAAACCTCAGATTAGATTAGACCACAACCACACACAATTACATGAACATATTTTTGTTTAGAAATACCTTTTATGGTCTGAAGATAACAGAATATTACTTGTATGTGCAGGTTAGGTTTTGTCATATTGCCTTGTAAATGAATCAGATGTTACTTCCAGAAACATGTACAGTTACTCATACTCAAGTAGTGGTTTCCCATAATCCATTTTTCTCTCTTACTTGAGTAATTTCTTGGACAACTACTATGTACCTCTACTTCTACGTAACAGTAACACTTTTTAATAACTACACCCTATTTAGCCTTAATAGAGCATGAACGAAGACTTAATTAATAATGAACAAACACTTAATTAATAGTGATTCGGGCCTGGATAAGCTGAAGAAAATGAATGAATGGACGCATTTAGCTTTATTTTTTATTGCATATTTTGTATTATCCTGCTCTGCAACACTGGAATTTCCCTATGATCTATATTTTATTAAGTCACACACTCTTTCTTGGAAACAATTGCTGGCTCCTAAACTTATTCCACTCCTTCATTGACTCTTACCTGCTTCGCCGTTGCATAAATAGAATCCCAAATGCCCTCTATGACGCAGCAGGTCTGTCTGAGCCAAAACAAGGCCTTACGTTGGGTCGATGTGCGCAGGATAATGGAAGCCGGGGATGTCTATTAAAACTCTGTGTGTCGTCTGGTGCTGTTGTCTGGAAGCATCAGTGCGTGATGTGAAGAGCTGACGTCTATAGAGTTGAGATAGACGGATAAATAAAAGGACAAAGTTTGGGACCGCATAAAAGAGTGAAATAGCATCTATAGTTAAAGTCAGGGGGTTTAGGATGTACTTCTTAGAGTTGGACACCATACTTTTTTCCTTCTGTGAGTAATATATAAGTTTTATGTTGACGATATTATAATTATTTATGTTTCTTTCACAGGTCCTTATATTTATCTTATCTTTTGTGGTCTATCTTGAGCTAGATTTTGCGCATTATCTACGTTTCTCTCTTAAATCATATCAAATGTTATGCGCAGACAGTTCATACATTTACCCTGATTTGAGCAGTAGTTTCCCACTTTATTACTACTGTACTGTACTTCATATTATTTGTTACACTTACTTAAGTACAGTTTTTGACTACTCTACCACCTCTGCAGGAAGGAGACATTATAATTAAAATGGCATCTGGCTGTACATGCATAATTAAGCATGTGTAAATCTTGACATGAGTTTGATATTTTTGTAAAGAAGCGTGCCAAGCTTCTCTTTGTTTTAAACATATGCAGATTTTCAGAAGGCAAATGGACGATGATTAAATGTATTTAGTGGCTCAATCAAGCAATCAGGATTTGGGGGACAGAAGCGCAATTACACACAACTATTTCTGGTCTCTAAAAAGTGAAATAGTTCTAACTGTGCTCACTGTGAAAAGAACAATACAAAACTGAGAAAGAACTGATGAACAATGAGGTACAGAAATAAGAAATATCTAAAAGGAAAATTTTTAAATGTTGAACCTAATCATTTCTATTGTGACTTGACCCCACTACCCACCATATGAAGACAACAATATTCTCACAAAATGAACTGTGATTAGATTGTGGTGTTTGGCCAAACTAACCCACTGCTTGGGCCTGACACTGCGACTGGTCCTCTCTCCTCTTATTGTCGCCCTGCAGAGAAGAATCTTGGGCTGGTGTGGAGTCTATGTTCAAACTGGACAAGCACATTAGCTCTGTCATAAAGTTCAGCTTCTTTCAGCTGAGGCGCCTCGCTAAAGTAAAGCTCTGCCTTCCACAGGTGGATTTGGAAAAAGCAATCTATGTATTTGTAATGTTGCATCTGGATTATTGTAATTCTTTGTATGTGGAGTTGGACCAGGGCTCCCTGCAGTGGTCACAGGAAATCCAGAACTCTGTAGCTCATCTGATGACAAAGACAAGAGCACATCGGACTGTGCTGTGTAACCCGCGCGGGCTCCTGTTTCATATCGTGCAATTCAAAATGATCTTGATTGTGTTTAAATGTGTGCGCTCTATGGGTCGTCTTTATTTGAGGGAGTTACTGCAGCCCTATACTCCACCCAGAGCTGCTGTGCCCAAAACCAGATGTGACACAGGCCTTTTCTGTGGCAGCGCCTAAGCTATGGAACAGCGCCCCCTGCCTGTCAGGTCCTTTTAGTCTTTAACACAGTTTAAGACTACACTGAAAACCCACCTCTTCTCCCTGGTATTTAATACCAGCTGTACAGGATATCTTTTTCTATGTGTCGTGTTATTTGTTTTTTGTTGACTTTTATGTGAAGCACTTTGGGGAGCTGAAACTGTTTTAAATGTGTTATATAAATAAACCTGAATTGAATTAAAGTTTACCATCTGTATTCAGTATTATTGGCCTGTAGAATGTTGTGATGTCATCTGAAAACATACAATATTATAAAGAATATTCATATTATATACAATATTAAATATCAACTTAAAATCCAGATTAGTTGCTAATATTAAATAGATCAAATTAATAAAAGGGAAATGAGGATAAAAAAGCTAAATATTTAAATGTTTTTTTCTGAATTCTGAGTTGAAGAATACTGAACAAAGTGTAAATCTGCATTATAACATTGTTTGCCTCAACTAGCTACATTTGGAAATTCTAGGTATGAATCAAATTTCAAACTTGTACATGATGAAAGCTGCCCCACCGCTCCTCAGCAGCAGAGCAGAACTACTGACAGTGACAAAGACACGACTCAAACTCAATGCACAGATTCTAGGTCGGCGTGAGGTGACAGTGCCTCGGGAGGAAGAGCAGGTCCAAAAAACCGAATGTGTCCTCAGGCAAGACACCGAACCCCCACCCACACCCCCACCCCGGGTGTTGACACATGTGTGAGGGGCTTGTGAGAGCACGTACTGTAGCACCGAGAGCCAGAAATGACAGTTTAGAAACAACTTCAGCTGTTTTTGAGTAAAATACCAGACAAAAGTTTGGACACAAGTTTTCAGGTAATGGTTTGTCTTTAGTGCTGTTTTTCTCGGTATATTTTGCTTAATTCAATTATTTATATTTCGTATTAGGGAAACATTATATTTTATTTGCCAAATTATTATTGTTATTAAACAAGACCTTCACATATTTTTGGCTAAACTAAACTTAATATAACCTATTTTAAACTTTTTTTTAATTGTGTTCTATCCATTTGTGTTCTGGTGCTTATCCAGAGGCGGGTTACGGGGCAGCAGCCTGAGTCTTCCCTGGGGCCTTCTCCTGGTGGGACAAGCCCGGAACACTTCCCCACGGAGGTGTCCAGGTGTGCAGGAGGTTGAACTTTACCGACTAGATAAAGTCGGGCTCTCCTCAATGCACAGCTTGGGCTCTGGAACTCCTTGAGAGGGGTTGGACTCTCCACTTCTTTGGTGTTGCCTGTGAGGAGAGGCAGTGGGCTGTTGTGGCCTTGCTTTTTGTCCCACAGCTCAGCTGCCACATGTTGGAGTGAACTAGAGGGCTGCGTCCCTGAGGGGACAGGTCTCTCACTGCTGTGTTGGGCTACGAGCCAAATAGCAGCGCAGAGTACCTGGCCTTCTTGGAATCGCTAGGGGCACTAGACAGTGCACCAACCAGGAACTCCTTTGTTCTACTGGAGGACTTCAACGCCCACATGGACAATGACATTGACACCTCAAGAGGGGTGATGGGGATGAACGACCTCCCTGGTCTGAACCTGAGAGGTGTTCTGTTATTGGACTTGTGTGTGTTAGTAACAGTTTGTCCATAATGAAAAGCATGTCCAAGCTCAAAGGTGTCCATCAGTGGTACGTGGCACCTGGCACCAGGACACGTTATGTCAGAGGTTGATGATCGAGGAGATTCAGGAGGAGCAGTGTGGTTTTTGTCCCAGTCATGGAATATTGGACCAGCTCCATACTCTTCATCGGGTGCTCGAGGGTTCATGGAAGTTTGCCAAACCAGAAGCATTTGGCTGTGTCACTCATGGTGTCCTTTGGCGGGTGCTCTGAGATTATGGAGTCTGGGGCTGTTTACTAAGCGCTGTCCACCCCCTTTATGACTGAAGCTGGAGCTGTGTTCGCATTGCTGACAGTAAGTCAGAACTGTGCCCAGTGCATGTTGTACACTGCCAGGACTGCCCTTTGTCACTGGTTCTGTTCATTGTTTTTATGGACAGAATTTTTAGGAGCAGCCAGGGGCCTGAGGGAGTCCGGTTCGGGGACCACAGTATCTCATCTCAACTGTTTGATGATGTTGTCCTCACGACTTTGTTGAATCACGACCTGTAACATACACTGGGGGGGTTTGTAGCCGAGTGTGAAGGATGAGCATGAGAATCACCTCCTTCAAATCCGAGGGCATAGTTCTTGGTTTGCCATCTTCGGGTAGGTGGAGTCCCTGCCTCAAGTGAAGGAGTTCAAGTATCTCGGGGTCTCGTTCATGAGTGAGAGAGGGACAGAGTGTGAGATTGACAGGTGGATCGCTGTAGCAACTGCAGTGATGCGGTCACTGCACCGGACTGTTGTGGCAAAGAAACAGCTGGGTCAAAAGGCAAAGCTCTTGATTTATCGGTCAATCTACGTTTCTATGTTATAGTTATTTATTTTTTAGTTTTAATTTGGGAGCTTTATTAAGTCAACTTCAACTTCATGGTATCCACCTGTAACTAAAACCAAGCCCAAACACCCACCGTTCTCACATAAATAACTTACATAGTGGTTGTGCGGGAGTTACATTTACATAGAGAAAAGCCAGAGTTATGAGCTTCTTTCTCAAAGTTGCCTCCTATACTCCAGCTTATCCCCGTTGCATAACCATTTTTGACGGGAACTTTTTTTGAATGACAGAAACCAACGCCCCCAAAAGTACCAAGCGTCTTTCCTCTTTTTGTACCATTAGATTTTTTTCCCTCATGAGAAGCAGTGAACATTTTAGCTCCATCCCGCTCTGAAATCGTCTAGAGAATATCTGTCTTTTCCTTATATTCCGTACTTTGGGAAAAAAATCTCTCTTTTTCACAGTTGAAGCACTTGGCATAAACCAGTCAAGTGCTGTCAGTCATATTCATATTGGAGCTGGAGCCTCGGCATGGGATAAGCGCTCACACTTCTTAGGCCCTATAAGCCGCAGAAATTGTTTGGTAAATAACAAGATAAAAAGCGTATTTCTTCAAAGGACGATAACGTGAATGCGGCTGTGATGTGTTTCATCTGCACATCTGCGGAGAGGAGAGCAGCACGAGGGGAAAAGTGAGAAAAAAACGTACAAACGGCAAAGAATCCTGCTTCAGTATAGCATTTCATATGGCATGTGTGATACGAGTTTTTGAGTGAACCAAGGTAGACTATGGCCAATATTATTCCAGCATGTATACATTTTTAACAGTGGTGGATGAAGTGCTTGATTTTGTTTCTTAAGTAAAAGTACAGATACCAGGGCAAAAAGATACTCAAGTAAAAGTATGACATGCAAAAAACGCACTTGATTTAAAGTATTTTGTACAGGTGTATTAAGATCTAATAAAGCTTTAAATTTTGTGAGTTTGATAAAGATTTGTACTGAATTTTCTCTCAAACAATTAAAAAATACTACTACTTTTACTTTTCAGTCCTGTTCAAAAATGTAGTGGAGTAGAAAGTATGCATACCTGCAAATGTAGTCAAGTAGAAGTAAAAAGTATCCACTTAAGTGCAGTACTTTACTACTTGTACTTTGCTACATTCCATCTCTGATTTTTAATTCATATTCTAATTCTGCATGAAAAGGTTTCCACTGTACGTAACATATACATTTTAAATTATTTGTTCAGCGGTAGCAAATGCGTCTATTTTCTTTGGCAAAATAAATAAGAACATCTTTACTGGGCTAAAGATTCACTATGTAACTTTTCTGGTGAGCTGTCCGTTACCTACTTGTCTCCTTAATTGTTATTTCGACAGTTGCATGGATGTTCTGGCTTTAGTAGAGTTACATGATTTACTGCTCATAAATACATTGCGTTCTTACTGTGAGCGGGGTCACATATACATGTACTCTCCACAGATCTGACTTGTAACTTGGCCTGGATGCCTCCTTGGAGATAGAACATGGAACATTCTAGGTATAGCAATTAATCCATGGAAGCAACGAAAGGCAATAGAAAGGCAAGTATATGGTATATATTTTATAAACAGAAGCGGTCCCCAAATTGACCCTTGTGGAACACACTGACATATTTTATTTTTTTGCAATAATTAAAGGCTATGTACCTGATTTTACTGTCTGAAAACATGAAAAACATGACTAGATTATTTCAAATTGTTACTTATATCATACTTAATATACTTAATTATTCAGCATGATGAGTTTATAAGCACTTTTCACAACTCTGAGGAGGAAACAGCATTATAGCATGGCTTAACGATCACAAGAAGCCATGCTGTGTGATATAGGACCTATAAAGTTTTATACTAGCTCAACAAAAAGAAAGAAGTTCACAGCGTTGTTCAGAAGTTTATAAGAAAAGGTAGGGGCTATCACAACCCATCCACATCACCAAAGAGAAATGAACTCTGAAGCTTCTTTGGAAGGTACCCAGCAACACGGCTCCCATGGGTGCTGCTCCGCCTGCATTGGAGCTGACGAGGAGCAGACGCGGGATAGTTGGATTTGGTCTTCCTTTTCTCCTTTGATTCAGTAATTGAGGACTAAAATTGGGAAGCAAGCAGACAGGCAGCAGACCCCGGAGGCCCACCCCAGCACCATAGGGTTGTGGCCCCATACGTTTCTCATTTAAGGCAGAACAGAAAGCAGAGAGATGAGTTCATTGTTATCTGCTTGTTCTGGGATTGTCTGGGGCTATGCTTACCACCTGGCCTTCTGTCTGCTGTCGGAGGGAGGGAGGGAGAGGGCAGAGAAGACAGCTATCAGTACAGACAGGGCACTGCAGAGGAGACAGGAAAACTGGTTCAATGACAAAATGCATTGAAACTCATACAAAGACGATAGGGTAACTACAGGAAGTGCATTAAAATACAGTATCTGGCATCCGATGAGACACTTAAGGAGACATTGCAAAATATGCGAGGTGAGTTGAGGAAAACACTATCTCTTAATATACTTCAAATGTTTACTATAAAAATGTATGCAAAAAAAAGAGTATGTATATTTCAGAAACTTTACTAAGTTTATTTTCATAAACTTTAATCTTTCTATCCAGACATTTGTTCCAATCAATAATAATAGTTAGTGGTGATAGGAGCCTTGCTTCTGTCAGTCTACCCCAGAGCAGTGTGGCTGGTAAATTGCCAATACTGAAGCATCTGAGTTTCCAAAATGTGCTATATAAATTCTATGCATTACAATGTTTGGTTCTTAAGCAACATTTTCTAAACAGATTGTGTTAGAGAAATTCCATTTCTGTGCTATACCAAAGGCATTCGCTGCCAGCTAAACCCCTGTTATCCTGGCCTGCGTAATCAGAGGTATAATACTCCCTACAACAGAAGCAAAGCTGGACTAGTACTAGACTGGAATGGACAGCACTCTCATAATGTCTCGAGGGTTCATTTATTCTACAACAAATTGGGATTGTGTCATCACAGATAATCAGAATTTGACCCTCACTTTAAATCAATAGAGATTTAAAGATGCAAAATACCAGCAGTTCTCTGTGGATTTTTTGCTCACCTGTCCTGTAAGGCACATTTTTCACATTCCACCCTGAGCTTTACGAGGTCCTGTGGCTAAAACCAGGATTTTAGAGTCTCAATACGGGGCTTAAGCTGCCAGTGATATCCAGGATTGTCAGGTAAGTGTGAGCCCAGTAGTTACATATCATGTGCCTCTTGGTAAATCATATGTCAGTAATGCTTTGATGTCTGGTTTAATATAACATAAAGTGGGACTGAACAAACTAGGGCGGGGGTGTGGAGGTATAAGGAACAGTGCGATTGGTCTAACAGGTATCCGCACTTCAAACTCTGCCCCTGCCGTCAGGTGTTTGTAATGAGAAACACCTGGCTGTAATCATGGGAGTTCTGTGTGATGTCACCAACTACTGCAAACTGAGGAAACAGCACAAACTTAGATTTAGGCGGTTTTGACCAAAAGCTGCATTTATCTACTTTGTAAGGTTAGGGTTTAGGGTTAAAAAGACTAGAAACAGTCGATAATGCTACTAAAACACCATATGCACCAAAGAAAGAAAAAAGAAAAAAGTGGATTTAGCTTTTAGTTCTGAAAAAAAAAAAAAAAAAAAAAAAAAAAAGTATAATTTTGCACAGATTTACACAACATCTGGCTGAGGTTCACTCACTGTTCATTGCATACTTGCAACCAACTTCTTAAATTTCTCTTCAAATCCTTGACTCCAGTATGGCTTATATACTTCACATAAGCATAGGGCTGATGGCAGGAGCTGCGTTCACAGTATCTGAGGCAGGGTTTGAAAAGGAGAAGTCTTTAAGCATGAGTGACAGCCGCCAGCCGTGACATATTACTGCCATTTCCAACTGTCAGAGGGGTCTTTACCAGCACATAAGCCTGGATTTAACCATGACTAATTTCAAAACAGCGATCTCTCCTTCTCACTCTCCTTCAAAATCTATGTCTGACAAGAACCAGCTAAACAGCACATTTAGCCATCAATAAGCAAACAGCATCTTTCAATACAAGTGTTGTGGAAATGGTTGCTATACATATCGTGGCTCCATAGATGGCGCTGTTTCATTGCATTTGGAGCGTGCGTGTGTTGGGCTGCCTGGAAACAACAGTGGAGAGTACTGTGTGATGTCATGTAGGGAGGAGAGAGTTAGAGAGAGGGAGAGAGGGAGAAGGAGGGAGGGGGGAGGAGGGAGGGGGAGAGGGGGGTGGGGAGGAAGAGAGAGTGGGGGCAGGGAGAGAGGTAGAGAGAGAGGAAGAGAGGGAGGGAGAGAGGAGACAGAGAGAGAGGGAGGGAGGGAGGAGGGAGGGAGGGAGGGAGAGATGGGAGAGAGGGAAAGACGAGAGAGAGGGAGGGAAAAAGAGAGAGAGACAGAGAGAGCGAGAGGGAGGGAGAGAGAGAGCAGGGGGGGAGGGAGGGAGGGAGGGAGAAGGAGAGAGGAGAGGGGGGGGGGGAGAGGGAGGGAGAGATGGGAGAGAGGGAAAGAGAGACGAGACAGAGGGAGAGAGAGGGAAAGAGAGAGGGAGAGAGAGAGAGAGAGAAAAAGAGAGAGAGGGAGAGAGACAGAGAGGGGGGGGGGGGGAGAGAGGGAGGAAGAGAGAGTGGGGGCAGGGAGAGAGGTAGAGAGACAGGAAGAGAGGGAAGGAGAGGGAGAGACAGGGGGGGAGGGAGAGATGAGAGAGAGGGAAAGAGAGATGAGAGAGAGGGAGGGAAAAAAAAGAGAGAGAGAGAGAGAGACAGAGAGAGAGCGAGAGGGAGGGAGGGAAAGAGAGAGGGAGGGGAGAGATGGGAGAGAGGGAAAGAGAGATGAGAGAGAGGGAGGGAAAGAGAGAGAGGGAGAGAGACAAAGAGAGAGCGAGAGCGAGGGAAAGAGAGAGGGAGAGAGTGGAGGAGAGAGGGAGAGAGAGGAGGAGAGAGGGAGGGAGGTGGTCCGGTGCAGGGGTCCCACCTGTGGACAGTTAAGATGAATCTGGTTCAGCTCTGGAAAATAGAGCATCATTAAAAATCACCTATTTATATTAAAGATAGAACATTTTACAGATAGTGGATTACAGTGTTATAGGCTGACAATTATTCCACCTCAATGTGGACTTAGATGTTTATATACTATATATTTTAATTATGTATCTAATTTTCAAGTATCTAAAGTGCTTGTTTTTGAAAGATAATAATTCACAGCAACATAATAGGTATCATATGAGCAGTAGTTGTTTTTGCAGTAATAGTAGTGGTAGAAGTAGTAGTACTAGCAAATTATTCAAATTAAGAAAAGAAGACAAATTAACCGTAGTAGTAGTAGTAGTAGTAGTAGTAGTACTCTCTTACTACTACTACTACTACTACTACTACTACTACTACTACTACTACTACTACTACTACTACGAGTACTACTACTAATACCACTACTACTCCTACTGCTTGTTGTAGTAGTATAGTAGTAGTAGTTGCAGTAGTAGTAGAAGTATTTGTTGTAGTAGTGAGACTAGTCAAAAGTACTACAGTGGCCTACATTTTAGGCTATTGTCCCTAAAATGACTTGTACACTTTTTTTTTTTTTTTTTTTTTGTAATTTTGTTGATAATATTGAATAATCCTTTAATACTAATAATTTATAATTCACAACCACATTCTCACACAAATTGCTAAGAAGCATAGGCCTTGAATTTGTGAAGTGTTTTTGTTACTGCTGTTTACTCATAATCACATGTTTTTTACAGCTCTTGATTCCTACATACAGCCTTGGCTCGGTGCATTATTCAGACTACTTATTTGCATCTCTGGTCTTATTACCAGGCACAATTAATATAGGAGAGGTTTACATTATGTAGGTCAGAGCGAGGGGCAAGCATCTAAGAAAAGAGATAGGAGATATACTGCTGTGTACTGATAAGTGTCCTTGATTGAGCAAACAAGTATGTCAAATATGGAGTATTTCTTTAAGTAGCAAGCTATTCGGTGTTCAATAGGCAATAATATCTGCAGTGTGTGCAATTATGGATCATTTCTTTGTAAAAATGTTAGCTTTGGAATAGTGCTCTTTTGTTGATCTACTGGTCTGCAGACTGTGGCAGGCTGTTCATGAGTTTCAAGCTACAGTATACGGCAGGTATACTGTATACTGTCCAAACTAGGGCCCGGGGGCCAAATGTGTCTTTCAAGTATAAATTGCATCTGAGTATAAGTTGCACCCCCGGCCAAACTGTGAAAAAAGTGCGACTTATACTCAGAGGCAATTTATATGTAAAGTATATGTTTTTTTCTTCATTATTATGCTTTTTATTGTTGCATTTTTTCATTTACCACTGGACTACAGGAGTATAAAGATTACTAAAACATGCATGAATCACACTGTAAACAACGCTGAGAGGGTAAATGAGAAGAGGAAACAACAATACCAAGGTGAAAAGCTCTAAAAAGTCAATTTAACATAATACGTCTGCTTTAAAAGGTTAGTCATGTAACTACTCTTCTGATCATGCACAGCAATAACCATTTCCAAAAGCACTTGACAGTATATGATCAAGAAGACAAGTACTTTGTGTGGGCTTTTGTGACTTTGAACCAAAACATAAATGCTGAAGTACAAAGCGCAATATGTCAACTGCTGCTGTAACTATTGATGTTCCCACGTCAGCGGCCCATAGCTCTATCTATCACTAGCTCTTGCCTGGCTCTCCTCCTCGCACCTGTACCTCTTTACAAATGAGCTCCCATGATGCACCACGTCTATCCGGCCAACATCAGCGCTTTTGCTTCATTCCTCACAGTCGACCCCAAAGTGTTAGGGCGCGTACAACAGCTCTGTATCCTGGACATAACGGGCCGATCAATAGCCCAGGGAGAGATATGAATGCAGATGATTATTTGGGATAGCCCTGGGGAAAGTAGAGCGCTTCAGAAAGACAATAGGGCGTTTTGTAGGTCTGGCCTGGATTGTGGCAGCAGAGGTAAAGTCACTGGTGAAATTATGATGACAGCAAACACTATAGTTATGGATTAATTAGTCACTTTGAGATACGGATTTCACATTTTCTAACTTAAAACAATGTCTACATTTGGAAAACATGTTTCCAATGAGGTATTTAGGCATCACAGCTCCCTCTGCTGTCAGCAATGGGAATGAACAATGAGAAATAAACAAACCCCTTGGGAAATGTGAATGTTAGGCTAATAGAGAGACTTGCGTTGTGATCATAAGCTGTATAAAGCAGTGAACTAAGGGAGTGTGTCAAGCGTAGCGTTCGGCTCCAGTCAAATGAAGCACATCGAGACTCTGGAGAATTTGGAGGCTAGTTTCTTATTTGGAATTCTGACCACGAGTATCATAGCAACCAAAGAGCCAATCTGGAGCGGGGCTGTTGAAGATAACACCCCTTCCTGCCTCCACAGCTAGTTTAGTATGGAGCGGGCTGAGTAATGCTGTCAATCAAACCTGTTGCTAAAGTTAGAAGGAGCAACCTCTGAGGAAAAACTGCACCTGATTTGTCTGTTATTAATATCTTGAGTTACAGATGCAATAGTGAAATAAAAATACCAGGATCATGTGGAGCAGGTTAATATGGACCAAAATGATGAATCTGACAGCAGCGATTATGGAGGGCTGGCCGACAGTTTTTCAATAGAAAGTGAATTGAAGGCCAGTGGAGCAGGAAGTGCATGCAGGCTCACTTCCTATTTGGAACACGGTGGCTAGCAGGTTAGCTATGTGTATTTATATGAACAGTCTATGGTTGCGAACATAATTTGACTGCACACAAGTCCCGAAATGGCTTATATGCATAAAAAAACTGCAGAAGAACTGTACTGGAGAGTTCCTGTTACCTGTGACGTAACAATCCAAGCAAAATTCAAGCTGAGCATTTTTGAATGCTCTGAGAAACCTGGACACAGACCAGGTGGGTGACGTATCTTGCCCAAAGAAACAACACCAGCATACACTCGAGCCACTCCCTCCCCGCAATGGTATTTGTGAATGAAAAGCTATGCTAATAACTAGGGGTGTGCTAAAATATCGATACACCGATATATATCGATATTAGAAAAAATCGATACGGTATCGATTCTTTGTTTCCTAGTATCGATATCGATATTCCCCCCAGATGTTACTCTTTATGGGTGTGAAGAGAAGCAAGAGAAACGAAAATGTCAGAAAAAAATGCAACCGCCTTCCTCCCTCTAGTTAGAAACATGCATTAATCAAAAAGCACTTCATTGTGTTTTTTATCTTAAATAAATGAAGATAAATGCACCATTTAATGTTTTTTTTTTTTTTTTTTTTTTGTGAAAATTGGGTGACCATTTAAGTAAGGTTGAAGGCCTTTATTTTTTTTCTGAATCGTATCGTATTGATTTGAAATATATCGTATCGAATCGTATCGTATCGAAATGGCACTGTATCGAGATACGTATCGTATCGTGGACTGTGTATCGAGGTACGTATCGTATCGGCAGCTTCTTGGTGATAAAGCCCTACTAATAACATGATAATTAAGTCGATTTACAACAATTAAAAATTCCTTGCTTGCCTGTAAAGAATAATAGACAAATACTCCATAGTGTGAGATAAGAAGTAGTTAAAAAAAAATGTGTTGTGAGCACACATGCAGCGAGACTTTGAATTCAATGACCATTTTGAATAGCCATTGGTGCAACAGCGAGGTGGAAAATGCAGATGTTTTTGGTGTGAAAGCGTTTTTCTGGCAAGCCCACTCAGCACGGGCCTCCTCCAGTGGTAGCGCTCATCTCTGTTCCTCGCACAGTCCGCTGAATATGTTGCCAGATCTGCAGATGCACATGCAGAAAGATCCTCCTCCAGGACTTTCTACTGGGACAGAATCCACACCGGACGCGTTTGATGCTCTGTTCCTCTCCCAGCCCTGCTTAGTTCTGCCTCTCGCTGGACATTCAGAAGGAGAGGGAGATTTGGTGGAAACTAGCGCAGTACTGGATGTCTTAGTGTAGAAAAATGTACTTTTGCTAACTCAATTTGAATTGCAGGCTCTACCTCATGTTGGCTGACAAGTATAGCAATGTTTTATGTAGTCAAACAAAGCACGCTCTTATAATTATTGTATTCTTGCATAATATAGCGTTGTACCTAGGAGTTTTTCTATTAGAGTGCAGTAATTGTCCTTGCAAACTTTAACGTGCATTATGTAACTTTTCTGGTGGTTATTGCTTTGCCTAGAATGTTACACTGTATTAAAGCTATCTATCTCCATGGAAACCAGCAGAGACATGCAGGCGAGCCCGCTTAATTCAAGAGATATATTTTTTAACATACTTTGAAGCAATAAAAACACCTGTAAGCGAATAAATACTATAGGTAGGTTTAGGGAACAGTATGGAACATTACAGGCACGGCAATCTCCATGGAAACGAGCTGTGTCAGATCCACTTATCCGAGGGTTTGAGGTTTAAATCCTGCTTTCGACGTGAACATCAATGGCTGAGTGGTTAGATTTACTGACCCACAGGTTGGCGGTGCGATTCCAGCTCCCACAAATGAATTCTGTCGTTGTGTCCTTGGGCAAGATACTTCTCGCTCATCTCGCTCCCAGTTTCTGCGTGTGTGAATGTGTGTGTGAATGGGTGAGCAGTTGTTTGGGCTTTGAGTGCCTTGAAGTTGGAAAAGCGCCATCTAAAAGTCTGACCATTTACCATTTACCAGGTAGAAAGCCTTGATAATGTGCACTTGTTTTTATAATCAGCTTCTTCATGATATTTTATTTCTATTGTTGTTGAACTTTGCCGCCTCCTGGGGAGCTCTCCCTTGAAAAAGATGAAAAGGAGGTTTTAAATCTCAGCGGGATTCTCCTGATTAAATAAAGGTTGAACAAGAATAAAATAACAGGATCTTTTTCATGACATGTGCAAAGGGTTTAGAAAGGGAACATCACGATTCGGCGTTTTAGTTGTAATCTGACTATGTGCATTTTTGTTGTAGAGGAGAAGGACAAGATTATGCACGTAAACAGGGAGCGTTGTCAGCATATGTTGTTTCGTAAATAGTCCACTTTAACCCGGTGTAGCAGCTTCATTTTTGTACCTTTATTCCCATTACACATCTGTGCAGAACCCCCTTTTGTTCCTATTGTGATCGGAGACATGTGCAGTTTGCTCTAACACACTTTTAACAATAGGCTGCTTATTCTTACCTCGTGTTACATGTAGGCTGTATGAATGCGAGCGGCCTGTGTACTTCTCTACTGTATCTACACCACATGACATGATTGTATTTCACAGCCGGACAATTTTGGCCTTTTAGAGCTGTGGTGTTTTGCAATAGAAAGATGGTGTGTATTTCAGACAGCTGCGTTTACAGTTTATAAGTACATTTGCAAGTACAGAGACATGAGTATTGTATCCAAACTGTACTTCTCTGAGTCAAATTTGGATACAATACTTTTATCCGTACGTGAATTACATTTTTGTTCCTCTTCCAGCTGTGGGTTATTCTATAAATGACAAATATTATACATTTTTTTACTCAAATTGGACTAATTTCTTCAACTCTTACTACTTCTACAGCATCATTCTGAAGTAACTTTACCCTTACTTGAGTACTTTTGGCCGCCTCTGAGTATAACTATTAGAAAAGCCAGAGGAGCAGATGGGCGTGGTTTGACAGGTCACGCTGCGCTGTGATGAAACAACCTCACCTTTGTCCCTGTGTCCCATCGGCCGTTTGGCACTCACGAGGGTCCCGAACCTCGCCATCTGCCTGGGGTCAAAGTTCACGGCGGGCCCACTGCTCCACAATGTGTTGCTATGGACCCGTGCCCCCGTCCCAAGTAGCAGAAGGTGACATTCCTCCCAAAGTTTGCTACTGAGACAGTTCAGAAAGGTCTAAGCGATGCATCACTGCTGCAGCCAAACGAGGTGTTTACTTTGCTGTAGTAGTATTTTCATTTACACGCAAAATATAAGGCTTTAGGTGAGTCAAAAAATTATTAAAATGACATATGAATTAGTTTTTAAGCAGATCTATTATGCAAAATTGACTTGTCAAAGCTTTTAATCATGTTATAGTTGTCTCCTCTTCTCATTTACACTCTCCAAGTTGTATTTGGAGTCATTTGTGCATGTTGAGCAATCTTTAATCGCTTATTTTCAAGACGCCATATTGACAATCAATCCCTGTTTTTACGCCCACTGCTCTGTACTTACTTATTCAGTTTTGCATTTTTAGTCGGTGATACACGTAGGATTAGGTAGCGTTGTGTAGTCATTTTGGTACAAAAAATCCACTTCCTACTATGTGTGATCTGTGGCTATTCATAGGAGGGGACGACAGCTCCATGGCTCTTTGTTGTTATGGCGTTTATGGTGACATCAGCTTCTATTGGTCACGGAAGTTTTCTAACGAGGAAGTCAGCAGACATGTTTCTTTTATTAAGTTGTTTTAGACCAGGGGTGGGCAAACTTTTTGACACACAGGCCACAATGGGTTCTAAAATGTGACAGGGGGGCTGGGCCAGGATATATAAATTTCAGTAAAATAAACACAACATAAAAACTTTTGAACAAGGTTTACTCTTACCTATTTTAATATAATTTGGTCACGTCTGGCGGGCCGGATTAATAAACCCAAAGGCCCGTGTGTGGCCCCTGGGCCGTAGTTTTGCCTATGTCTGTTTTAGATAAATATTTAAATTTAAAATGTGCAAATCATAACATAATGATTCACGGGTGTCACACAAGCATAATATTTCTTCTTTAACTGGCAGATTTATCTACAGGTAAAGGTGCCATCTGAGATGTTGTTGCAGTGCTCAGAATGTTCCACAGTATGGCATTATACTGCAGGGCTAAATCAGATCTATCGCTGTAAAGTTTTAAGCACTGAAAACACGCAAGATAGAAACGTTTCATTAAATACTATGGGACAGTATCTAAGCACATCATATCTCCATGGCGACAAGCAGCTGGCGAACATTACACTAGAAAAATTACATCAAGCACCTTTAAAGTTCAATGCATTTATTACCGTCATTTGCATTTTTCTTTTCTTCAAATTATACTCATAAAAAACACTTTATAACCCCAATAAAAAAAAGAATTGAGTTTTATTTTGAAGTAAGCTTTTTGGAGCGGTTTTGTCTCTCAGTCGCCAGGAATCAATTTATGGAAACATTGCTTCTGACAACAAAAGGGCGTACTGTTTTCTTTGGCATATTTGTTTATTTTGCTCACAATATGGAGAATATGCATTTCGGGCCTTTGAACGTCTGGCTGTACGCGGCACTGAGAGGACAGAGAGGTGGAAATAAGTTTCTTTCTTTATATTCTGCTCCTTCAAAAGCCTTTTGGAGCCGCCATCGATACTTGATGGAGTAGAGTGTAGCACAGCATGACAATGTATCGCCTCTCTCAGTCAAAGTTTAGAGCCGGGATACGCTGCAAAAACACAAGAGTTAAAATGCATTCAGAATATTTAGCTTGATTTGAATAGTTTTGAGAAGTTAGCATTCAGCTGGTGTAGTTTTTATTTTTTTGGTTTTTCATTTTTATCAATGAATCATCCAGCCATCCATTTTCTTTCACAACGGGTCAACGGGGCAGCAGTCTAAGCAGGGACTCCCAGACACTTCCCCCACCCCAGACACTTCCTCCATCTCCTCCGTTAGGACCGCAGGCCAGCCAAGAGAAATAGACCCTCAATGAATCAATGATGCCTGCTTTTGAAAACCATGAAAGGAGATGCTTTGTCCCCTGTTTTTGGTGTTGCTCTACCTGCAATGTTCCACAATATGGCACCTGTATCCATGGAGACAAGCAAGTGACGCTATAAGGCAAAGCTGCAGGTCAGATCTGTGGAGAGACAAGCCCAGTCACAGTAATAATTCATGAATTTCAAGTTATTTTTGAGCTATATTAGAGCAATGATGAATGAAGTACTCAATTTTGTTACTTAAGTAGAAATACAGATACAGGGGTAAAAAAGTGACTCGAGTAAAAGTATCACATGAAAAAAACGACTTAGTAAAAGTATTTAAGTACCCGTTAAGTACCCATCTCACACAAGTGTTATTAGTTTGTTAAAGTGTGAAATGCAGTGATATTGATTCACAACTGATACATATTTGGTCAACAGTTGCAACACGAATCAATTTCTAAATTTTTCTTGAATTTTGTATGTTTTATTTGTTTGCTCAAAGCCGAAGATTGAACTCAGAAACTTTAGTCAGGGTGTTACTACGAATATGGTTAAAAAATAACCCCTCAAATCATATGAAAAGTACTTTTTACTTCTCAGTCCAGTTCAAAAATGTACTGGAGTAGAAAGTACAGATACTTGCTCTTAAATGTAGTGACGTAAAAGTATCCATTGTAAATTGTACTTAAGTAGAGTACAGATATCTAAAAATTCTACTTAAGTACAGTACTTTACTACATGTATTTCATTACCTCCTATCACTGTATTAGGGCATAAAAACACATGCAATTAAATAAATGCTAAATAGATACTTTTAATGCTGTACTTTGGATCATTCCTGGCAAGCAATAAAACGGTTTATGATTAATAAAATATTTTACAACCGTCACGCTGTCATGGGTAACTGCAGGTAGCTAACCCTCCCAAAAAAGTTCCATAGTGCAACTTTCACTCATGTAGACTTCCCGTTTTTGCCATTTAGAAGATGGGTGAGTCGCCAGAACCATCCCAAGTGTCACCCGGTTTGAAAATGAAGAAATGCGCCTAGGATGGGGCTGTAAATCTGCAACCAGGGCCTAGCAAACTGTTAGCGCTGCGTAAATGAATTTCACAGCTTAATCACTCTTGTTCCCGCTCCTCCAGAGGTTGGTCTCCCTTCAGCCATACTTCAGTCTCAAATAGATTGGATCAAGAGTGATGTGTCCAGGAAAAAAGATCCCAGTTTAATTTCACCTGCGATTATGTTTGATGAGGGATATTTATGGTCACTGACAGTAATGAAAGATTTGACAAGAAATGGAGGGGTTTGTGAACAAGTTATACAGACTGATGGTGGATGGGTTTTTTGGCTTGTTCTAATGACCAGGTGGCCGATACTGGCAGAAATCCAATTAATTTCAATTTTTATGTGGCACGATTAAAATAACTTCAGCTGACCAAAGTGCAAGTCACATAAAAGTCTACAAAAAAACACATATACAGATAATATGTGGGCAAAGTACAATAAAACGCCAAGATATTATGTGTAGCTTGTATTAAATGCCAGGGAGAAGAGGTGGGTTTTCGACTTTTCAGAGGTTTTAGTCATGTTATAGTTGTTTCGCCTTCTTATTTACACTCCTGTTGGTTTTGGAGCGGCAGTAGCTCAGTTGGAGCGTCCAGTGATCTGAAGGTTGGTGGTTCGAATCTCGCTCATCTTTGGTAGAGCTGGTAGATCCACTGACCCACAGGTTGGCAGTGTAATTCCAGCTCCCACAGATGAATACTGCCATTGTTTCCTTGGGCAAAATGCACTTAAACCACCTCACTGCCAGTGTCTGCATACACTAATGTACAGGACCTGGCTGGTTAATGGATTCGGCAGCATCAAATTTTTATTTGACATGTGTAGATTATAACATAATGTTCCACAGGTGTCATAGATTATAACTATATAGCAGATATAAGCACAATATGTCTTCTTTAAATTGCATTAAAGATGGAGAGGATCTAAAAGGCAGACTGTTCCTCTTGATATACCTTGATGTTTTTAGGATTATCTCAATATATTGGCGATATGGCATTCCATCAGAAATTAGCTAAAATGTGCCTGCAAATGTGGGGTGGAGGTTCAAGCATTGTACAAAACTTAAATGAAATGTGAAAATGGAGGTCAGTGAATATGACTAGTTCAACATTGTATCTATGTTTCTTCCTTAGCATCATAAACCTCAAAAGTTATCAAAGAATTTTACGTATTAGAATATAATGACAACAATAAAAGTACTTCTATACCCTTTAGGAGGTTAGTCACTGTGAACTACAGAAAAAACGTTTAATAATTACACCTTAAAGTGACAGTATGCAATTTTCGTCAACTCAACTGCATGATTCCATGGAAATCCAAAGTTCAAACCACTGGAATACTCTTCATGGAGATGGGTTTTAGGATAATGAGGAGTATGAAAGCCAAAGAAACAACATTTCTATGGAAACAAGCAGGAGGAGTCCAAATAAGAGTCAAGTTTTTCCAAGTTTCTCAGTACAACAAAAGCACAATAATAAATAAATAATAAATAAATAAATACATAACAACTGGCTTTTATTTTAGTCTGTTGTCTGGCTAAAAAAATTACAAACTGTTGCTTCAAGAAAAATGTGTCCATTTTCAATCAAGTCTTTGTTGTGTAGTTATGACAAAGGTTTACCAAAATTAGTGTTTGGAAGTATTTATGACACAAATATTTACGGATCCTTGACACAAACAACATATAATTATTTGTTCTCTCAACCTAAGTACAGTATTTACATTACGTCCTATCATCTATAAGTTATTCCCTTTCAGCATCAAGTGGTAATGACTCACTCCTTCTATATACAGCACTCTACACTTCCATTCAAAACCACTGCTTCTGCACTCTCAAGTCCCCTCTTCACCACTAGGGGGCAGTATTGACACACCCATCCTCCAGCCCTCTCTTCTAACAGTGTGTACTCTGGCACAGAGCACACAGCGGGACTCTTCCCCCAAAACATGCCATTTCCAAATGATTATGTGAAGTATACAAAAGCACAGTGAAGGCAGGAGATGTTCTGCTGATGGCTAATACTGGTAATTTATAGCCCAATTCTAGCACTAATCTCATCGCAAACAATACACTGTCTGCTTCAATATTTATAACACACTCTGGTAAAGGAAGCTATCCCATCACCGCAGGCCGGCATTGTATGGGACGCAAGCAGCCATTTTGGGACAGCGCATAATAAGACATAAACCATAGTACTGTCGTTATATTGTAAATAACGCCGGATATGTAGCCTGTGCTCTTAAAAGGGAACTGAATCTGGTTTATCAGAGCCTTAATCTGCATATAGACTAGTGTTGTCACCATATTAACATTTGCAAAGTCGATTTGGATACCATGGAACTCACTCAATACTCCGTACGATTAATAATAATAATCTATTAATACAGTATAGATAATATTTTTTTTATCTTATCATGGAAAAACATGTGTCTTTACTGTGAGCGGGCTTGCATCTCCACAAACCTGACTCTTATTTGGACTCCTCCTGCTTGTTTCCATAGAAATCTTTTTCCTTTGGCTCATTATCCTAAAACCCAGATTCCAATGGTTTGAACTTTGGATTTCCATGTTCTGATGAAGTTCAAAATCATATTAAAACTGTTCAGGAAAGCTCACATTTTGTTGAATTTTTTTGCAGTATTGGCATCGGCATCTGAGCTCAAATGAGTTTCGATATTACTTTTAGTATCGATTCATTTCTGATTTTTGATTCATTTGACAAGGCTAATACAAGTTTTTCTCATTATCAGTGTATGATCTTGGCTTATGTGAAAGCTCGGTAATGAGGATTCAGATCAGAGAGAGTCCTTTTAGGTTTAAACCAGCTAGAATTCAGCTTTGAATCTGGTACCATCTGATTGAACAATTGCATTGAGAACATAAATGACATAACTTGCCCATCATGATCAACATTACAATAATCTGTATTGGCTGATCTGAACATGGAATCTTTGTATCTAGGGACACAGATGAAAAAAAAAAGTACATATCCTCATAGTAAGTACTGGACCTGATTTTCAGCGTCTTGAAAACCAAAGCGTATTTTGTGCATCATATATGGATCAAATACTGCAAATCCACTGGTATTACTCTGGCAATACTTACAAAATGGCTTTATAATTAGATGCAGACAACGAGTGATTTTGCCCATAAGAGATGCTTTTATGATATATGTGAAAAAAGCACACCTGAATGAGTACTTTAATGCCTTTCAAGTGTGAGTGTTATAGCCCTCTCTTTCTACCTCCTCTTTTTCGCCTGCAATGACAAACTCAAGTCCAAGTTCTATATGTGAGGTTTCTATAGCAACCGTCTTAGCAGAGAACTCATCTGTTAATTTCCCTGAAGACTGTCAAAGGAAAAGAAGAAGAAGGCATCAGGTTGACAGCGCGTGGGTGAAGTTTGTGACTATGCAATGTTCGTGAAATAGGTGTTAATAGTAAAAGATTGCATTTACTGGATATTTTCTGCCATTCAGTGCATCGTAGGTTAAAGGTGCATGGCGTAACTTTTCTTGTGAGGGTTATGCCACCTGCTTGTTACCAAGGAGATGTTATTGTTCTGCCTTGAATGTCCCACAGTATAGTATTTGTATATAGC
This sequence comes from Periophthalmus modestus, assembly GCA_019594935.1. NCBI lineage: Eukaryota > Metazoa > Chordata > Actinopteri > Gobiiformes > Gobiidae > Periophthalmus > Periophthalmus modestus. Next base: position 16,062,752 of record JAIEZT010000107.1, read on the forward strand.
ATAGTATTAAGCACATCTATCTATATCTATCTAGTATTTTTATTTTATTCATATTATTAATATTATTCATATTCATATAATTTATTGTCATTATAACTGTTATTATTATTATTATTATTATTATTATTATTATTATTATTATTATTATTATTATTATTATTATTATTATTATTATCATCATTATTATTATTATTACAGGTATTTACATATCTAATAAATATATAAAAGGCTGCCTCTCCACAGATATGACCCATAACTTGACGCCACATGTCTGTCTATGGACATTTTTAAGGCCATATTGTGGACTGTGGTTTGCCTGCAGTTTTCCTCCTCTCCTACAATATTTTGTCCAGTTGACAGATATTATATTTTTCTTTTGCTATACAGTATTGTGGATTTTACTTTTTATCAAAAAGCAAAGTGGTACTTTTGTAGATTTTTGGTGCAATAGACTAAAATTGTCGACAATTTGACTGAATAAAATAAGTTGTAAGAAGCACTAGCAGTCACAATAATGGTGTATTTAGTGTATACAGTGCAGTATATGGCTTTTAATCTGCAGCCAAGGACAGTAGAAGAAGAAGTCTGCATCATGTGAGTATTCAGTTGTGGGCACTCAGAGCTCTCACACATTCAGACAACAGTAAACACACACACTGGGCACAAAGGACAGTGACAGAGCGTGGAGATTCTTGACCTTGGCGAAGTACAAGGCAAGGGCAAGTTGTAGTGATGAGACATACGTGCACGGGTCGGCTCTTCTGAACGATTGCATCTGGATTTCGTTTTTTTAAAGAGACAAATCTTTTTCTTGTTTTGGTTTTTCATTTTTATACTGATTAACACTGAACTGACATAAGAATCATCTTGAGAGATTTGTGCACAAAACACAAATTTGGCATCATAATAGCGGTTAGTTTTAAAATGATTATTATTGTAGTTCAAAGTTTTATTCATACATACTTTGAAAGGGTAAACACACTCCCACTGTCAGTTTGAACCGGTTTCAACACATTTGAGTCTTGACCATTTCTCTTTGTGATTAGGTTCTAGATAAAATGAGTTTTTACATTGGCTTCTGTCATATGAATAAATGGTACAAGAGCGAGTCTTTTGAACGGCTCTTTGACATGGACGGATCCAAAAGATTCGGATCCCATAAAAGAGCCGAAAGTGCCATCACTAGCAAGTTATTTAATCCAAGAATGTTCATAATAGACAAAGAGAAATCAATGCTAGAACGATTAAAATAGGGGGGAATAAATTTGTTTTTAAACTATACGAAACAGGTTTATGCAAAAAGTAAAAAAAAAATCATAGTTTTTGGCAAATGAGGCAACTACAGTCAACATGAAAGTCACATATGAGGTCTCTTTTTTCATTTACAAAAGGCTATGTGACGTTATAACACTTGCAGCTCCCTTTTAACAGATCGTTGACACAGATGACACAGATTGTCCGCCTAGGTTCAGTAGCTGCTTATGACCTCTGAGTATGAAGTGAATGAATAATGCACAGAACTGTAAAGTAACTCAAATTATTATTATTATTATTACGCTACTGACTTTATAAAACTCCAGCGTGTCCTGGGTCTTCCCCGGATGGAGGGACTATGTCTCTCAGCTGGCCTGGGAACGCCTTGGGGTGGAAGAGCTGGAGGACGCGTCTAGGGTGAGGGAAGTCTGGGAGTCCCTGCTTAGACTGCTGCCCCCGTGACCTGACCCAGGATAAGTGGAAGAAAATGGATGGATGGCTTTATAAAAGTAATGTGAGCTTTAAGTCTGGTACTGACATTTTAAAGGTAAACCTGCAAGAAGGAGAAGGAGAAAGAGAAAGAGAAGAAGGAGAAGAAGAAGAAGAAGGAGGAGAAGGAAGAGGAAGAAGGAGGAGGAAGAAGGAAGAGGAAGAAGGAGGAGGAGGAGGAGAAGAAGAGAAAGAGAAGAAGGAGAAGAAGGAGGAGAAGGAGGAGAAGGAAGAGGAGGAAGAAGGAGGAGGAGGAAGGGAGGAGGAAGAGGAAGGAGGAGGAGGAGGATGAGAGGAGGAGGAGAAGAGGAAGAAGAAGGAGGAGGAGGAAGAGGAAGAGGAGGAGGAAGAGGAGGAGGAAGAGGAGGAGGAGGAGGAGAGATACTTTTTAGATGTCTAGACGAATAATAGTGATGGGACTTTCAGCTCTTTTATGGGATCCGAATCTTTTGGATCTGTTCATTTTTAAGAACCATTCAAAAGACTGACTCTTAATATGACAGAAGCTAACTTGACAACTCATTTTATCCACAAACTAGTCACACAAAGAAATGTCTAAACTGGTTTAAACTGAGAGTGGGAGTGTGTTTACCCTTTCAAATTATTCTACAATAATCCTACACTACAAGTTTGAAATTTTGATATCAAAAGAACTAAATTTGACTTTGTATAGCATGTTTATTCAGCGCCAGACTCATCGTGACTACTCCAGACAGCGATCCAAAGAGGTAGAAGTGCGAGCGCAGAGGACAGGACCTGGCTGGTTAATGCCTCTGTGCCCGCAGGGGGGAAGCACACACGCTGAACGGGCATTGATGGGCATTGGAGGGGGCCGCTCCCACAGCTTGAGATCCGGCAGCTTTTAGGCTCTGGCTGTGGCTCCAGAGGGCCTCGGAAATGTCAATTATGTGGCCCCGGGAACGCACGCTGGGACTGGGGTTACAGCTCACTCAGACCTGTGCCTCACCTGATATCACAAACATTCAAAATCATCTCAAAGGTACGTTATGCAACTTTTCTTCTACCACCTATTTGAGATGTTATTGCTCGGCCTGGAAAGTTCCCTATATGGCATTAAAGTGAACTATCGTTGATTGTTGTTAAGGTTAGCTTTTACTGTCCCCGTAAAGAAATTTGTGCTCTCCACATTTGGCTGCAATGTTGTGCCCGGGGCCCCATCTCGAGATGTTAAGCTACACTCGGTCATGTTCCTTCGCTGTATTATGCATGTTTTGGGTTCATAGACATCCAACTACATCTGTTTTTATTGCTCAAAAATACCTTGAGCGGGACTTTCTCTCCACAGATCTGACCTTGCCCCGGTGGCATTGTCTGCATGTTTCCATGGTGACTGGTAAATGTAATGCAATGCTGGTAATACAACGTTGACAGCACACACACCTTTAAAACACATTTTGGTCGACTTCAAATTAGGGCCCACATTACGCTATTTTCCGATCTACGTTATAATGTTGTTTCCTCATCACAAACATGCCTGGAGTTGTGTTTTGTTGCTCCACTGTGTTTTTAAACTCCACACACCTTCACTAGAATCATTTGGATCATTTCAGCCCTGGAATTGCCCATCTCTGCTGAGCCAAAGGTAACTTGAAAACTCACTTCATGGCAGCATAAGGTGCAACAGAGCATTTTAAGCTTTGGAGAACTAGACCATAGAGTGTATAAAGAAGTGGACTAAGTGAGTGCGATGTCACCCATAGCCTTCAGTTTCAGTCAAATGAAGCTCATCCAGGCTCTAGCTCCAGGTTATAGAGGCGAATTTGGGAGCTGAGTTCGGGTGCGACCTCGGTGAAAGAATGTGTCTGATTTGTCTGTTCATATCTCGATTTATGGACAAAATAGTGAAATAAAAACAAAAGGATTGCGTAGAGTGGGTTAATACAAACATTTTAAGACCGACATGACGAAGCTCACTGAAGGAGGGTGACAATTTTTCAATGTAAAGTGAATTGGAGCCAGAGACGATGAAGTCGGAAGCATTCATATATACAGTCAGTGATGTAGACAGACTAATCATGCAGGGTTACATGTGTGAATGAAAGAAAACACAAGTTCAGGTATGTTTTTGATGACTTAACAGCATTATAACAGTCAAATTTGCGTTCAATTTGCTCAACATCTATAGAAGATACTGATTGCATTCGTTATATAAGCAACAAGCAATCGCAGAGGAGGTGACATTACGGTAAAAGACTAATAGTACTCTTGAAAGTAAGTTGGGCAGTAAAATGTGCTGGTAAAACTTAAGCAAAGTGCCTGTCAAACCAAGATGACTCCAGTAATCCAATACAAATGCATCTCCTGTATCGATCCACCTCGTGTGTCAGATCCTCTCGTTCATTTTTTCGCATTCATTTGGCTTGAATAAAAATCGTCCATTTGTTTTCTCATATATAAGAAGATTGAATGCCGCTCAATCATTTTATCTCGGTGCGTAAATATTTTAAAAGATCAGGTGTGGTCTCGTAAGTTCAGGTGAATGAGCCAGACATCCATTTGTACAGCTAATAAACAGCCCCGCGAAAGGTTTTAGCAAAGGCAATGCTAGTTATTACAGCAACCTCAGAGAAAAAGGCCACTGCTGATGAAATTTTAATATTGGAGATTTAAAATGGGAAATATTTAAGGTCAGTTATGTGTTGAAAAGTTTTAGAAAAATACCAAAAATTTAAATAAAATGACTGGAATAAATACAGTACTGCGCAAAAGTTCTAGTGAGAAAAAAATACAAACTTTTCTAAAGACGGAAGAGATGTTATTGCTTGGCTTGGAATGATCCACATAGCATTAAACTCATCTATCCGGGTGGAAACAAGCTGATCAAAGCCAAAGCCAAATTACGGGTCAGATCTGTGGATAGGCGGCCCCAATCGCAGTAAAAAATTGTGCATTTTTTGAGGCGTTTTTTTTAACTTTACAAGCACCAGTTGAATATAGGAAGATCAATAATGCCATATGGTGGAACATTCCAGGCAAACAATAACATCCCCATAGAGACAAGCAGGAAAACATTTAAAGATATTACTTTAAATTCAGATCTGTGAGTTATATTTTTACCATTGCGAGGAGTGCCTTGGTAGAGGTCAATAGTACTAGAGCTTTTAGTCAGGTGTTCTTGCAAGAATCCATTATGAAACAATAGTTAAACCCCCCCAAGGTTTTCGTTAATCTCTTTTGCCTTTTTGCATATCTTTGGAAGTCTATTTTGTGAAACCAGCAAAATGGTCTACTCTCGGGCCAATCAAAATATCCTGTTATTAATAAACGCTACGGAAACTAAAGCCAAATCTGCACTAATCCTAGTTTCTGGCCTCTTCCCCCTTACTTGTATTTTGTATCTGTTTACTGAAGCCTCTCTCCTTTATAATAAATGAGGACCTGTCACACCACACCAATTAGTAAAAGCTTGGGTTCACACAGAGGCCAAGTCTGCCATTCATCTTCAACAGTGCATTCACTTTCCAAAGTAAATCAAGCCTCTTTTAAGTGTGCTTTCAGGTAACAATACTCGAGCTGGGAAAGTGGCTCCAGTATAATCGTATTGAGCCATGACAGCAATTCAAACCAAGAAAAACAGAGCAAACTAGCAGAATGCCACAAATAATATCAAAGGAATGGGAAAGTGTTTTAAAAGGTGTAAAAAAAAATCCATGCAAGCCACAGCACAGCATTAAACATACTGATTTTGTAGTTTATCTCCAGGTGTTTTAATTGCTAATGTTTCCTTACTATATGATTTGGGTTACCTCTCCATAGATATGATATGTAACATGGCCTGCTGGCATCACATGGTTGTCGCCATGGAGATAGATGGGTGGCTCAGTGGCTCAATTGATAGAGGGTTTTTGTCCACTGAGCTGAAGATATACGGAATCTCGGTCTCGACATGAACGTCATTGGTTGAGCGGTCAGATCCACCGACCCACAGGTTGGAGGTGCGATCCCAGCTCCCACAGATGAATGCTGCCGTTGTGTCCTTGGGCAAGACACGTAACTCACCTTGCCCCCACTGTCTGCGTACACTGTATGAATGTGTGTGTGAATGGGGTTGTGATGGTTCTTAACTTACCTTTGCCTCCCCACTGTCTGCGTACACTGGTGTATGCTGTGTACCAGTGGATATTTATTTAAAACTGTGGCCATTAATACCATATGCTATTTACCAGTGCATTTATGTAAAAGGGAGCATAACTTTTAATTCAATCTTTTTTTCAAGGCAGACTAACTAAGTATTAATTATTATTTACAATGTCAATCTATCAAGATTATAGGCGCCCCAGTTAAAATTCAATATAAGCCAGAGCAGCCCCTCAAAACCATGAATAAGAATATGGAAAAAGCTTCTTAAACTTTCAAAATTCAAATTCAAACCATTTCATCAGAGCGTAGAGCCCGGGTCGCTCTAGGTAAACGCTTTGACATTGTCACTGGGAGATGAGAAAATAAACAGGCAGCAGCGTGCGGCCGTGACACAGTCCTCTCTATCAGCTGCACTGACGATGGACCTGCCACTCAGCGCGGCGCCACCTGTCAGTCACACGAGGCAGCGACACATTAATGACCCTCATTAAATACCAGCTCCATATGGCACACACCCCGCTCCGGAGACGAGGCCGGGCCCTGGTCAGTCCGACATCCCGCTCATCGCCACGGTGACGCTGACAGAAAAAATATGGCCGCTGTGCTGGGGGCAACTATAATGGACCCTGTGCATCTGCTTCCAATGCCCTCCCAGATGTCTCTTTATCTCCAGCAGGGGGCAGCGAACAGAAAGAGCAAGTCCCTGCTCACTTGCAGGCTAAAGTCTCACCAGGACACTGCATCACAATCTAATGATTTGACAGAGGAATTAGATTTAAAGGGGACATGCTATACCGGTGGCTGGCCTGGGAATGCCCTGGGGTCCCAATGGAGGAGCTGGAGGAAGTGTATGGGATGAGGGACATCTGGGAGTTTCTGCGATCCGGCCCTGGAAAAGTAGAAGAAAATGGTTGGATGGATGGTTATACCAGCGTTAGTTTAGTTAGTCTACACAAAGTTGTTTTTCAATTCATTCATGCACGTTTGAGTAATCCTGTGTTGTCCGGCATTCAAGACTTGAGCGTTAAGTGTCGTAAAGAATGGTGGATCAAAGATACAGACTCGGAGTACAGGTTTAACAGAGTTTATTGCAAACAGGAGGATGTGAATGGTGGTTGAAGGAGCAGGTAAGAGGGAGCTGGGTCGGAGGTGCACAGTGGGTCCAAGAAACGGGATCACGGAGGATACACTGATTGGAAAACTGGAGGATGACATGTAAAAACACAGGAAGATGACATGTCTGTGTAATCCCTCAGTCGTCCAGGTCTGATCCACAGCAAAAGGCGAAGTTTTAATCTGTCAACTGGACAAATCGTAAGGCAAGGACACAGAAGGGAGGCGGGAAAACAGCACAAAACACACAAAAAACCCAAATCCTGACCGTCCCCTATCTCCACCCACTGCTCTGGACAAATTTGCAATTATCCCAACAAAATTTGGGTTATACATCTTTGTAAAAATGTAGTAATTTGCATGTCATTTTAAAAAAGCCAGTATATCCGCAGGTTCGCTCTTATGTATCGGGCACCTTCAGTGTGTGTATTCAGATGAACATAACTACATAGTAACACAAATGGTATGGAACTAATTGAGGTCATATGAAACTGTAATGTGCCATAATATAGCTTTAGCAGGTGTTGACACAATGTGATTCCATGCACCTGTTTATACGGTTGAGTAAATACAACATCTCCATGGAAACAAGCAGGTCGAGGCCAAGTAAGAGTCAGGTTTGTGAAGAAGCAAGCCCGCTCACAGTAAAGACGCATGCTTTTCTATGTTTTCGGTGCAGTAAAAACATCCAAAAATAAAATAAAATGCTTTTGTTTGAGTCTGTTTTTTTGGGCTAAAAGTTACGCAATGAGACTTTAACACAACAACAAGCAAGATCATGTAAGATATGATTTTATTTGTTTTGTAGTTTGACTTGTACGGCTTCCTCTGTAGAACACGGGAAATAGTTTGCCATTTCACTTAAAACGGCCCCATACATTTCATAAAACTGATTTACCATTGATTTGTACGGACGGAAAGCACTTTATGTTCTTCAAGGGCTTTTGCCTTTTTTTCTCTGTACAAATATAAAATACCAGTGCTATTCAAGTATATAAGAGCCATTTCCAAGTACTGTAATCACACAGCATTTGAGATATGGTATAGCTGTTCACAAATGTCAAGCTAATGCATACCTTATCGAACCCGCACTCATCCCGAAACTATTGTGGGCCAAATCTGATCTACGCTTTGCTTTCAACCCAAATTCTTTCATTTTATTTTTCCATTTTTCCCATCTCCTCACCAAGACAGGCAACCAGATGTTTTTCTTCCGTTTGGATGGAAAGTAGACAAAATTGTGTCAAAGCACATACAGAACACCAATGGCACCTTCTTCTGTGCGATCAGTGGAGTGATAGAAGCGTGATATCTCTGCCAACTCGATGTTTATTTTGTGAAAAAAGGGGCTGCATCTGAAAATCCTGGCACACACCTCGGTTCCGCATGCCACGTTCTGGTTTTTCATTGAAGCATCCTGACACTAATATTTAATTATATTCAAATTTCACATTTACACCGCGCCAGTTTGTGCTGTCATTTGCACACAATGTTCAGCTCATGGGATGGTGGGTCTATTTTTGGAATGTTTGACATGTTCATTCTTTGTCTCTTTGATATTAATTCTGGAAGGGCTAATGTGAAATGCTAAAATGGTAAATGGTCATGTATTTATGTAGCACTTTTCCACCTTCAAGGCACTCAAAGCGCTTTACATCAAGGGACCACTCACCCATTCACACACACACACAGGAGTAGAGGTGGGTTAAGTGTCTTGCCCAAGAACACAATGGCAGCATTCATCTGTGGGAGCCAGAATCGTACCGCCAACCTGTGGGTCAGTTGATGTGACAGCTCAACTAATGATGTTTTTTACGTCGAGAGCGGCTTTTGAACCATCAACCTTCGAATCCACGAATAAATCCTCTACCAACTGAGCTACTGTCGCCCAGTAAAGGTCTTAAATGAAACAAAAGTGACTCTTGTGAGCTTTATGCTATGTTATAATGTTACCTCATCAAAAACATACTTAGAGTTGTGTTTCATTCACACATGTTTGAGTAATCCTTTATTGTTTGTCTACATCTCCAAAGCTCAAAATGCTCTGTTCCACCTTGTGATGTCATGAAGCGTTAGTTTTCAAGCTCCAACAGCCCCTTTTACCTTTAGTTCAACAGAAATGATCAGTTCCAGGTGGACACAAAACAGCGGAGCATTTCCTATATTACCAGATGACATCACAAGGTGGAACAGTACGTTTTCTATTTGAGAGAAAAACTCAGCCTAAATATGCAGGGCTTGTGTGTTAAACATGTGAATGAAACAAAACACAACTGCAGGTCTGTTTGTGATGAAGAAACAACATTATAACTTGGATCAGACAATAGCATATGGGCTCTGTAAGTAAAAGAGAAAATTATAGTTTCAATATTTGCCTCTGCAGTAATAAAATGAATATCATCCAATAATTAGAACGAATACTGGCGCACTATGTACTGATGTCACTAGACCATTTTATACGTCAGAAGATAGATCTGTGGAGATGTGAACCCGCTGACTATAAGAATGAATGTTTTTCTCATGGACCCCCTACCAGAAAACTACATATTGCACCTTTTATTCCTAACAACTTTAGGTACATTTATTTTGAAATGTAATGTAATGTTAACAACAACATGCTAACAGTGCTACTTTCTTCTTCAGGGAGGATAAAAACTGGTTACGATTAGAAGCAGACAGCATACAGGGACTCATTTTGACTCCCAAGAGCTTCTGTAATATATTTATTCATACAGGGCCGGTCCAGCCTATAAGCAGACAAAGAGCTGCTTAGAGCCCCGAGGCCACCAGAGGGCCCCCAAGAGCACATATTTATATTGAAAATATAAATGTATGTGCTATAATATATTGAAAATGTGTTGTCAAGTTTTATTGGACACGGGGCTTGTGCGTTTACAGCAGCCTAAATATCCCTCTAAAACAATTACTTTTGTTTTATATCTATAGTAGCAAAATATCTGATATATATATATGAGCCGGGCTATGTGAGAGCAGCTATGTATTTGTACCAGTGCAAGGACCCGGTATAATGTAAATATAAGCTCAATGGAACACACTAAAATCCATCAGAAATGAAGAAAAAATTTCTGAATTTTAAAACTCTTGACCCCTCTCTTATGTTTCTCTGCTGTTCTTGTGACTATGATAGCTGTGACATTCTGGACGTTTTTTTGTTGGTCAAATAAATACAAAAACAACTGGTCACAATGATGAGAGCAGAGTCATAATGTCGTCAAATGTGAATCACCAATAGCCGAGCCAGGAGGCATCCGCTGTCGGGGCCCCCGAGACAAATTCAGCCTAGGGCCCCCTGAAAGCTAGTGTCGGCCTTGTATTCATACAATATTTGGTCAACTAAGAACACGGTCCTATTTGCAGTGACGACTTGGCCAAGACGCAGCATAAAGCAGACTCACACATCAATCATAATGTGAAACACTGTGTCGTAACATGAGACAGTGAAACATTTTCAGTCTAAAGATATGAAAGTGTCAAAAACATGTGCAGTGATCCTGTAAACTACTTTGGATTGAGTTTTTTAAAAGTCGACAGAGGTAAAAACGAACTAAGTTTTCAAGCTGAACGAAATAGAAGGGAGTCTGTTGTAGGTGGTTCCAGTCACTTGCTGTAAAGAACTGAAGTGAGGAACGGCCAAGAGCTCCGCGGGCTTTAGGAATGACCAGGTTAATGTAGCTGCTGGAGCGGGTGTGTGGCTGGAGCTGTGGATGTTTAGTAGTGAGCTGAGGTAGGATGCCGATTAAAGCCTTGTAAACGAACAATAACCCGAGGGTCTGTGTGCGGGTGTGGAGAGGGGGCCACTTCACGAGGGAGTAAAGTGCGGAGTGATGGGTAAGCGGATAGCTCCATGATAAATCGCATCAAGCTGGTGGAGTAGTGTCTTTGATGATGATCTATAGGCTAATATAGGCTAAGACTCCATAATCGAGGATCAGCGGGACTGTAGTTTTTTAACCAAAAGCTCTTTAGCGGGGGCGTGTGAAACTTTTTGTGATGGTATAGAAAACCTATTCTTGATTTTGCTGTAGTAAGCAGACTATTAATGTGCATTTCGAAATTTAACGAGGAGTCAAGCCTAGGTACTTGAAGTGATGGACAATCTGAATCTCTGAACCGTCCAAGGAGACAGTTTTGTTTGAGAGCTCGGTCTGTGGAAGGTGTCTGATAAAGATCACGCATTTTGGGTTTTTCTTCATGTTCAGTGTTAAGTGGGGGTCAGAAAAGGCATGTCGGAGCAATGTGAAGCTGTTTGAGAGCAGGGAGAAAGTAGTGTGCATAAGGGATAGGGTCATCCACATATAAATGCATAAAAACTGTGACCAATGCACTACCTGACCAGCTGAGCAGACCCTTTCCTGACCGGGTTGGAGAGTTGCTCCGAAGGGT